>JAVTVJ010000861.1:0-299093 GCA_034509425.1 Eopsaltria australis | reverse complement strand
TGTAATTTTCTCCACTTCTATCAGAGCTAAGCTAACCAAAAACAGCCCCTTTTCCCAGATAGTGTATCTTTTCTCGGCATCTCTGAAGCCACGGGAGTGAAAACCAACAGGTCTTGTTGGGCCCTCAGGGCCCCGCTGCCAGATGTGAACTGACAGCCCTGAGGAAGCAAATCCCCATTCCACTTGGAAAGGATCTGTAGGGTGAATAGGGCCTAGGGCTTGGTGAGCTATTGCTTCAAAAATCAGCAATTGTAAGGCTTCTTCTTGAGAAGCATCCCATTCCCATTTCACCCCTTTTCTCAGCAAGTTATAAAGAGGTCTGGCAATTATGGAAAAATCAGGGATGTGTTTTCTCCAGAACATCAATAACCCTAAAGCATGTTGGAGATCTTTCCTAGATTCAGGCATTTTAATCTGATCTAAAAAGGTTAAGGTTTCAGGTGGGATATCCTTCCACCAAATTCCCAAAAACCAGTTTACCTGGTTTTGAAGACAAAGTTGTTTTGGGTTGTTGCCTGGACTTTGAAGGAAAGGCTGCTTTGGCTCACTTCCCAGGCTCTGAGGGAGGGGTTCTTTAGGCTCACTGCCCAGACTTTGAGAAAGCAAGGGGGGTCCACTATTGTCTGGGTTTTCACTATGAGGGACCCCAATGTCCCTGCTAGCCAGTGTTTTCTCTGATTTCTCTTGTGGGGTTTTTACAGGTCCACATTTTCTATTGTAATTAATTGGATCTTCTGCAACCTTACTACATGTATAAACTTTGTGATCACTGGCAGGTGAATTCAAGTGTGAACCCAACGGCTGAGAAGGTGTAGAATTTGGGGCATTCCCAGGATCAGTAGATCCAGTTTGATCTGTCGGGTTTTCAAGGAATCTTTCCAGCTTCTCTACGGGGCCCACAACTGCTATGGTTTTCTGTAAGACAATCGCTGTGGGTTTGAGTGATTCTGGGGGACCCCGAATTAAAGGGGTCTTCATTTCAGGTTTCACAGGCAGTTGCACAGGGGATTCATATTCAGGAATCAACTTCTTTTCATGTATCATTTGCAGACAAGCAGCTTTGTGGATGCTTTCTGGAAGTTGATCAGGGGTACTAACAATAGCTAAAGGGTCTCCGCTTTCTGGAGGATTGAGTCCCCCAGCTTGGAAAGTTGCATGCTGAGTTGGGGACGAGGTGTTATGTTTGTCTCTTGTTGTTAAGAAAACATCATGTCCCCAGTATTCACTGGCCTCCTGTTCAGTTAAATGAATTTGGTCTCCTCCGGTGAGTGACACTTGGGAGACATATTCTGTTTTAATTAAAGGTCTTAGATGAGGACAGCAGTTTTGCCCACAATTTTTTACTTGTTTTAATTCCTTGAAGGGATAAGGTGTTTCCTTTTCCTTTGTGTCAGGTGGTGGATCGGTGTTCCTTGAGTCTTTTGGACATTTTTCTCTCAAAAGATCTTGTAACAAGAGAATATAATTCTCTTTTTCCTCTAATTGTTTCTGTAAAATTTCTACTAAGTTTTGCAGGGAGTCTATTATTGTTTCCTGCTCACTGCACCGCTTAAAGCGGTGATCTATAGCCGAGGTAAGGCATGCTCCTAGTACAGAGCAAATTACAGCTTTATCTCGGCCAAGTCTGAATTTTGACCCACGCTGTAAAGAGTAAATTCTATCAATCACATTTTCTAAATTAAACCAGTTGTTTTGTGCCCACTCGTCCCCTCCTGGAGAGGGTTGGGCATTGTGTTTTGCTAACAAAGCATAAAATGCAGCTGTATGTTTTGTTTTAGTGTTTGAGGTCATGTTTTCGAAGGGATAATGAAAACCGCTTTAGGGAGGTAAAACTTAGTTGCATCCACAGTTCCGAGAGCCGGGCTGTGTTCCCCTTCTCTTCCCTAAAGTGGCGAAGAGACTGAGTCTACTGGAGGCTCTGTTTAGTTACAATCCGTTGCCTCTCCTAACACCCAGTAGACTAACTCCTTACACACCCACCTTAAAAAAGAAACACAACACTCCCCCTTTTGCACCAAGAGATTCTTTTGTGAAATTCTGAAGACAGAACCCTCAACAGAGTATAGGGGTGCTTTTCACCTAGGCATGTGCAGTTTGCGGGAAATTCGAGATGCCCCCCTTGCTTTCTAGACAACCGTTCACCCCTTTCGGAGTGTCGGGCTAGGTGCGGCTGGAGCAAAATGTCCTTCCCCCGTTACAAACTACACAAAACCTTGCAACCCCTTCTGCCTCAGAATCCTGTCCGTGACGCCAATTGATGTCACGATCCGCTCATAGGAGCGGGGGTCGTGATGGTTCGTTACTTTGAATCTCAGAGTGCAAAAGAAAACAGGGACAAGTATTTTTGCTTAAATCAAAATCAAAAAGCACTTTATTGAGTACCAACAACACGCTTATGCGATAGAGGAGAGAGAGAGAGAAGAAAGAAAGAAAGGGGAAAGGGGGGGGCATAGCTACCACGGCACGACGAAGTCCTCGTTGTCCGGATCCGATGGATTCGTCTCGTCCGTAGGGAGTACTCGTAGGGGTACTTTTTGAGAGTCTCTTTATAGTCTTTTTGAAAGCGGGGGGGCAGGTAACCAAGAGATGAGGCAATCCCTCCAGAGACGAGGGGCAAGTAGCCAGCAGGTGGGGAGTAAGGCCCATTGTTTTAGAGTACAGGTGCAGCTGTACCGGACATATAGTTCGGTTTTTTCCGTCCCGGTAGCCGGGAGGATGCGGTTCCCACGGGCGTGTTCCAACACGCCTCTGCAGCACAGCTCAGCAGCACAGCTCTGCAGTACGCCTGGGCACCTGGCAGGCACCCCATCAAGATCTGGCTGGACTTTATTGTGTAAAAGTCCTTCTCCCCTCTTAGGGTCTCTGGGTTTTCGGCCTCTGCTTCTGTCGATGGTCGTGAGGCAGACAAAGGATTTCCGTCCAGACTCTTACACCACCCCGTGGCTCACGATCGTCGTCAGGAACCTGTAGCGTTGTCTCAATGTCTTCAGGACTCGATAGTGTTGTCACGATGTCTTCAGGACTCGTCCGTGCCGGTAGCATACCCCGGAAAACAGAGACAAAAGAGAAAGAGAGAAGGGAAAAGAAAAGGAAAAGAAAACAAAAGAATAAGTAATTTTAATCACATAAAATTTTGTTTAAACTTCAACAGGGCAACAATTGCCTTATTATAGTAAAATTACATTAATAATTATTTGGATAAAACCAGTTTAATTTCTTATTATAGCTTAAAATCATATTAATAATTATACTTTAGGATTACATTAATGCATTGTTAAATCTTAAAATTACATTAATTGATTGAATCACAAAACAATAAAAATACCCTAAAATTTCATGAATAATTGATTAAATTACAATGAGCAGTAAAGTATTTATCCAATTTCTTATTACACCTTAGCTCGCCTTGCATCAATAATGTCAGGGGTGTCCGCAGACGATGAAACATCAACCAGATTATGCATATTCCTTATGGATGTCAAGTATGCTACTCGTTTCATCATTCTCCAGTTCACGATATACTAAAATCAGGAGAACAATGATGGGATGACACAGCTTATTCAGGACCCCTGTGGCAGTAGGTGACTACCCAAAAAGGGTATCCCACCAACTGTGGTCAGCATCCCTTCTTACACTTTCCAGAACACGATGCATTTTGTTTACATTGTGATGAACAGTTACCAAGGTTTTCTGTCCGTTCTTCTTGATCTTTTCCAAAATTTCGATTAAATCCTGATGAAGCAACAATTGCTTTACCAAGGTAAGGTTCATCTCAATGGGGGTAGGCACAACTTGGTGTATCAGCGAGTAATTGGATTGCAGAAGGTGATAAGAAGTAACTGGAGCTGAATAAGAAAAATCACATCCTACGATTTTAGTAAAATTACAAACACAAAAATTTGAATGATTTTTAGTGTCCATCACCAAATTTTCTACAACTACTCGGTCGCAAGCAGTTCTCAAGCATGCACATCCATTGTCTATATACACAAGCGCTGTTTCAGGATTCTCTTTAGGATGAATTTCAAAATGACAGATATTCTGTTCTGTGTCTAAGCAAATGTCCTGAGCTCTAATTGCATTATTTTCACAGATGAACCCTAGTTGTTCCCGGACAACACAAGTTTCTAAATCCACAGTTTGCCACTTTTTATCAATTGGACGGGCCCATTGTTTATGCTCAAAAGGATAAAGAATAGTTCCACCCCGATTCAGCCCCAATGCGATGATAGGGAATATTGAATGCACTGAAGCATTACATACGGTTAACATTCACTGAGTTAATATGTTTGATAACAACCACTGGTGGGTTAATGACAACTGCAGTGGTCGTTATAATTTGGTTAAATCTCTAATTGTGATAGCCAATTTATTCATTAATACTTCTGAATCAATGCTATTCGAAATTCCCAATCCTGTTCCCACAACACCGGTTATGTCTCTTTGTGTTAAAAGATGAACAAGGTGGCTGAATTTCTGTGCATTAGCAATTTAACTTGTTTGAGAGACCATAGCTGGTCCTAATTATATTTGGTCCAATTTCAAAAATTTTCAGGCTTAGCATAACCAATGGTTGGGTGATAGGTATTACAACATCAACTTCAAGTCCCCCCCCAGTATCTTGTATTGTTTTTACCACACATGATTTTATGGGAAAATTGTACAACAGCTAAGTTTAACAAAAAGTTCAGCAATTATCACCTCATGTTACCATAAAGGGAGGGAAAAAGCATTATTCTTGTCATCCAGCACAAGGGGGGTGTTTATACCATAATATGTAGCTACTGCACTCAGTATGGGCTTTGCTATGGCATTTATTTTAAATCTATAAATTCTTCATGTACCTCGGAGTTCCCCTGTGAAAAGTAAACACAACAGAGCCTGCCACCAAGGGGCAGAAAAGGTTAAAATGATGGAATTATCCAGCGTGTATTTGTCTGATGCTCCTTTCCTAGGGCATCAGAGGCTGTCCATGCTTTTTGCTGCCAAAAAGAAAGCCACTCAGTCCATTCCTGAAACACAGCATAGGAACAAATATAAATACAAACAAGAAAGATATTCTGTACTTCACGTTGGAGAACACTCCAAACAGCTATCAGCTCGCCAACTTGGGCGCTGCCTTCCCCCTCTGTTTCACCGGAGGAAGTGTGGAGGGCTACCTTAATAACTGAGGCAGGTTTGTCTTGGCTGCTACTGAAGCTTTCTTGTATTGCCAGGTTTTTTACAGCTCCTTCAGTTATTGAGAAAGTGTTACAATAATGTTCAATCTGAGCATCCCACTTTCTAACTAAGGCCCTCTGGGCCACCCCGTCAGGTTGGGGGGTCCCGGTAGAAGCTGCCCTAATAACTTTGAAAGGGCAACTCAAAACAATTGGTTGTTGTCGTGTCATCTTCTCCACTTGTATGAAAGCTAAGCTAACCACAAACAATCCCTTTTCCCAAAGTGTGTATCTTTTTTCAGCATCTCTAAAGCCACGGGAATAAAAACCAACAGGCCTTGTTGGGCCCTCAGGGCCCCGCTGCCAGATGTGTACTGACAACCCTGAGGTGGCAAATCCCAATCCCACTTGGAAAGGATCTATAGGGTGAATAGGGCCCAGGGCTTGGTGAGCTATTGCTTCAAAAATCAGCAATTGCAATGCTTCTTCTTGAGAAGCATCCCATTCCCATTTTGCCCCTTTTCTCAGCAAGTTATGAAAAGGTCTGGCAATTATGGGAAAATCAGGGATGTGTTTCCTCCAGAACACCAATAATTGGAGATCTTTCCTGGATTCAGGCATTTTAATCTGATCTAAAGAGGTTAAGGTATCAGGTGGGATATCCTTCCACCAAATTCCCAAAAGCCAGTTTTTTGAGGACAAAGCTGTTTTGGCTCATTGCCTGGACTTTGAAGGAAAGGCTTCTTTGGCTCACTCCCCAGGCTCTGAGGGAGGGGTTCTTTGGCTCACTGCCCAGACTTTGAGAAAGCAAGGGGGGTCCACTGGGTTTTCTATTGTCTGGGTTTTTGCTATTAGGGACCCCAATGTCCCTGCTACCCAGTGTTTGCTCTGATTTCTCTTCTGGGGTTTTTACAGGTCCACATTTTCTACTGTAATTAATTAGATTTTCTGCAACCTCACTCCATGTCCAAACTTTGCGATCACCAAGAGGTGAATTCGAGTGTGAACCCGATGGTTGAGAGGGTGTAGAATTTGGGATAAATCCGGGATCAGTAGATCCAGTTTGGTCTGTCAAGTTTTCAGGGAATCTTTCCAGCCTCTCTACGGGGCCCACAGTGGCTATAGTTTTCTGTAAGACAATCGCTGTGGGTTTGAAGGGATTCTGGGGGACCCCGAATTAAAGGGGTCTTCATTTCAGGTTTCACAGGCAGTTGCATAGGGGATTCATATCCAGGAATCAACTTCTTTTCATGTATCGTTTGCAGACAAGCGGCTTTGTGGACGCTTTCTAGAAGTTGATCAGGGGTACTAACAATAGCTAAAGGGTCTCCACTGTCTGGAGGATTGAGTCCCCCAGCTTGGAAAGTTGCATGCTGAGTTGGGGACGAGGTGTTATGTTTGTCTCCTGTTGTTAAGAAAACATCATGTCCCCAGTATCCACTGGCCTCCTGTTCAGTTAAATGAATTTGGTCTCCTCCGGTGAGTGACACTTGGGAGACATATTCTGTTTTAATTAAAGGTGTCATAGGAGGACAGCAGTTTTCCCCACAATTTTTTACTTGCTTTAATTCTCTGTGGGGGTAAAGTGATTCCTTTTCCTTTGTGTCTTGTGGTGGATCGGTGTTCCTTGAGTTTTTAATACATTTTTCTCTCAAGAGATCTTGTAACAAGAGAATATAATTCTCTTTTTCCTCTAATTGTTTCTGTAAAATTTCTACTAAGTTTTGCAGGGAGTCTATTATTGTTTCCTGGTCACTGCACCGCTTAAAGCGGTGATCTATAGCCGATGTAAGGCATGCTCCTAGTACAGAGCAAATTACAGCTTTATCTCGGCCAAGTCTGAATTTTGACCCACGCTGTAAAGAGTGAATTCTATCAATCACATTTTCTAAATTAAACCAGTTGTTTTGTGCCCACTCTTCCCCTCCTGGAGAGGGTCGGGCATTGTGTTTTGCTAACAAAGCATAAAATGAAGCTGTATGTTTTGTTCTAGTGTTTGAGGTCATGTTTTCGAAGGGATAATGAAAACCGCTTTAGGGAGGTAAAACTTAGTTGCATCCACAGTCCCGAGAACCGGGCTGTGTTCCCCTTCTCTTCCCTAAAGTGGCGAAGAGACTAAGTCTACTGGAGGCTCTGTTTAGTTACAATGCGTTGCCTCTCCTAACACCCAGTAGACTAACTCCTTACACACCCACCTTAAAAAGAAACACAACACTCCCCCTTTTGCACCAAGAGATTCTTTTGTGAAATTCTGAGGACAGAACCCTCAACAGAGTATAGGGGTGCTTTTCACCTAGGCATGTGCAGTTTGCGGGAAATTCGAGATGCCCCCCTTGCTTTCTAGACACCGCTCACCCTTTTGGAGTGTCGGGCTCGGTGCGGCTGGAGCAAAACGTCCTTCCCCTGTTACAAATTACACAAAACCTTGCAGCCCCTTCTGCCTCAGAATCCTGTCCGTGACGCCAATTGATGTCACGATCCGCTCGTAGGGGCGGGGGTCGTGATGGTTCGTTACTTTGAATCTCAGAGTGCAAAAGAAAACAGGGACAAGTATTTTTGCTTAAATCAAAATCAAAAAGCACTTTATTGAGTGCCAACAACACGCTTATGCGATAGAGGAGAGAGAGAGAGAAGAAAGAAAGAAAGGGGAACGGGGGGGCATAGCTACCACGGCACGACGAAGTCCTCGTTGTCCGGATCCGATGGATTCGTCTCGTCCGTAGGGAGTACTCGTAGGGGTACTTTTTGAGAGTCTCTTTATAGTCTTTTCGAAAGCGGGGGGCAGGTAAGCAAGAGATGAGGCAATCCCTCCAGAGACGAGGGGCAAGTAGCCAGCAGGTGGGGAGTAAGGCCCATTGTTTTAGAGTACAGGTGCAGCTGTACAGGACATATAGTTCGGTTCTTTCCATTCCGGTAGCCGGGAGAATGCGGTTCCCACAGGCATGTACCAACACGCTTCTGCAGCACAGCTCAGCAGCACAGCTCTGCTGTACACCTGGGCACCTGGCATGCACCCCATCAAGATCTGACTGGACTTCTATTGTGCAAAAGTCCTTTTTCCCTCTTAGGGTCTCTGGGTTTTCGGCCTTTGCTTCTGTCGATGGTCGTGAGGCAGATAGGGATTTCCGTCTAGACTTTTACACCACCCCGTGGCTCACGATCGTCGTCAGGAACCTGTAGCGTTGTCACGATGCCTTCTGGAGTCTGTAGTGTTGTCACGATGTTTTCAGGACTCGTCCGTGCCAGTAGCATACCCCGGAAAACAGAGACAAAAGAGAAAGAGAGAAGGAAAAAGGAAAAGGGAAAAGAAAGCAAAAGAATAAGCAATTTTAATCGCATGAAATTTTGTTTAAATTTCAACAGGGCAACAATTGTCTTATTATAGTAAAATTTCATTAATAATTATTCAAATAAAGCAGTTTAATTTCTTATTGTAACTTAAAATCATATTAATCAACAGGACAACAATTGCCTTATTATAATAAAATTTCATTAATAATTATTCAAATCATTATACTTTAGGATTACATTAATACATTGTTACACCTTAAAATTACATTAATTGATTGAATTACAAAACAATAAAAATACCTTAATATTTCATTAATAATTGTTTAGATTACAATAAGCAGTAAAATATTTATCCAATTTCTTATTACACCTTAGCTCGCCTTGCATCAATAATGTCAGGGGTGTCCACAGAGGTTGAAACATCAACCAGATTATGCATATTCATTATGGATGTCAAGTATGCTACTCGTTTCATCATTTTCCAGTTCAGGATATACAAAATTGCCGATAAGACAAAACCTACTAAAACTAAAATCAAGAGAACAATGATGGGATGACACAATTTATTCAGGACCCCTGTGGCAGTAGGTGACCACCCAAAAAGGGTATCCCACCAACTGTGGTCAGCATCCTTTCTTACCTTTTCCAGAACACGATGTATTTTGTTTATATTGTGATGAACAGTTACCAAGGTTTTCTGTCCGTTTTTCTTGATTTTCTCCAAAATTTCGATTAAATCCTGATGAAGCAACAATTGCTTTACCAAGGTAAGGTTCATCCCAATGCGGGTAGGCACAACTTGGTGTATCAGCGAGTAATTGGATTGCAAAAGGTGATAAGAAGTAACTGGAGCTAAATAAGAAAAATCACATCCTACGATTTTAGTAAAATTACAAACACAAAAATTTGAATGATTTTTAGTGTCCATCACCAAATTTTCTACAACTACTCGGTCACAAGCAGTTCTCAAGCATGCACATCCATTGCCTATATACACAAGCACTGTTTCAGGATTCTCTTTAGGATGAATTTCAAAATGACAGATATTCTGTTCCGTGTCTAAGCAAATGTCCTGAGCTCTGCTTGCATTACTTTCGCAAATGAACCCTAGTTGTTCCCGGACAACACAAGTTTCTAAATCCACAGTTTGCCATTTTTTTACCAATTTGACAGGTCCATTGCTTATGCTCAAAAGGATAAAGAAAAGTTCCACCCCAATTCAGCCCCAATGCAATGATAGGGAATATTGAATGCACTGAAGCATTGCGTACGGTTAACATTCACTGAGTTAATATGTTTGATAACAACCACTGGTGGGTTAATGACAACTGCAGTGGTCGTTGTAATTTGGTTAAATCTCTAATTGTGACAGCCAATTTATTCTTTAGTACTTCTGAATCAATGCTATTCAAGATTCCCAATCCTGTTTCCACAACACCGGTTATGTCTTTTTGTGTTAAAAGATGAACAAGTTGGCTGAATTTCTGTGCATTAGCAATTTAACTTGTTTGAGAGACCATACCTGGTCCTGATTATATTTGATCCAATTTCAAAAATTTTCAGGCTTAGCATAACCGATGGTTGGGTGATAGGTATTACAACATCAACTTCAAGTCCCTCCCCCCCAGTATCTTGTATTGTTTCTACCACACATAATTTTATGGGAAAATTGTACAACAGCTAAGTTTAACAAAAAGTTCAGCAATCATCACCTCGTGTTACCATAAAGGGAGGGAAAAAGCATTATTCTTGTCATCCAGCACAAGAGGGGTGTTTATACCATAATATGTAGCTACTGCACTCAGTATGGGCTTTGCTATGGCATTTATTTTAAATCTATAAATTCTTCATGTCCCTCGGAGTTCCCCTGTGAAAAGTAAACACAACAGAGCCTGCCACCAAGGGGCAGAAAAGGTTAAAATGATGGAATTATCCAGCGTGTATTTGTCCGATGCTCCTTTCCTGGGGCATCAGAGGCTGTCCATGCCTTTTGCTGCCAAAAAGAAAGCCACTCAGTCCATTCCTGAAACACAGCATAGAAATAAGTATAGATACAAACAAGAAAAATATTCTGTACTTCATGTTGGAGAACACAACAAACAGCTACCAGCTCGCCAACTTGGGCACTGCCTTCCCCCTCTGTTTCACCGGAGGAAGTGTGGAGGGCTACCTTAATAACTGAGGCAGGTTTGTCTTGGCTGCTACTGAAGCCTTCTTGTATTGCCAGGTTTTTCACAGCTCCTTCAGTTACTGAGAAACTGTTACAATAGTGTTCAATCTGAGCATCCCACTTTCTAACTAAGGCCCTCTGGACCACCCCGTCAGGTTGGGGGATCCCGGTGGGAACTGCCCTAATAACTTTGAAAGGGCAACTCAAAACAATTGGTTGTTGTCGTGCAATTTTCTCCACTTCTATCAGAGCTAAGCTGACCACAAACAGCCCCTTTTCCCAGATAGTGTGTCTTTTTTCAGCATCTCTGAAGCCATGGGAATAAATACCAACAGGCCTTGTTGGGCCCTCAGGGCCCCGCTGCCAGATGTGTACTGACAGCCCTGAGGAAGCAAATCTCCATTCCACTTGGAAAGGATCTGTAGGGTGAATAGGGCCTAGGGCTTGGTGAGCTGTTGCTTCAAAAATCAGCAATTGTAAGGCTTCTTCTTGAGAAGTATCCCATTCCCATCTCACCCCTTTTCTCAGCAAGTTATAAAGAGGTCTGGCAATTATGAAAAAATCAGGGATGTGTTTTCTCCAGAACACCAATAACCCCAAAGCATGTTGGAGATCTTTCCTAGATTCAGGCATTTTAATCTGATCTAGAAAGTTTAAGGTTTCAGGTGGGATATCCTTCCACCAAATTCCCAAAAACCAGTTTACCTGGCTGTGAGGACAAAGTTGTTTTGGCTCGTTGCCTGGACTTTGAAGGAAAAGCTGCTTTGGCTCACTTCCCAGGCTCTGAGGGAGGGGTTGCTTAGGCTCACTGCCCAGACTTTGAGAAAGCAAGGGGGGTCCACTAATGTCTGGGTTTTCACTATGAGGGACCCCAATGTCCCTGCTAGCCAGTGTTTTCTCTGATTTCTCTTGTGGGGTTTTTACAGGTCCACATTTTCTATTGTAATTAATCAGATCTTCTGCAACCTCATAACATGTATAAACTTTGCGATCACTGGCAGGTGAATTCAAGTGTGAACCCGAAGGCTGAGAGGGTGAGGTATATAGGACATTACCAGGATCAGTAGATCCGGTTCGATCTGTTGAGTTTTCAAGGAATCTTTCCAGTTTCTCTACGGGACCCACAACTGCTATGGTTTTCTGTAAGACAATCGCTGTGGGTTTGAGTGATTCAGGGAGACCCCGAATTAAAGGGGTCTTCATTTCAGGTTTCACAGGCAGTTGCATAGGGGATTCATATTCAGGAATCAACTTCTTTTCACGTATTGTTTGCAGACAAGCGGCTTTGTGGACGCTTTCTAGAAGTTGATCAGGGGTACTAACAATAGCTAAAGGGTCTCCACTTTCTGGAGGATTGAGTCCCCCAGCTTGGAAAGTTGCATGCTGAGTTGGGGACGAGGTGTTATGTTTGTCTCCTGTTGTTAAGAAAACACCATTTCCCCAGTATCCACTGGCCTCCTGTTCAGTTAAATGAATTTGATTTTCTCCGGTGAGTGACACTTGGGAGACATATTCTGTTTTAATTAAAGGTGTCATAGGAGGACAGCAGTTTTGCCCACAATTTTTGACTTGCTTTAATTCTTTGTGGGGGTAAAGTGATTCCTTTTCCTTTGTGTCTTGTGGTGGATCGGTGTTCCTTGAGTTTTTAAGACATTTTTCTCTCAAGAGATCTTGTAACAAGAGAATGTAACTCCTTTCTTCCTCTAATTGTTTCTGCAAAACTTCCACTAAGTTTTGCAGGGAGTCTATTATTGTTTCCTGTTCACTGCACCGCTTAAAGCGGTGATCTATAGCCGATGTAAGGCATGCTCCTAGTACAGAGCAAATGACAGCTTTATCTCGGCCAAGTTTGAATTTTGACCCACGCTGCAAAAAGTGAATTCTATCAATCACATTTTCTAAATTAAACCAGTTGTTTTGTGCCCACTCTTCCCCTCCTGGAGAGGGTCGGGCATTGTGTTTTGCTAACAAAGCATAAAATGCAGCTGTATGTTTTGTTTTAGTGTTTGAGGTCATGTTTTCGAAGGGACAATGAAAACCCGCTTTAGGGAGGTAAAACTTAGTTGCATCCACAGTCCCGAGAGCCGGGCTGTGCTCCCCTTCTCTTCCCTAAAGTGGCGAAGAGACTGAGTCTACTGGAGGCTCTGTTTAGTTACAATCCGTTGCCTCTCCTAACACCCAGTAGACTAACTCCTTACACATCCACCTTAAAAAGAAACACAACACTCCCCCTTTTGCACCAAGAGATTCTTTTGTGAAATTCTGAGGACAGAACCCTCAACAGAGTATAGGGGTGCTTTTCACCTAGGCATGTGCAGTTTGCGGGAAATTCGAGATGCCCCCTTGCTTTCTAGACACCGCTCACCCTTTCGGAGTGTCGGGCTAGGTGCGGCTGGAGCAAAACGTCCTTCCCCTGTTACAAACTACACAAAACCTTGCAGCCCCTTCTGCCTCAGAATCCTGTCCGTGACGCCAATTGATGTCACGATCCGCTCATAGGAGCGGGGGTCGTGATGGTTCGTTACTTTGAATCTCAGAGTGCAAAAGAAAACAGGGACAAGTATTTTTGCTTAAATCAAAATCAAAAGCACTTTATTGAGTGCAAACAACACGCTTATGCGATAGAAGAGAGAGAGAGAGAAAAAAGAGAGAGAGAGAAGGAAAGAGAGAGAGAGAAAAGGAGGGGCATAGCTACCACGGCACGACGAGGTCCTCGTTGTCCGGATCCGATGGATTCGTCTCGTCCGTAGGGAGATCTCGTAGGGGTACCTTTTGAGAGTCTCTTTATAGTCTTTTTGAAAGCGGGGGGGCAGGTAAGCAAGAGATGAGGCAATCCCTCCAGAGACGAGGGGCAAGTAGCCAGCAGGTGGGGAGTAAGGCCCATTGTTTTAGAGTACAGGTGCAGCTGTACCGGACATATAGTTCGGTTCTTTCCATCCCGGTAGCCGGGAGAATGCGGTTCCCACAGGCATGTACCAACACGCCTCTGCAGCACAGCTCAGCAGCACAGCTCTGCAGTACACCTGGGCACCTGGCAGGCATCCCATCAAGATCTGGCTGGACTTCATTGTGCAAAAGTCCTTTTCCCCTCTTAGGGTCTCTGGGTTTTCGGCCTCTGCTTCTGTCGATGGTCGTGAGGCAGATAGGGATTTCCGTCCAGACTCTTACAAAGGCATGGGCTGATAGTGCCTCAGTTTATCAGTGTGATGGACTCTGTCTGCTCTGAGTGTGACTGCAGGTCTTGGGATCTCAGAGCTGCAATGAAAGCCAAGCCTGCACCTTTATCTCTGCAAATGTATTTTATTTATGTGTATAAATATATTCCTATGCTTTGTACCAAGCAGATGGGCACCCCACGCTGAGCATCCCAAATGAGCAGCTTGGAAATGCTGACAGTGTAAAGATTAGAACAAGAAATAAACAGTGAGAGCAGGGGCTGGAGTGGATTGTTGGGCAGCTGTAAGAAATGCTGCCATCTCCAGAAGATAGGCTGATATTGCACAAGAGGGGGGAAAAAGTCTTTAAACCAGAGAACAGAATAAAACCTTGGATTGCTCTGGTGCCAATTCCAGTGCAGGTGAACTCCTGTAGTCACCTCCCAGCAAGGAGTAACCCTGTGTTAACTGTTCCTTGTGGCAGTAGACACAGTGAGGACTGCATTGCCCTCTTTCCCACTGGATGGGAAGCTCTGATGGGATTGCAACACTGAGTGGTGATGAAAAAAACTGAGAGGCTTTTGACTGCCAATTATCCCATGAAATACAATAAATCTGAAGCATGGATCAGCACCCAGACTGTGCTGAGCTGCAAGAAAAGGTGGGACAAGAGTCATCTGCAGGAATTGCATCATGTCCAGCCTTTCTCTTGGCCAGGGACAGCCTAATTCAATGGGAATGCTGCAGGATTGGGTCACTTAATCTGGAGCCTTCTCCACGTGGAGCCATTTGTTAGGGAACTGCTCTAAATACAGGTAAAGCCTGCCCTGCAGCATTAATTATTCTGACATTCATCCTCCTGGAAGCCCTGGGAAGAAGGATTTTTTGCTCCTCAGTAAATGGTGTTAAATTGTGTATTTGTATGTATGCAAGCACTTTCAAAATGCAAAGAAAACAAAATCTAAAAATCTCCACAGAAAAATGCTCTGGAGGGCTTCCAGCTGGTTAGAGGATTTTAAGAGCCTGTTAAAGGATGTACCTTCAAAAGATCAATTTAAATGCTGCCTGCTTTATACTCATTGTTTATGAAGTTGAAAGCATCTCTGATAGTGACTATTCATTCTCACAGCAGTCACAGCAGAGCAGGAGCAGGTTGGTTTAACTCCATCCCTGCCGTGTCCTGCAGAGGCTCTGTGGGGAGGAGCTCAGCTCAGCACAGGCCCTGAGGGATTGAAAGGGCAGGAAATTGAGTTCTTGCAGTAATCCAGGCTTTCAGCACCTGGCAGGACTGGCTTGGCTGGGGAACTGGGCTGTTTTGTGTGCAGGAACTCCGTTATTTTGTGCAGGACCCGCAGCTGCTGTGTCCGTGCATTTTACATCACATTGTAGGGCTCTGTCTGCTGAAGGAGCAGCACTTCACCCTCCCACAGAAGGGTTTGTCCTGTTCTCTGTGCTGCAATGGAGAAACCCTCTGGAAGATGGTCTAGAAGTAGAGAATGGCTGATACATGGATACTCTTAAGCCAGATGGTGCCACATACATCAGGAAGTGTTTGGACAACACTCTCAGGCACATGGTGTGATTCTCAGGGGTGTCCTGTGCTGGGCCAGGAGCTGGACTTTGATGATCCTTGTTGGTCCCTTCCAACTCAGAATTTCTATGGTTTTATAACTACCCTGGTGCAGTATCCATCCCTGAGTGCAGTAAGTGCTTTTCTAGTCCTCCTTGAGCTCTGTGAGTGTAAAAGATGGTCCTGAGCTCTGCCATGAGACCAAACTTCTTCTGTTGTGTCACAGTCCAGAACTGTGACCAAAAGTTTGGCTTGTGCATTTGCCACCCAGGGATGCTGCCATGGATGGTCTGCAAGTTGTCTGTCACCTGCCTGCAGGGAAGAGGGGCAGAGCACTCTTTCCAAGCCTCCTGCAGAGCTGTGTGGGTCTCACCACTGAGGAATAACAACATTCCTGCTGGTTTGCTCAACATCCCCAGGCAGGACCATTGCAGGGGACAAGGGCATGGCAGAGCCTTGAGAATCAGAGAGTGGTTTGGGTTAGAAGGGATCTTTAAATGCCATCTACTCAACTGCCCTGCAGTGAGCAGGGACATTTTCAACCAGATAATACCCCCTTAACCCCCCCCTTGCCTGCTCCAAGTGCTGACAGGCTCCAGCGCCTCCCAG
This sequence comes from Eopsaltria australis, assembly GCA_034509425.1. Taxonomy (NCBI): domain Eukaryota; kingdom Metazoa; phylum Chordata; class Aves; order Passeriformes; family Petroicidae; genus Eopsaltria; species Eopsaltria australis. Next base: position 283,139 of record JAVTVJ010000861.1, on the reverse strand, counting down.
CAGCAGGCAGGAGCCATCAGTTCACTTTCCCAGGACAAGAGGAAGTGAGGCTGGAGCCTGTCTGCAAGAACGTCCTCTGTGCCACTCTGACCTTTTGACCTCCAGCACTCTCTTGAATTTTCGGTGGTTTCGAGAATGGGTTTTGCCACTTCCCTTCTTTAATGTGTTCTGTGGCTCTGTAGAGCTCAGGTTTAGGAAGCTGACCCCAGTGAGTTGTTGCACTTTGCCCTCACCACTCGTAATGACATAGGGCTGACCTCAACCAATTTTCCTCCACGAGCTATTCCAGACATCTGCACTTCTCAAGAAGCAAGGGGAATTTCCAAGTCCCAGAGCAGGAAAGCCAGACTGATGCTGTCTGTTTTTTCAGTAGTGTTTATGCACCCCTCTATAACACCTAAAGTATCATAAACTTCAGTACTAAACATGCCTAAGTTTGTATTCTCCAGCTTTGTAGCTTAAAGCAGTTGAGCAACAGGGTTTATGTATTTGGATGTAAATTAATCTGAGGGGTTGTTCCACCTTTTCTTCCCTCAAGGATGCTGCCAGAGTCCCCAGTTTCAAGTCAGAGTCCCTGGGTTCAGTTAAACAGGTGCATCAGATGATTGCTCAAATCCATGAACAAGCAGAGCATGACTGCTCATTCTGCTGGATAAACATGGATTTCAAGTTACAGTTAGAGATGTGTGATAAGGTGTAACCAAAATCAGTGGATTTTATAGGGAGACTGAGGGGTTTTCTCCTTCCCAGCCCAATAAAGCTGAGTCTGGCCCATTTCAAGACCCATGAGGTGTCTTGAGTCCCAGCAGGACACATGTGGTTGCTGGTGTGTTGTTGGCTGAACCCCATCACTTCCCTGTTCACCTTCCCAAAGAGCATCTATTTAAGTATCCTCCTGAATGGGCTCCTGAGCTCACGTTGCTTCCAAGATTTCAACATTTCTTCACTAAATCTCCCACCTTCCTGTGGCCTTTTTACTTGCTGGAGCTCATTTACATGCACAGCCTCCTGCAGATGCAAGAACTTCAAACTGAAAACCTGCACCCATTTGGTTTAGTGATGGAATTTGTATTCTTTCCCCAGGAGGCCAGATCTGGCTTTGAGCTTGTTGGATGACAGGTGGGGTTTCCAGTGAGTCCATTTAAATAAGAGTGCTGTAATTAAGAGGATCTGGCTAAAGAAATTGCACAAATTAGAGCAGACAGCTGTTGTTTGAAAGGAACAAGCACTTGAGTGGTTTTTTAACATAGCCAGCTCTTGGCTTGCTGCCAGAGATACTTACATTAGATCTTATGCATAAAAACCTTCAACTGTTAAAAAATTAAGTGAAAATAACTCTATCTCCCTCCCAGAAAAAATGTAATGAGCAATGGGCAACACAAGGAAGATATTCATAAACTTTATAGCATAGCCTAGAGATGACTGACTTCAGGTGTGTACAGAACAGAGAGAGGCTTTTGAGGGGGGGAAAAAAACCACATCCATTTTGTTTTATTCCTGCATTTATGCACAAAAGATGAGATTCCCAAAACAGAAGTTTCAACTGGCAGCACAACTCAGTGTGCAGATCCACTTCCTCCAGAAAAAGGTGCCCTTTCTGCTTTGTAGAGACAATTCAGCATGGAAGGGATCAATCCAAACCAGCTTCTGCAGGGTTCTGGTGGAGAAGTTTTGGCTGATGAAGCTGTGAGAGGATCAGTGTCATGTCCATGAGTAACCTTGTGTAGTGGGAGGTGTCCCTGCCCATGGCAGGGGGATGGAACTGGGTGATCTTTAAGATCCCTTCCAACCCTGACCATTCTGTGATTCCATGATTCTGTATCAAGGATTGGAAAGGAAACCTCAGTGGTCAGTTCTGCTCATTAGAGAGAGAGATTCCATAATTTCTGTGTACCAGGAGGAGAGTTTTTCACTGCCCTGGTTGAACAGCTGATGGTTACATGCAACTGAGGACAAGAACTGGACTTTTTTCCAGGTTTCTCTAACATAGAAGTGCTCAGTGGGTATCCAGAAATATAATTAATCCATTAGTTTTCCCACCAGCACGTCACACAGAGCAGCTTTCACACTTAAACAAATTGCTGTGTCTGGTCGGTGTCTGTGATAACTTGAAAAAGTCAGACCCAGGTGCCTCCACAGAAGCTGAGCAGGAACGCAGGTGACACCAGCTTGAGGTTACACCACTGGATGGATACTGTACTGGCATGGGGACCAGAGGAGAGCTGGGAGTGATTTTGGCCTTTTCCATCAGTCCCCTGAGAAGCTTGTCCATCTGTCCTTCTGCTATACAGGCACTGTAGAGTTAATGACCCCTTTCTGTGAGCCTGGAGCTCTGCTGGTAAAAATCCACAGCCCCAGCTGGTTATTGAGTGGCTTTGCAATGCTTGCTAATGGTGTTTATAGAAATCAGAGCAGGAAGTATGAGTATGGGCTTAGGGAACCAAGAAGAGAAATAAGGAATCTAAAAAGGAAGCAGCTTTCTTTCCAAAACCCTCACAGTAATACTTTCCTTCCTCTTTTTGAGTGCTTTCTTGGCAGTTTGATTTCTTTTTTTTTAAATATATAAACTTCTACCTTGCTCTTCCCCACCCCTTATTTATTTTCATCTTGTCTCATTCTCCAGGAAAACCTCTTTTTTGTGATGGAATACCTCAATGGAGGAGACCTCATGTTCCACATCCAGAGCTGCCATAAGTTCGACCTTCCCAGAGCAACGTAAGGCGTTTTTCATTGCCTTTGGACCTTCAGGGTGCACACGAGGGGGAAGCAAACTAAAAACTTGATTTTATTCCCTTTCCCTTGATTTTATTCCCATTGCGCTGCTGCCCTGCAGAGGAAACCTTGGGCAGATTATTTCACCAAGGAACCTCTCTACATTTTACCCAGCTGCAAAGTGGGGGTGATGCTTGTGCTGGAAGCAGAATCCCTCTCTATCCCAGTTGTCTCCAAACTCAACAAAGCCATGCAGGTCATCCCCCCAGCTGAGTGAAGGACTTGGAGGGAGTCACTTCCCATCCTCTTTTCCCTCCCACAGAAGACTTTTAGTCTCCATCCACACAGTGAGTTTCACTCAGACATGACCTTGCTTCTTTACAACACTCTGTGGCCAAGCTGCAGGTCCTGCTTAAGCTGAGGTTCCCAGCCCAGTGGTCAGAGGTGAAGCTGTTGTTTGTTAGAAGTAATGGGATTTTCCCTTTCTTCCCTTTAAAGCTCAAGGGGGTGCACAAAAGGTAAATTTAAACAAAAAATTAATGCGCCAATGGAGAATTAAAAATGTATTTAGCTTTGATTAAAGTAAATAGAAGAATTAGAATAAATGGAAGGTGAATTTTATCCTTCTGCAAGCAAAAGGTGTTTTCAAAGTCAATATTGAAACCAGAACAGGAATTACTTTTTATTTAACAATTTAATAATAAAAAACCTTCACCATCATTTAAATCAGTGATGATTTTTTTCAAAAGTATTTGAACGTCCAGAATTAAGGGCCAATGCATTGAAGACTGAGGGAGCAGAGTTATGCTACACTGGAGAGAGATATGATCCTCTGGTTTCATTCCTTTATGGAACAGCACTTTCATTCCTCACACTGCTGCTGCCTCTTTGCAGCAGGATGTGGTGTTGTCCTTTGGGTCAAAATGTGTTGAGAACAAAGACTTGAAGCTCAGAAAAGCTCCAGAGAAAGGCCACCAAGCTGCTGGATAGCCCATATTATGGATAAGCTTTCCAAACTGGAAAAAAATTTATTCACTGAAAATGTGGTCAGGCATTGGAACGGGCTGTGCAGGGAAGTGGTGGAATCGCTGTCCCTGTAACTGTTCAAGAAATGTGGATGTGGCACTTAGGGACATGGTTTAGTGATGAGTTTGGCAGTGCTGGGTCCATGGTTGGGCTTGATGATCTCAGAGGTGTTTTCCAGCTTTAATGATTCCAGAATTTTGGGACTCTTTGAAAACCAGGTCATGAATCTGAGCAGGGAAGAGGGCAGTTTGACAGACCAGGGAGTCTCTCTGTGCTCCCCATCCCAGATTCCCACCTGCTTTTGGGAATCTCAAGTAAAACACAGTCACCCCAAAGCCTTCTGGGGACACTCCAAACCTTCTGGGAACCCAATGAAATTTTGGCTCTTGTGAAGACAAAGCTTCTTTCTTTTTGGGTCTAGTTGCAAATGCCTTCGGGATGCTCCTGTTCTAACCTGTGCCTTCTGTCACTCAGGTTTTATGCTGCTGAAATCATTTGTGGGCTCCAGTTCCTCCATTCCAAGGGCATAATATACAGGTAATTTTAATAATCATTATGCTAAATGCTAAACCTTTTCAGCTCTTCCCTGCAAGCACCAATGGCATCAGAGAGGCTGTTTCTTGGCTGTACTTACTGGCATTGCATTTCTCTGCAGTTTGAGTGTTTTATTTTGGAAAGGTAATGTAGAAAAGGCAGTTTATATCCCTTTTCCAGAACCCAGTCCTATTTCAGTTAACATTAAAACAAACCCTTGGATGCATTTACAGGGTCATTCAAACAGCACCCAGTATAGGCACCTTGTTTAAGCTTTCAGCATATCAAAATATCTTATATACCACAGAAACAAGAAATTTGGTACGTCTGCTGTGCTGGTTACCTTGAGACAGTGGTGACAAGCTCAACTCAAGTAACAAAAGCAAGGAGACAGTGATATACCTTAATTTTGGATTGATTTTGTGCACAGTTCTATGGGGAGATGGCATTCATCTCACCATCATGAATCTGAGTTGTCTGTCAAGTTTTTCTCGTGGTAAGCAGAGAGCAAGAGGGCATTTTTAGATTCATCAAACCTGTGTTGAAATGGGTATGGGAAGTGCCCATTTCTACCAGAAATGAGGCCACAGTCTGATTTCTCGTGGCCAAAAGGAGGAACTGAATTTCTGGGGAGCTCTGGTCAAGCTCAACTTCATGGCAAAATTCAGTTACTACATTGCAACCTTCTTTAAAAGCAGAAAGCAAATAACTTGAGAAAGTTCCCTACAGCAACGATGTTTGCTGAACCCAAAATGAGCTTATTTCAGCATTTGTCATGTAGTGTGAACATTAGAGCAAATGCTGAAGGTGGATGGCTTCCTCACAATCCATTCTCCCTTTAAAACACGAGCTTTGATTCTTATTAGTACTCATGTGGGATCCATTTATAGTCTTTATTGACAGATGATGGTGATTACATAAACATGAGATCAATATCAGTGGCATTAAGCTAAGATGATCTCTGGGGCCTCAGCAACTTTTCTGGCTCTAATTATTATTCTTGATGAGTGAAGGGATACGTTTTCTCAAGTGCCCAAATCACTTGGCCATGTTTTTTAGTCAGTCTTCTCAGAAAAGCTGATTTAAAATATCTGCAGGACACGGGGACTTTATGGCAAGGCTGCTAATGCTGGCATTTTATTTATAATTCACATTTTTACTTGGAATCACTGTGCCAGTGCTGTGTTGGGGTTTGGGATTCATTTCCTCCTGAAAGGAAAGGGGTGTTTAGAGTCTGGAGCCTTGGGAATTGAGGGAAAGTTGGGACACCTGGGCACAGGCTAGCGTGTGGATAGGAAGAAATATCTCATTCCCAGGAGTTGGTGATATTGCTTTGGGTATCAAGCATTGAGAGAAAAGGTTTAACCAGTCCTGCTCTCTTTTCCCTTTTTCACTGAAGACAATGACAACGAGGTCAGCTGAGAACACAGAGTCATCAGTGCCTCTGTCAGAGCAAACTAAGCACTTCGGAAAGTGAATAGAAATCATTTTTGAAACTACATCTCTTGCAATGTTGTAAGAATAATGAATCCAGCTGTTCTGTCTCATGCACCCACGTTTGGAAACGTTGGCTTAAATTTTAACGAATGAGCCGAGACGTTTTTTGGCAGAAACTCCACTCCCTGGAGCCAATGAGTTTGAGACTCATCAAAATAATGAAAGAGAACTGTAGGTGATGGGGTTTTTTTGTTTTGCTTCGATCTACCGGATGAATAAAAGCAGTGCTGGCAGCCTGAGATTGATCTCAGCATTGTAACTAAAATAAGTCATTCCAGCTGGAAATTGTGACAACACGAGTGTCTGCCTCTTGGAAGGCAAATGTCTCAGTGTTCTCTGTGTTTCTCTTTGATTGATGACTCCCATTTTGTCTTGGGCCATATTCTTGAAGCAGTGAACAATTGCCCTGTGACTACAATTTAGTGTGCAAACACTGCAGTGTCCCCCAGCCTGATGAGGACCTGGCCCAAGCAAGACAAGGAGCTGTGCACAGAGGGAGAGTGAAGAATCATCTTCCCTGCAATTGCAGGCCATCATCTCAGGAGCATCAGGCATTAGAAATTGCCTTGTTTGAGGAACATTTCTGAAAACAAACCCCACATTGTAAAGCAGTTGGCAGTGGGAGGGTGGCTGTGCAGCAGCCTCGGGGTTAGGGCTCTTGCCTGAGATGTGGAAGATCACAGAATCACAGATTCACTGAGTGGTTTGGGTTGCAAGGAACCTTAAATATCACCTAATTCCAGCCCCCTCGCCATGGGCAGGGATGCCACCCTCTGGAGCAGGCCCCATCCAGCTTGGCCTTTTGGCCAAAATGTGTGTAGGCTATGAAATAGCAGAGGTTGGAAAAGGAGAGTTACAGCCTCAGCTGTGGGTACAAGCAAATGAGTCTGGGTGCTTTGGGAGCCCTGAGAAGGAGCAGGGATTGATAGCACAAACCAGGCAGTGCAGGAATGTGAGTGCTCATAGACCAGGTGACCCAAATCCTACCCACATCCCTGGTCAAGTGCAGCATCACTGATCCAAACATTTCACCTGGGTCATTATCTCAAATGTAAACAACGCCTTTAGGTAAGATTTAAGAAAATTAGCATATAAACCATGCTAGCCTTCCTTTCTTTCTCCCTTTTTCTTTTCTTCTTTACAAGCTTTTCTTTCCTTTCAGAGTCAGTGCCCTCTTGAGGACCTCTCTGTTCTCCACCAATGGCTGTGATTCATCAGCTCATTTGCTTTTATTTCCTTCTCTTCTTCTTCTTTCTGCTTTGTTGCTCTCTCTGGGCTCTTTGCTTCCCAGAGCCCGAAACCTCAGACAGCAGCCTGGCAGCTGAGCGTGAAAGGCTTTGTAAATCCTGGGATTCAGAGGGTGCAGCCCAGCAGTGGTGGGGGTTCTGCTGATGTCTGGGATTATTCTGACCCTCTGCAGGGCTTGTGGGTCCTTACCTCTTCCAACATTTGCAGAGCCTGCACTAGGAGTGAGATCTGGCAGCAGCTTCACAGAGAATATCGAGATTTCCAGGGCAGGAGAGAGTGAGAATTACCTGGTCACTGCTTGCTCTCGTTCTCCAGGCTGTGTTAGGGCAGAAGCACCAGCTGGCACAAAGTCCCTCTTAGATTCACTATTCTGCATCCTTGAAGGAAACAGCTTTTAGAAGATGTCTTGGGTGATGTGATCCCTGGAAGTGTCCAAGGCCAGGCTGGACAGGGCTTGGAGCAACCTGGGATAGTGGAAGGTGTCCCTGCCCACGGCAGTGGATTGGAACAACATGATTTTTAAGGTGCCTTCCAACCCAAACCATTCTATAATTCTATTTATTTTAGGAAAGTAATTTTGATCTAGGATTGTTCCATGTTTCTCCAGGACTTGCACTATTATTTCAAGATAATCAGTATTTTCTCCTCACTCCTCTGCAGCACTGGACATTTCCTCTCAGGCTCAGCAGATAGGAACTTTAAGGTCCCTTCCAAGCCAAACCATTCTGTGATTCCATCATTCTGTGTCTTCTCCAGCAGATAAATCAGTGCTGGGACAAGAGAAATGAGGAAGAAGGATACTGAAGCCCAAGAGGCAGTTCCTCATTCATCCCTCAGCCTACCTTTGTAATTCCAGCATGTGGGCATTACACAGAGGCAGAGAACAAGTTAATAAGTGTAACCTGCTAAAATAACTTAGGTACTTCTGGAACATTTTAATTTGGAGGGTTTCCTTCTCTTCCTCCACAGAGACTTGAAGCTGGACAACGTCCTCCTGGACAATGAGGGGCACATCAAAATTGCTGACTTTGGGATGTGCAAGGAGAACATGTTTGGAGATGCCAAGACAAGCACTTTCTGTGGGACTCCTGACTATATTGCCCCTGAGGTAAGTGTGGGGCACAGGGAGGGCAGCAAGTGCTGGGGGACAGGAAATATTGTTTTGAGACATGACTGTTGTGCAGTGGTGGAGGCTGCAAATCTGGTTTGGAGCAGTTCCAGGCCAGAAACTGGATTTCAGCTTGGCCCAGAGTCTGTGTTGCTGTCTGGCGTTTCTTATTTTTGTGGCTAATCCATTTTTTGGTGCAAGTGGAGCTTGGCTTAAACCAAGAAATAGAATTCCTTAATGGAAATTCAGTTTGGGCCATGGCAGAAGAAACTCCAAGAGATCCTGCAATTCAGGGACAGACACAACATGGGGAATGCTGATTATGCCCTTTCCCTTAGTTCATTCCATTTTTAACCAGAGAGAAACTTGTTCTTTCTTTTTTTTCCCCTAGAAAATTCAGGTGTTTTGAACTAGATCCCTCCAGAAAAGAGAAAGTTTCCTTAACCTGATGACTTCACACAATGATAGATCTGTCTATGGAGAAGCTTTGACTAATTAGGTGGCCAAAGAAAATGCTTCTTAGCTCAGAGAAAAACCTACAAGTCATCCATGCATCATGTCTGACATTGGTCTGAAATCCATTTATTTGCCTTTCAAGATCCCATTTTGTTATTTTAGTGTTTTCATTATGGATATTGGTACTTCCCAAAGTGCTGCCAAAGCCTTTAGGGTTTTTTTTTTCCCTCTACTATAATTCATTGGTCCTTCACTGTGCACTAAGGGCTGGATTCTGGCTGAGTTTTCACCACTGCTGGCTCAAGGGTCTCTTCAAATCAATTGGATTTCTATTGCCTAAGAATGGGTTTAAGTATGCTCTGCAATCAAGTTGCAGTTGTCTTTTATTCCACTTCAGTATGCCTTTATTCAAGAGAAAAAAATGCTCCTAAAAAAAAAGATAGCCAAGTGTTGATCCATAATCTGTGATTTTATATTGTAGAAAAGAGGAAAACTGAAATAGCTCAGAGTTTTATTTCTGCACCGTATTTATTTTAGGGATTCAACGAGTGCATATAAAACATTTTAGCTCTGAACTGAAAGCACTTCTAGAGTTTATGGATCATCTCTCCTGGCACAGGCAGGAGCACTGGACTCTCTCAGTTTTTCACTGCTACCTCTGTAATTTGTTACAGACCCAGCACCTTGGCCACAGCCGTGCAAATAAGGGGGTTTTGGGTCAGTGGACAAGCAATTTTTTTTCCATTTCAAAAAATACCTGACAAAAAAAAAGATACAGCCTGAAATTAAATTGCTGAGTTTATTTTTTTTCCAGAGAATTTCAAACAAAATAAATATTTTTCCTCCTGACTGCCATAAAACACTTTGATTTCAATTTTCAGATACTTTTGACTTTAAAAGATAAAGCCTTATAAAAATAATTTCTCTTTTCAGAAGGAAAAGTTGGGATGATTTTGTTTGTAAGTGATCCAGAAAAAATATATTAAGGTGTCTTGCTGATTTTTTGGAGGGGGCTGTGAGTGGAACTCATTGTATTTATTACATCGTATACTCAAATCTCTTTTTTGTCCTTTTTGCATCTCCTCTTTTGGAGACAGAGGTAGTATAGAGCATCCCATTGTAACCAAGATGTGGGCTCAAGAGTAAAGATTGTGCCTTAAAATGAGATTTTCCCCCTCTGCAGCTCTAAAATTCTGATAAGAATCCTACACACCACAGTCATCATGTGAACCTTTGGATATCTGCAATGTAAAAATCTATATATAAACAAGTTTTTGAGGCTCTTTGAGAACCAAAGGAGACAAACAGAGATTGTATTTTACAGCAGGTATATATTTATCTGGGTGTTTGAAATTGGGCTAATTCCCTTCCTTGGCTATAAAGGGAGCTAATGATAACTGGCTCAGCTCCAGGTATCTCCACAACAGATCTCTAAAGGTAGGTGAGATCAATTTTGCCTCTCCAGAGAGGAAGTTTGAGTACTTGGTGATGGTCCTTGAGACCCTGGGGAGGTGTCACTCCAGCTGGATGTCACTTTATAGGTGACACTGAAAGGCACAAGCCAAGGGACAGACTGAGGACAAATTTCTGTTCCTCCACCTAAAATTCAGTTGTTCTCAAGAGGGCAGATCAGTGACCCCTTTCATGTTTTTCCTGGGGAAGATTTTGCTGGGGTTGAGTGACACCATTTTAACTGAGTGGTGGTCCTAAAGCTGCCACATTTGTAATTCTAAAACTCAGCTTGTGTGACTTGAGTCAATCCCAAAATGCTAATAGCTGGCCATTTGTCTTCTTGGGCTTCACAAGCCTGATTTGAACCCTTGGAGAGCAGGCTGAAGATGATGTCTTACCTTTTATATTTGAGATCTCTCTGGTAGCCAAGGATTTGTCCAAGTAACTTCAGAGTTACATGCAGCCTGTTGTCCATAGTGCCAGGGACTGTTTTAGCACCCAGGTGTGGCTGTGCCTCATTGCTCCAGGAGCCAGAGGCCCTGCACCACTGGCAGATTTCTGGCTCCTGCTGCAGGCAGAGGGAAGCACCTCTGACACCCCACTCTGCAGAGCAGTTGCAAGGCCATGGTCTGGCCACCCTCCTGAAGTTGAAAAACTCGTGTCAGACATTTCACTTCTGCCTTTATGGCTCCTCTCTCTGGGCAGATACTGCTGGGGCAGAAGTACAACACCTCTGTGGACTGGTGGTCCTTTGGTGTCCTCCTCTATGAGATGCTCATTGGCCAATCCCCTTTCCACGGCCAAGATGAAGAGGAGCTTTTCCAGTCCATCCGTATGGACAACCCCTTCTACCCTCGCTGGCTGGACAAGGATGCAAAGGACATCTTGGTGAAGGTAAGAATCACCACCCATCGAATGAAAGTCCTTCTGCCAGAATTATTGTCTTCAGTTTGTTTTATCTTCAGCTGTTGTAGAGAGGAACAGATTTAGTGTGATAGGACCAGGGGGAGTCACTGTCTTTTCTGTGGGCATCAAACCACACCTGACCTAGGTCATAAGGAGATTTGTGTGTCTTCCTTCTCCTGAGTAGTGATGATGGCTCCTCACAGGGTACCAGACACCAGCAGAGATCAGTTTCTTTGCAGAGCAGTCCCTAAGATGCAAGGCTCATTAACTCCTGGAAAAAAATACTTCAAACTAAGGGTTACAGCAGATTGAGATGTTGAACATCTCTTTTTGGGGCATCTTTCTGCTCAAACAGCCTGTATTTCTGTCAGGATTAGAGACAGTAATCATCTTTATACCAATCAATAAAATTCCTTGTTTAGAAAAACAAAACCCCAGCATTTTCTCCATTATGGCCTCTTCTCATGGCACTGACTCTTGATAATTACACGTTTCACCCTGCTTAATGCCTGTATTGCCATCAGAGAATTTAACCTATGGAATCAACATTCCAGCTTTTTGTAAGAGAGCCTGAGAGGAGGCTGGGAGCGAGAGGGAACATCCGCCAGCATGCCTTTTTCCGGGAAATCAACTGGGAAGCTTTGGAAGAGAGAAGGATGGAGCCTCCTTTCAAACCCAGAGTGGTAAGGATGGATCTTCTTTCAGCTCCACCTGTCTCAGGTCTTCTAAATTGTGCATTTCTACTGGTAGCCTGACCTGATCCTCACAATGACTGCTTTGTGGTGGCTGCAAGCCCAAGTCTGGCACACCCACACCTGAGAAACCATAAATTACTCATGGCTTTCTCAGTTACTGCAGAAGAGTAACACCTTCCCTTCACCCCATAACTGCAGCCCATCCTGAATGGATTATGGTAAAGCAGTTCAGGAAGCAGGCATTTGGCTAAATCACAACAATTCTGACTATTAATTACAGTCCAATTAAATTGTTAAATTCCTATTAATAAGAATAATAGAATTTATTTGACAACCACGTCATACTTTCATTTTATATTCTTTCACAAGTGTTATTCAGCTGGTGAGTTCAATCTGCCCTGTTACAAAGATGTAACATCCCTGCCTGACAGAATTCCTGGATCATAATACCTCCTTTATAATATTTATATTTACTGGCTCCCAGCTAAAGGTTGAGCTGAGCCCATAGGAAGCAGCCTAAAGGGCCAGTACCATGGTAATAAAGATCTGACTTTTAATGGTTTGACATCAATTTTTTTTTTCCTTTTCTTGAAGAAATCTCCAAGTGACTGTAGCAACTTCGACAAGGAATTCCTAAATGAAAAACCCAGACTGTCCTGTGCTGACAGAGCACTGATTAACAGCATGGACCAAAATATGTTCAGCAACTTCTCTTTTGTGAACCCTAAAATGGAGAAAATATTTTCCTGAGATCTGCCTTACTGAAGGAATTCTCTGTAATGGTTTGAGTAGCACTTTGTCAACTGAAGACTGTGCATGGTTATTTTTATCAAGAACCCTCCAGAAAGAAAGCACCTCACTGAAAGTTTGTACCATGCCTGGAGGCTTCTGACTTATTCCAGTCCATAGCAGATGCCAGCCCACTCTTCATTGATGATAAAGTTTCTTTGTGGTATCTTTTGGTTTCTCTCCTCTCTCATCCCAATGTTCTTTAAGTTGAGAGCATCTGAAAATGAGGAGGTGCCAAAACCTGTTCTCCACTACTTGTACATGCAGCCAACAGGTTTCTCTGTGAGGAAAAATAAGTATATTTGAGCTTCTGGTGATGTCAGTGCCCATTTCTGCAACTCTGACCCGGACCCAACTTCTTCTGAAGGAAAAGTGGTTTCCTCAAAGCCTGAGGGTATCAGGGAAGACTCAGGTTGGATGCTCTGGTGACCTCCACTTGTACATGTGCAGAATTGCCTACATGTGCACAGCTTTGAAGAAGGAATTTGCTCCCTACAACCTTTAAAAATGCTGTTCACAGGTGTTAGGACTCAATTTTTCTCCATGGGACAAAGAGACTTTTTTCAGGTGCCCATTCCACCATCTCAATGAATCATTACCAAAGGAAGTACCAAGATCAGTACAGAAAACCAGTGGTTTACACTCAGTGCCAGAGCAGGAAGGATGGGAAGTTTCAGAATGCTAAAGAACCCTGTTCTAAAGCTTTAAGTGTCTTCTCACACACCAGACTCAGGGCAAGATCTGGATGAGGCTTTCTGACATTGCAGCCTAAAACCACGTGAGAAAAGTGCAACATGTTTCCTCAAACCATTGTTCAAGCATTGCAAAAGTGGCTTTCCAGTCACAGAATTGGGGTATTTCACTTGAAAGGCACTAACTGGTCCTGCAAAAGCTGATTTACTTTCTATTTCTCTAAATGATGTCCCAGCTCTTTGTCACAGGTCAAGGAGCTGCACACGATGGTCACAGGGCAGGAGACACCTCAGATGAGGGTGGCCCTCACCTTCACCTTGTGACATTTTGCTGTGTGTTCTATCCCTTTGCAGTCTGTGGGAATGTAGGTGGGTTAAAAAAACCAGTCTTTTTTGTGATCCTTTCATCATGGGATCCTTTCAAATAAAGGTGCACTGTTTTCTGAGGTTGGAGGTTTGTGGAACCACCCAGTTGCTGCTTGTCACTGAGATACCTTTTAAAAGATGGGTCAGAATCAAGTCAGAGCCTAAAAAAAAGATTTTGTAACAACTTAGGCTTAGGCAGTCACTCAAGGTGGTGTTGGGATCTATTTGAAGAACATCCATTTGGAGCTTTGTTGCATCAACCTCCAGTCCATAGAGAAGAAAAGCTCTAGAAGGTGAGTTACCCCAAAACCAGGTTCTCTTCAGAGGTGCCTTCCTGGCTCTGCTGGTCCAGGCTGCCAATTTGGACCTCCCAAGGGGGTGAATGCAGCCTTGCAGGCAGTGCTGGGGTATCACTGGCAGTGACTGCAAGCTCAGAATCCAGCAGGAACAAGGGCTGAAGTGCCTGAAGTCAACAAGAAGAGGAGAACACCCTGAGAAAGGTTTCAGTCCAGTGACTCTGATGAAATCCTTGTTTGTGCTGTATGAAATGCAGGAGGGGGCATCTGTGCTCACAGTTTGTGGAGCTGGTCATCATGTTTAATTAGAATGGTTAACATGAATTTTTTAAATGCCAGTGCTGTTTGTACAGTTTAATAAAATGTTGTGTATAATTGGGAAATGGTTATTGAAGTGATTAAATAGGGACAAAGAACGGAGGTGTTTAGAAAAGCCATTAAAATGGCTCTGTGCTGTCTGGGGAATGTTCCCCAGGGGAATTTCAACTCATAAATACACAGCAGCAGCAAGCACTTGAACAGCTGTAACTGCTCCACAGGACAATATCTAAACCAAGGATTTGGTGCTGTGCAAAGGTATCCAGGAAGAGAGTGAAATGTTCCTTTTTACTTCCAGAAGGTGACACAGCTCTGGATGGGGTGTGGTGTCTCAGAGGGGCTGCAGAGGAGATGTGCAGAGGTTTCTAAAAGAGGGTGACTGAGGACATCTTCCTTTGACACCCGAGTGTCAGCCTAGTCCTGCGAGGGCCTGAGTGTGTCCATGACTCTGCTGGAGTCTGGCCAGCCTGATCCAGACTAGAGGTGGCATTTCTAAGGGTTTGAAGGCTGGCAGTATCCCTGAAGAACTGTTAGGGATATTCCCTTTGCAGCAGCACAGCACTTTGGGCTTGACACCGATGCAGGTACAACCCAAGAGTGCAGACTAAGGAAGGAGGGTGCTGGTTCACCTCTTGTGGTTAAGTCACTGAAGAGGAACAGGTTTTAACACCTCTCTGATCAGAGGTAGGGCTCTCTGCACTCCAACTGTGGTCCCATACAGCCACACATAAGAGTTATTTGTGACGGAACCTGTTGAGTAACTGCTAGAGCAGGCACAGCATTAGGATAAGTGTGAAGCTTTTGATGCAAACCACAAGAAGCAGCACCTGCTTCTCTCTGCAAGGCATCTTCAGCTTAAAAACCCAATGAGCCCATTGAGGATGGGGGCAGGGAGATGGGGAGAGGTGGGTACGAGCCACCACGAACGTGCTAGGTGTGTGTCCCAGCCTCCCAGCTGTGCCTGTGGGGTGTGAAGAGTGACGTGGGAAGCAGCAAATGCTTTCCTGTGGTGACAGTGATTGAGAGATAACAGCCAGGGAGGGCTGAAAGCTGAACACCCACGCAGAAAGGAGCAGGAGCCCAGGTACTCGCAGAGATGCTCCTTTGCCTCAGCTGAGCCTGGCACCTCCATTCCCATCTTCTTTATTTTTTTATTTCTTTCCTCTCCTTCATAAAATGTTCTTTTTGAGGCATAGTAGATGGGGCTTGCCAGGTTTGGTTATTCATTTGCTGAAGGCTCAATCCCGTTCTGGAGCCTCCTGGGATCACAGCACTGCTGCAGGACCATGGCACCAGCAAACATCAGGGTCAGACTTGCTTCAACTCAAGTTTTGGGAGTCCCCACCACCCAAGAGCTCCTTCCTCAGTCTTGCTGCCTCACCTGGTGGATGTATGAATTCCTACTTGCTGGCATCCACTAAATCAGGATGAGTGGGAGTCACCTGTAAATGACAGCGCTGATTTCAGCACTCTGAAATCATCTGCAATCACTCTGCAGAGACTTCCAAGAGGAGGTGGATTGGTCTCACAGCTCCTCAGCATCCAGAAGAGAAAACCAAGCTCTGTCCTACATCCCACCATGCTCTTTGTAGCCTGTGCTGAAAGGAAAGACAGCTTTGCCCAGTGGTTACAAGACACTCTTGCAGTGCTGAGGTGTCACCAAAAGTCCCAACAGCACAGCTCCAAGAGAGGGTCCTGGCAGTCAAAATGCTCCTCCCTTTGTAATTATATTTGTACCTCAGACAACTAAAACCCAAGAGAGAGATCCCAGCTGGGACTTAACCTGCTCCCTCACTCCAGGGATGCCACATCACCTGCAGCCACCAGATCATCATCAATGTGTGGCTCAAAGTGTGTCTTGTGGTGTGAAACATTAAGGCTCAGTGCAGACCTCAGGAAGCTTTTCTACCTTCCCTGCTTACACAGAAGTTTTATCTCTGGTGCATCACAGCAGCCAAGGCAGCACATGCAGAGCTGGTGAAATACAGGAAATAAGTGTATTTTTGGCTCTCCTGTAGCTGGCACTGGGTGCAGCCCCATGACTGTACCCAGTGTAGGGGGGTCCATTCCATTGTTTGGTAATAGGCTCCTTTATTTTCTACATCACCTCAATGTTTATGTACACAAAGGTAGATTTGAAAAATAGTTAAGAAGTGAAACTAAGAAAAAAGCAGCATCAAGTTGTGGAAGGTGCAGCAAGTGCAGAAAAGGCAAGTAAGGAAGAAAAGAGGGATGCAGGATGGTGTAATGTTATATAACGCTTCCCTTCATCCACTGGTTTCAGTTAGAGCTCTGCTGTTTTCCATCAGCACCATCCTACAGTTGCTCTTGTAGCCAAAGCACAGAACTTTTGGAGATTTCAGAGGATTGGACAGCCTGAGACCAGAATGGCTCTGATCTGGCCTCCCAGGTAGCACAGAGCTGCCACTTCTACTCTGAAATTTGCCCTAGAAATCCAAGTATTTCTGCTTTGGATTCAGGTCCCAAATTGAGTGTTTTAATTAGGCTGTCTATAGCAGGGGAATGCAGTTTAACTGCTCACTTTTAGTCAGGTAGCATCTCTGAGACACCCTGTGTCATCCTGGAGGACTTCTGCTAAATATGGGTCTGTCCTACAACCTGTGACTTATCCCACAGCCCTATTTCCCCAAAATACCCCCAACAGCCATGGACACCTCTGTGTAAGCAGCGGAATCAGGCCTGGAGTTCACCCTCCAGCAGGCACCTGCACTCAACCACTCAAGTCTTGTAAGAAGAAACACCAAAAATTCGTTATCAACATGATTTCTGCAGTTGCTAAAGAAAATTCATGAAGGAAATCCTCTATCCTCCTGGTACATCCTCATTTAGGGGGGACCAGAGGACACTGCATTCCTGTTTTCACTGGCAAGCATATTCCCTTCTCCCACACTAAAGCAGTGATAATGAGAGAGACACAAAACTCAGCATTTATGGTCTTTTGAGAACCGTCTCTGCTCTTGAGGGGAAACATTTTAAGCTAAAAGAAGGTAGGTTTAGATCAAATGTTAAGAATATTTCATTTTTTTTACTCAGATGGTAGTGAGGCCCTGGCACAGGGTGCCCAGAGAAGCTGTGGCTGCCCCTGGATCCCTGGAAGTGCCCAAGGCCAGGCTGGACAGGGTCTGGAGCAACCTGGGAGAGTGGAAGGTGTCCCTGCCCATGGCCAGGGGTGGAATGAAATGGGCTTTAAGGTCCTTTCCAACCCAAACCATTCTGTGATTCAATCACAGGAGATACATCATTGGAGATGCTCAGTTAAGATGAAGCTCAAGGGCATGAGCTCTTTCTCATTCTGCATTTTCACATGTTGAATTTAAAAAAAACACCTTAATCTCTGTTTCAAGAGTGAACTGGATTCTGTCTGTCTGGGACCCAGTGATTGCTCAGCTCACACTGCTCCTCTGCCTGAACAAAAACCTGCCAGTGCACAGCAGCTGGGGAGGTGAATCATTATTTTAATAATCACCTAGAGGAAAACATGCTGCCTGAGTGGAGAGAAAATAAAAATTAAGTATCACATTTAATTTATGATGTGGCCTTTTATTTTAAAGGAACATAAACTGAAAATGTTCAGACATCAAAGGAAGAATCTCAGCTTTCACTTCTAAATTCTATTTTATTATTGTTGTTAGCCTCCCAGTAGCAAAGGAAATGAGTTCTCTGGTAATCATTTCCATTTAATTTTCAGCTCCCTTCTGTTGATAGCATCGTGTGTAACCTTTTTTCTAACAGTTACTTTAAATTGTGTATTTTGATATTCCATTCAGCTGGTGGAGGAAGAAAAATCAGTTCTAAAAAAGCCATTTTATCTCTGCTGTACGTGAGCTCAGCAGGATAATGTGATATCTCAGTGAGCATATTTATTTTAAGTTATTGGTATTTTCCACCAGGGTGAAATTGTTCAAGATATAACCTCTCATTGCATCCCCTCTTCCTGCCCAAAAAATGTCATGGGGCTAAAGCAGTGGAGAAAAAGGGACAAAATAGCAACGCTCATTGAAAAGGAACAATAATCCATCCAGCAAATCAACTCAGTTCTGGTCATTCTGGGCAGAATGAAAAGAGTGAAAAAACCTGATAAAATGGGGGAAATGGAGCACACAATTATCATAGGGATAATAAATCCCTGGGCACAGTGGCATTTTTGAGATAGGGAGGTAGAGGCCAGCGGTGACACCAAGTGACCTTTCCTGTAAAGATGTCAAAGCTCAATAATGTGGTTTTGGTTCTTCAGGAGATCCAGTGACACTGGAATTCAGATGGAAAGAGGAATGCTGGTTTTTCCTTTGTGCTGGGCTGTCTCTACACCAAATCACAGACTTGCTTCTCTTTCTTTGGGAAAGAAAGGAATAAATGAAAAACCTCCACAAAAGGTCACAGCAGCTTTGGCTGAAAAACAGCCAAAAGCAGAGCTTGAGCCTTCTGAAATGAGGACCAAGTGCCTTCATATTTCAATTAAATGCCTTGATTAGAATCAGCAACACTTTCACAGACTTATGGGGAATAACCACTGAAGGGAGACAGCTGTACCAGCTCAAGCCACAGCTTTTAGCAGCAGCAACCACCTTGCAGCACTTCCCATGTTCCAAATGGAGGGTCTCCAATGGAGCTCTGGGGAGTTGTGATGGGGATTTTCATCAGCACAGGAGCATATGGGAGATTAAGATCTCGTGCTTCCAAAGGCTGCCAAAATTTTATGTCTAGACATAGCTGAGAAGGTGACTGGGAAAATTCAAGGCTGGGGCTGCACAGGGCTACTGCAGGAGAAAATGTGCATTTTTTTTCTTGGTATAAAGATATAACAAAAGCTTGTTGCTGTGCAGTCTCTGTCTGAAATGCACATTTCCTCCTTGCCATCAGTGCTCAGCCAAGCACTGACACTGAAGAGTGGTGAAACCATGACCAAACTCCTCATTTTCAGAAAAAATAACTCAACACTCCGGTGGAGGCAGATTTCCACCATGCCTCACCCCAGATGCAGCTCAGTGTCCCTGGCACAATGCCTGAGTTACACCAGGGAATCAGCCACAAACATCTGCCTGTTCATTTGATCAGAGATTTTGGATTAATCTTGTGCTTCTGCTGCTGCTACAGAGGAGAGGTCTGGGAGGAATTTTTATTTGAGTGTGGCTCTGCAAATGACAAAAACCTTGCTTAATCTAGTTAGGATCCCTTTTCTGCATGGTCTGTAGACCTGAGTTGGATTTTAAGTTTGGAATGTATTTTTCATGATAGGACAAGCCTGATTTCTTTTATCTGACTTTAGCTATAGGGATCATGGGATCACAAGATTTTTTAGATTGAAAAAGACCTCTAATGCCACGGATTCCAGCCTTTAATCCAGCACTGCCAGGTACTCCAAGGGTCCAGCTCAACAAGATAGGGAGATTCCCCACACGATCAGCAGAGGCACATGGAGAGGGAGGTTGATCCCATCACAAACGGGATCAACAAACAAGACCAATGAAACACCCTCCAGATGCCTGCAAATCCAACACCAGGACTGAGCCAATATTGTGCCTGTGACACATTTGCAGCTCAGGTAACATTAAAGTGCTGTAGAAATCAGGTCTGTGATTTATCCCTGTACTAGAGTGTGTACAGTGCAGGTGTTTGTACCTGAATAAGCACAACCTCAGCTCCCTCTACAGTCACTAAGGACTAATTATTACTGTCAGAGAAACTTATAACCCTCTTATAGCCTGCCCCTGGAGTGCTAAGTATTTATTACCTTGATAGCAAGCACCAAAAATGCTGTGAAGTAAATCCAGGTGTGATCTCTGGGATATCCTGGCTAAGTTCCTGGTGATGCATTACCCTGACCCCTCTCTTCCTAGACCTGCCATCTTCAAATAAGGAGAAATCAGCCCATGCTGAAGTGACCTCATCCCAAAATTTGACGTTATTATTCCAGATTTACACCATTGTAAAACATTCCAGGTATCTCCTGAGTCCTTGACACTGGCAGGGCAGCGATGGGCTGAGACCTCTTCCCTTTGGATCAACCCTCTACTCTTCTGCACCCCTCTGCGTGTGCAAATGTTCATCCTCCTCTCATCTTTCAGCACACAGAGGGAGGATTTCATCTCTCCAGAATTATTTCAGAAGTTATTTCATGCCAGTTGTGCACTTGGAAATACCCGGGTGAAGCCTCTGGGTCTGCTCCAGGGCAAAATAAAGAAAAATCCAGAAGCCTCATTAAATTAACTTGAAATAAAATCCACTCAAGTAGCTTTAATGAGTATCAAAATATTCTTCCTGTGAGGTAAAGAAATCACTTTTATCTACTCTGAATCCTAGCATCTTCCTTCAATGCTCTCAGCAATGCCCTTAGCAAGCTGAGGACTTGGATCCACAATTCCTGAAAGTCTGGCCAGCTTTGGGCATGGAGATTTAGTTCATCTCAGTCTCTCTCAGGCTCTTTTTCTCTCATTCACTCACTGTGTTTAAATTATCCCTTCCTTTTCACTCACTCAGCAGAGAATTGAAATTTGCTGATGTCAGGATCTCGGAACAGATGGGAGAGCAGTATTGATTAGGCAGTTGAGAGCAGGACATAAATAGCTTGTTAAAAGTAAATAATAATGGTTTAAATGCTGTGTACAAACCTCTATAAAACCCAGTGAAGCGAATCGAATAATCCTTCCCGAAATCCATCCGAGTTTTTTAGCAAGGTGATGAAACTCAAGAGCCTTTTTCACTCACTTATGTTAGTGCTGATGTAAGAGCTGATTGAATCAACAGTCTGGAACTGCCAGAGATGAGCCTGCCTTCAGCATCCCAGCCAAATGAGATGTTTGCAGCTGATGTGTGAAAGGGAAAAGAGAATTGATGAGGGAGAGAGAGCAGGAGGACAGGAGCTGCAGAGTGACAGCCAGTTTTGTTCCAAGCGGGAAGGGAAATTTATTTTTCATCGTAAATTCAGAGTCTGGGCCCAAACTCACTGCTGTGTGTGACATCCAAATTGGGGTCTAAGGCAGGGCATGGCATAAAGCCATGGATGAGATGTATCCTCATTGATTTTGGTTCAGGTTTGATATGTACAAAGTCCTTCAGAACTGAGGGCTTTGTGAAGTCCGTGCTTAAAATCCGTCTGTTCCTCCATCCACAAACCACACAGTGCCCAGCTGGTTGTGACTCCCAGTTATCATGGTGGATATAAAAAACAGATTAAAATTCTAAGGTTATGTATCAAAGAGGAGATCTGGAGAAGGAAAATTCATTTTGAGTCTGGGCTGCTGTTCTCCCTCATGTAAATGCCATGTTTTCCTGATAAGTCAGAATCAGGACAAAGTCTGCAGCAGAGACTGAGTCACTTCAGGAGAAGTGTTCAAAATTATAATAATAGCTCCAGATGAGCAACAGGATATTTTTAACAAAAAAGAAAAAAAAAAAAAAGGGCGGGGGGCGGGGGGGAAGGGGAAAAAAAAGTCTTGCAAGTTATTTGTTAGGGAGGAAAGAGGATTTTCCTGTGGACCCATTCCCTGTTGTCACTATTTCACTCAAGAAGGTGCACAAGGATGTGGTGCACCCACGCTGATGGCAGGGGTGGCTCCTGGAATGCTGGAGATGCCTTCTCTGGAAGGACATTGCTTCCCTCAAGTGTTCATCAGTGCTGCTGCAGAAGGAAATGCTGGAATCTCGCTGCCTTCATCTCCTGAGCCCTGGATTCCACCCATGATGTGGGGTTGGGCACCAAGAAGGGGCTCCCTGCTTTCTTCCCACCCTGGTGCAATAATCCAGGAGGAAACTCTCTCCTCTGTGGTTTGTTCAAGGTTTTCAGTGACTGATTTCAGCAAAATTGAAATGCCCTGAATAGATTCTGTTGGGATGTTTTCAGGTGAAGTTTCTTACAGATTCAAGATGCTTTGGAAAAAAAATCCCATTTAAAGAAAAAGTGAGAGATCTCAAAGTCTTTTAAAGCAGATTCCACCTCCCAGTGCAGAGATAAATTAAATATCTGGCTCCAGGACTTTCAGCAGAAGTGGCAGCCTAGGAATCTGAGATATGGGCACACTGGAATACACAGCACTGCAGGGAAGGAAAAATTCTTACACAGCCTCATAACCAAAAAGACAAATCAATTAAAGATTTTGAAACAGCTACATGCAATGAATAATTAACTTGTAGAAATCGCTGCTGAAGGATAATGTGGAGTTTAACAGCACACCAAATGTTTTAGTAATCTTTAACAAAAACACTTGTGGAATAGGAAAAGAAAATAAAGAGAAAACTCACAGCTGGGTCAGATCAATAGAATTCATGGTGGACAATCAGCTCCCCAACCATGGTGTGATGTCCTTGTGCAGGGAAAATCTAAAAAAAGAGGAATCCTTCTAATTTTCCCTCTCTTTCAGCTCCAAACTTAATGTAAAGGACTGGAATATCAAAAGAAATATAATTTTGTGGCAATGGCAATACAGAAGAGATTTGGGTATAATCCTGTTTTCCAGATTTGCTTTCCAGAAGGGCAAATATTACATCTGCACACTTCTTTTCCTATGAAAAAGAGATTACCAGAGATTTTCTTCCTTAAAAAGCAGGTGTGGTAAATACAGAGCCAGAGAACTTTGGAGATTATCTGCTGATATGATTATGAAAAACACAGAAATTAAATAAAAAGGCCAATGAAGGGAAAGTTGTTTAAGTTGTGTTACTCCTGCTTCACATCAAAAAAAGAAGAAAATTCCCACAGTGAAGGATTGTCCTTATGAGCAGAAGGTTCCTGTGTAACAACACTGAGGCATCACAGCAACATTAAAAAGAGTTACTGCTATAAACAAGTTATTTGATATGTTGAGAGTATTTTGTTTGCCTTAATTATTCACAAACAGGTGGTATTTTTACTAATTTGTTCTCTGCTCAAAATAGTTAGTTTAAACATATTTTTCTCTCTCTGATAGCACATCAGTAGTGTTCTCATTAGTCCTTCCTGGCTATTTGTGTCACTGTTGGATATTAAACCACACATCAGAAATTATGAGTTTGCCACTACAGCATCAGCTGCCTCTCAAAAATTTAAAAAAAAAACAAACTAGAAAAGGAAAAAAAACTCCTTTCCTTCTTTTTTTGGTTGGCAATTTATCTGCAAAAAGCTCAGCATTGTTTGAATAATAAAAAAAAAAAGCTTTTACAGATGGCCACAAAAGTGTTTGAAATGAGAGTATTCTCATGAATATTTATTCTCACCAATTCTCCTGACAACTTAACTTTCTGCAGACATTCTTACGAGTAAACATTCAAACAGTCTCCAAAAAGCAAATAAAAAGGTTTTGCACATAAACACAAGAAAACTCACAGATCCTTTCTTTTGCAGCGGTACCTTGAAATCTCACCCAGAAGAAAAGCCCTCTTGTGTTCAGTTCTGTAGAGGCACCGATGAGAAATTGCCTCCTTAGTGGAGAGTTTGGACTAAGTGCACAAAAAAACCAAAGATCCAATACTCTCCTCATTTTCCAGACAGGGAGCTGATGCTGACCACAGAGGAGACTGCTCCTAAATTAGACAAAATAGAAAAAATTACAGATTTGGCCTCTGCTCTCCCTGAATATCCAGCCTTGCACAAGGTTTAGATCTAGGTGCTTTTTGCCAGGCAGTGATTTAGGGATTTTTTAGTGGTTGGAATTTTGGCCTTTCACTCTTTGATAACTCTGAACAATGTACTACCCTATAAAGGGTTTCTTATGTAAAATCTTAGAGCCATGTTGGAAAGTGATTTAAAGATCATTTTGTTCCACCCCCTGCCACGGGCAGGGACACCTTCCACTAGACCAAGGTGCTCCAAACCCCATCCAGCCTGGCCTTGGACACTTCCAGGAATCTGGAGACATCCACAGCTTCTCTGTGCAACCTGTGCCATGGCCTCACCACCTTCACAATAAAGAATTTCTTCCTAATACCTAATGTAAACCTGCTCTCTCTCAGAGTTATATAGCTCGAGATGAGGGACAACCATTCCTTCTTGTCCTGTCACTCCAGGCCTTGTCCCCAGTCCCTCTCCAGCTCTCCTGGAGCCCCTTTAGGCACTGGAAGGGGCTCTGAGCTCTCCCTGGATCTTTCTCCTCTCCAGGTGAGCACCCCCAGCTCTCCCAGCCTGGCTCCAAATAGGCTCCAGCCCTTGGAGCATCTTCATGACCTCCTCTGGACTCTGTCCAGCAGCTTCACATCCTTCCTGTGCTGGGGGCTCCAGAGCTGGAGGCAGCTCTGAGGGTGGGGTCTCACCAAGGCAGAGCAGAGGGGCAGAATCCCCTCCCCTGACCTGCTGGTCACACCTGAGATGCAGCCCAGGATGAGGCTGAGCTTTCAGGCTTTCAGGCTGCCCAGACATCCTGAGCTTCTCATCCACCAACACCCCAGCTCCTTCTCCTCGGGGCTGCTCTCCATCCATTCTCCCCCCCAGCCTGTGTTTGTGCTTGGCATTGCCTCAACCCAGGTGCAGAACCTTGCACTTGGCCTTTTGGTACCTCACCAGGTTTGCACAGATCCATCTCTCCAGCCTGTCCAGGTCCCCCTGGATCCCATCCCCTATATAGGCACTTTGCAGTGAGTGCCAGTGCACTCCACATCCCAGCAGAGGCAAGACCTGGAATTATCCCCTTTAATGAGCACGGCCTCTTTTGCCTCCGCCAAATTCCGCATCCACTGCACGATTTTTGAAACAAAGGCAGAATCTTTTCAGGGATTGCCACAGTGAGTAGCATTTGAATGGCACAGCAGCAAGGCACAGAGGCTGGAGGTATGGAGGGTGACGTATTCAGCTGGGATACTTTTCCCCACATGGTTCTTTTACAGGAGCTGAATCGTTGCAGATTATGCCTGGCTGAAAGGAAACAGTATATTCTGTGGTGTTTAAAGATGTCACACTCATCGCAGAGCTTTTGCAAACCAGTGAGTCAGCAGGAGGAACACAATGCTGGTTCCAGCTATTAGGCAGTTATTTAAAACAAAACAAACAGAAACAAAAAAAAAAAAGCCACTTGTGAATTCAACAGATGCAGTGAATTCCCTGCTTTGCAAAGGCTAAAGTGTTTGCACAGAGGAAAGGGGCACTTTTATTAACATAAAGGTCACTGCAGTTCAGTTCTTCGTTTGAATGAATTATTCATTATTTCCTTTTAATCTCGTTAAATGTGGATGTCTGTAAACAAATTCTGAAGATGCAGAGAAAATCAGACTTGCAAAAAGCACGTGCAGTGATGGAAAAGAAACAGAAACGACAACTTTTGGGTGCACAAGGAGCACAGCCAGATTTTACCCCAAAGAAGGAATCACAAATGAGAGCTTGAAATTCCATCTGACTTCCTCAACCCTTCTCATGCGTGTCTTGCCTTCCCCATGCATGGCTGGCTTGTTGCAGATGTGTTTCCAGCAGTGCTTAGAGAATGGAAGCACAAAACCCATCAATGAACCCTCAAGATATCCAGGCCCCCAAGTAAAATAGGATCAAATTCCCTCAAGACAGGATTAGACAGCCCAAGTTCTCCCAAGTCCGTGTGTTCTGTGTTTCCCGGTGGTGTTTCAAAGCCTTCAGAGATGCTGTCTACTTAGAAACACTGGTTTCATGTAATTAGGTATAATTTCAATATCAACTGTAACTCACTGCTTTGTATTCTCAGAATATTGAGATGCTTAGCTTCCTTTAAGAAACTGGAAACCTGAAGTCACTGTAGATGAAATGGAAAAATGTAGTTACACCAAGCTCTCTGGCACAGATCTGCTCTCTTTCTGTCTGTACATCTATACAGATTCAGAATAGATTTGGATGGACTCTCTAGCCATAACTGGAACTTAAGAAATAGTGTTTTTCTCTTTTCCATACATAGTAATTAAATATGCAAAGACAGGAGCTCCAGAGTTGTGCATCCAGCATCTGGATATTGGAGCTCTGGAGCCACCTAAAAAAAAAACAAAATAGTGGGAAAAAAAAAATAAAATCACAGCATCTTCTGATTAAGAATTGTCTGTGCACAGACTTTGAATTTTCACCAACTCATTTGTCTGTCACAGCTATTTGAGGAGTGCTTTGAGCAGTCATCTCATCACTGATCTTTGTAGCTTATTCTTTTGCAGCATCTGTCTTTATTTGCATTTAATTAGCCTGATTGGGTGATGGTCTCACTGTAAGTCTTCCCTTTGTTTGCTGGTTCTTGGTCTGTAACGCTCTCCACTTTTAGGCAGCCTTATTTACCCAAAACCTGGAACTAACATCTCTTCTGGTTAAATGGAACACTCTATTGCCAGGAATAACTACATGCTTTGTTTTCATCTAATGAATTCCTGGTGTTTAGTTACTAAAGCCCTTGGGTTTTATTTGCAGCCCTGCCTGAGCACAGAGATAAATCTAAATCCAAGACTCATGTCCACTGTAAGCTTCTCCTGCTGGATAATGATTTAGGCTTGGTGCTTTGATCTGTGGATTTTGTCTCTCCTGAATTGGTTCTCCTCAGATTGAGAACAGGGTGAAATAAATTTTTAAAAAGTATAAAACAAGCCAAAATTGCAGGGATTTGCTCATTGCTGGCCCGAGCCTGTTAGCAAAGGAAGGTCTTGCAGAAAACTTCTTATGAACTTTTTAGTTCTTGTGTGCCAGTGAAATGTCCTATTTTCTCAGAATGCCTCTTCCTTGTAACTACAACAACTTATTCCCATGGCAATGGCACCAGCCTTTTCTTTTTTTCATAGTTCACAGAATTTTTTTTTCTCTGAAACAGAAAACCACATTGCAAGCTGATCACCCTTGTGTATTCTTGAGTCAGATTCAAAAATAAAGAACAGACAAGTTCAAACCCAAACAATGGCATGAAAGAAGGCTCTCCAAGACAGAGTTGGCTCATAATCAACCAATTTCCAGTAAAATTTCAGAGAAAGACTTAAGGGCACTACTGTCAACCATATTTGGTGCTACTGTACTGGCTCTAAATTGTTGTCTCCTTAAACCCTTTGCATGGAAAAGGACAGATCCAGGCACTGCATTGAAACCAATCTGAGTGAAGGTAGAATTTCAGTCTTCATTTTCTCCCTCCTCCTTTTCTAGTTAAATAAGACTTAGCAATCCTGTTCTCTGATTTCTTCTCTGCTTACCTTTTTTCCTTGTGCTCCATTCAGCTTCTGGATCTACTGAAAACAAAATTAATAACCAGAAAAAGGAGAGTGCCTACAAGGAAAGTCACCATGGTAGGGCTTTTGCTGTGTCCCTGAGGTCCCACGTGACAACTTTTCATCTCCATCACGTGCAGCTCTTTCACCTCCAAGAAAGGTCCCATCAAAACTGACTTTTGTATTGCCCTTTGACCTATGCTAAGTTTTGGATGGTGGAGGTTGTCTGGAAGAACCTCAGACAGCACAGATTTATTTTTTGGGTTTTTTTTTAAATCATTCTAGGAACTGAACCATTGCAATCCAGGTCTTGTGCAATTCCTTGCTAAGGACACAACCAGAGAGATGTGATTAAAATGTGCCCATTCATGGCAAGTCAAGAACCATCTTTGTACTGCCAGATTACTCCACATCTCTGCTTTTCACCCATCCAAGCCTCAAAGGTTCACAGAATCCTGAAGGGGGAAGAGAAGAGTTCCTCTGAAAGAAGCTGATCCTTTCCAAACTTCTCTAATGTGAAGGACAGCACGAGCTACACAGAGAACACGTGACCAGCAATTTAAAATAGTTTCTTTCCCTCTTTTCCCTCATTCTTGGAATCAGCAGATGGGGATTTTTCTTCAGATTCAAGTCCCAGCTGATGGTCAGTTATTGCCCAATTCCACTGAATTATTTGCTATTCTTCCACAAGCAACACTTCCCTGTCACAAACTCAGTCTGACCCTAAGTGTGGACCACATTAATTGGGATCTGATGCCCTGGAGTTGAAAATAGCTCTAAGACCATGACCTTCTGCTGAAGCTTTTTAGCAAAGCTTTTTCCTGAGAAAACAAGGAATTAAAGAAGATATTTTTTACCTCTGGGTGGCCAAACCTGCTGATTTGTGCCCATCCTTGTGAGACTGTGAGTCCCATCAAGGTCGCTCACAGCATTTTTATTGTGCCCACCTGGGTGAATGTTGCACTTAGAGCACATTTCCAGCGTGCCTGTTTGATTCCTGTAAATTTGAAATCTGCTCTCCAAATGAGAGTTGATTTAATTAGCTGTTTGAGTGGAGTTTTCTGCCAGCAAACTCATTTGCTAAAATATGCATAGAAGGTAAATGCAGAAGAATATCTATCAGCTGTGAGCGTGTCTAGAAATTAGAGTGAATATCCACGGCACTGATTTGACAGTAATTGCTATGATGCATTAAATCTGGGGCATTTTTATGCCTGGAACCACAATTCCTGAGTTGTTGAAGTTGTCTGAGTCTGTTCTGTGCACCCACTTCACTTGTACAGCTGCTGTAGCCAGTTGAGGTCGGCTATGAAAGGAAGTCATTTTTATCTGACAGCCATTTGTTGCTAACAATAAAATCAGCTGGCAATCACAGCTCATTTCCTGCTCCTGAGAGGCCTCACCAATAATTCCCAACCCTCACAGAGAAGCCTGAGGCTGGATGAGCAAGGTTGGTCTCATCTCAGATCTGGAGGGTGGGAATCGTGCAGCTCAGGGGGAGCAAAAGCTGCCACCTCTGCTCAGGGCAGCAGAACAGGGCACTCACACCTCTCTGAACTGTTTTATGATTAAATTATTGGACTCAGTGAGGTCTTGTTCAGCCTAAATGATTCTGTGATGATGCACTCAGGAAGGGCCACAATTGGCTTTTTTCTCTCTGAACCTCCTGTGTGCTGCCTGTGCAAGAGCTGCATGGCTGGGAAATGTGATAATTTAAATCACATCTTACATCTTTCCAAACTCTTTATCTTTCTCCTTGAGGTCCCCATGTCACTAAACACAGTGCCCAACCCCTGTGGCTGGAAAGGAAAGGGGAGGCTTTTCCAAAAGTTCTCCAGCTGAGTTATCTTTTCCCACACTGGTAAGGCCTGGTGGGCAGCAGGGCAGGAAATGCCAGTGCAAAACCTTCTTCCCACTCATGGTATTTATTTGCTTTTTCCCTGTCCCTGTATCAACCTCTCCTCTCCTGTTTTCCATCTGGATTATAAAACTCCCCATCTTTCCCATCTTTTTGTGCACTGGGGTTAAAACCATTCACACTGAGGAGTGAAATAAAAGTGCCAGGGGATGCTCCCATCTACTGGAGCCACCTTGGATGCCATGGTCTGACTCTGTGGCACTGACCCAGCAGCCAGAGCAAGGATGTGAGCAAACTGCCAGCTGGGAGTGGTCCCTGGACTGGACTGATTGCCAAATGCGGGAATGGTTTGGAGGTGAATTAGTAGAAATAAGCCAAATTTGTGCCAGAGGAATGTTCTAATATTTCACAAACATTGGTAGCGGCCAATAATGTTTCCAGCACCCTTGACCTGTTTTATCTGCATATAAAGGGATGTATACCTGTAGTGGTGTACTTGTATCCAGGGAGACCTGACCCACAGTGGGAATTCCTAATTATCCCTCAGAGCAGGTCACATAAATGAGTAAATGGTGATTAATCTCATCCCTGCTTCAAAACCGTGATCTCTGGTCTCACAGATTTCACAAAGAGCAGTTATGACACACACATATTTTGCAACCAGCAGCAAATCTGTCACTGCTTCAAATCTGCCCAAATGTCACCTGGTCTCCCTTGCAAATGTCTTGTGCAGGTCTAGGTCAAAAACTGGGCACTGAGGTGGCAGCATGGTAGGAATTACACAGAATGAGAAATTCAAATGGTGCTGGGAGCAAAATTTTGTACATGTAGGTTGACTGGGCAAGATTCAATCTGGTAGTGCCCTGCTTTTTGAAAACAGGCTGAAACTGTCTGTGATAGTTTCAAGAGCTCTTTCTGGGAGGGAATTGCTGTTTGGATTTAATAGTATGATAATCAAGTCCAGATACAGCCCATGATATATAGTGCAAAATCTCTGTGCAGTGAAACTTTACAGGGTGGGAAAAATAATCAGATGTCTGATTAAAGGGTGATTGCAGTGACTTGCCAGACCATTTAGGATAGAAATGAGCACAAAGCTGAAGCACCTCCTGGGATATGAGTGGCACACACCTTAAATCAACAGTGATGTGCAAAATAAATAAAAGTACTACTTGGAGACCCTGGGTGGGATAGAGATGGAGCCTGGCCTAGATTTTATGCCTCTGTCTTGTGCTGATCCTGAGTTTGCCAATAGTTATTATTTTTCTCAGGAAAGCTGCCAAAGAGACTGAGAATCTGTAGCCTGTTCAGTGACTAAAAAAGCCTCTGTCCCTTCTCCAGAAGTGAACACAAGATGGTGCTGCCATCCACCAACTGCCAGCCTTGCTTGCATCCTTACACTGCTAATTCTTGGGATGTTTAAAACAAGAGTTATTAGAGATGCCTGAGAATGGTGATATAGAAATTAGGGCTTGTCCCCCAAAAAAATGTGGTGGGATCAATAACCCAAATGAAGGACATCTAAACCCAGCATGTGCCTCAAATTGAACCAGAGGAGGTTAAGATTGGATGTTAGAAACAATTCCTTCACTGAAAGGCTTGCCCAGCATTGGAATGGGTTGCTCAGGGCAGTGGTAGAGTCACCATCCCTGAAGGATTTAAAAGACGTGTAGATGTAGAACTTAGGGACATGGATTAGTGTCAGACTTGGCAGTGCTGGGTTAATGGTTGGATTCAATGACATCAGAGATCTTTTCCAAGCTAAATGTTGCTCTGATTCTATGAAAATCCTCATTAGTCCAGGCAGAAAGTGCCAGATGGCAAATGCAACACAAGCTGAGCAAAAACTAGCAACAAAAAATGCACTATCCAGGATTATAGTGTAACCAAATTCAGAGCTGCTGTGTCTGCAGTTTCCCACCCCAGTCAGCATTTGGGAAAGTCTTCTCAGTCCACTGCAGATGCATTGCAAATTCCCAGCTCTTTGCCCCTCTCTAAGGAAAAGCTCTGTGAGACTTGAGCCACTGGACAACACTGAGCCAACATCAAAAAGGACTCAGGGAAAAGAGGCATCAACTACCAGGGAGATGAAGCAGATGGCAACTCAGTGCTCCCAGAGTTGTGTGATTATGTGAGGCTCACTCTGAAAAAGATGTGCCAGACTAACAAATTTTAATGAAGATGAGGAAACCAATTCCTCATAAAGTCAAAATCCCTCCTCTCTTGGCTTCTGTGGCCAAAGCCTGCAGACACGTGACTGAGACATTTGTGAATCACATTTGTGTTCTTTGCTCTTGCACAGGGCTTTTTGTGCCCAGTGACTTTGTCTCCCCTTCATTAGAGACTCCCATGGAGATTCTTCTTTCCACCCAACCCCATACTTGCAAAATCCATGGGCATGTCAATTCCTGGGAGACAGGAATTGGAACCTGTCCATGATTGGAACCAGCCAAGTGGTTCAATGGTTCTTGGTGGGACCCACAGCACTGGGTAAATCTCTTTCCAAAGGAAACCAAAGGCTAAAGGGAGATTTCTTTCCTCGCTGGGGAGACTTTCCCACACATTAAAAACATAATGCAGATGTTCTTTCCATGAGGAGGGAGAGCTGCCCTGTGGTTTTGGACTCTGAGTGACTTGTGCTGCATTAGTCCTGTCCCATCCCTCATTTCCTGGCTTCCCAGTTCAGAGGGGATCATTTAGATCTGTGTCTTTCCCATCTTCATGGTGCTGTAGCAGGACAGGGGCTGTGGTTTGTACAAATGTGGCTTTAACATTTTCTCAGGTGTTTGGTTTTTTCTTCCCGTGAAAACTCAAATGGTTTTCCCCTCACACAGCCATGCCACAGGATCTTGGAATATTATGAATATCCTGAGTTGGATGGGACTCACAAAGATCATCTAGGTTCAGCTCCAGTGGAGGTGTCTCGAGTTGCCATCCTGGTATCATCCAAATTGCAGCCCATGTGGGTGTCAGTGACACAGGGAAAACCAAAAGCTGTTATTGATATTTCTAACCCTGAGCCAAATCAATCTTCTCCTCTCAGATCCCTCAAGCTGGTTTGAAGCCATTCCTAGAGGTCTCCACTCTCAGTTTCCTCCTACAAGGCATAGACACACATTACCAAAAGCCAATCCTCCCCTGGAAGAGCCTGGAAATTTTCAGCCTGCAATTTTTCAGTCTGGGCTCTGGGATTCACCTGCAATTTGACAGCATTGATAGCTGGGTGGTCAGAGGTGAATAAACCAAGCAGTAGAAGATTGCAGGATGTCTCAGATGTTCACCAGTTCAGTGAGTGGGCCTTGAATACTGTGGTCAAATCCTCACCCTTCTTTAGATCCCCACTGAGCCATCCCTTCCCTGCAATTCCATTGATCTTTGCAGCAACCAATCTGTTTCTTTGTGCTGATTTATCTTCAGGATCATTTGTTTGGAGAGCCCTGCCCCTCCTGGAAAGGCCTTTCTGCTGTCACATGAACATCCTTCTTTCTGCCCCTATTTCTGTGACATCCTATACTTGTAAAATAAATAAGGTTTGAATGGGGGTGTGGTGGGCAAAGTCACTCACACAGCTCACTAGTCCAAAACTCTGGATTGTTTTCAAGACAGATCAATGATACCAGCAAGGGTAAATACTGGATGGGATGGAAACCAGTGGAAAATAAGTGGGGAAAGGTCACATTTGAACTTTCAGTTGCCAAAAAGCAATTCCAGGCAAACAGCCTGGCTGTGATTCCTCTCAATACCACAATTGTACATCATGTCCTACCACTGTGTCCAAGCCTCCCCAGTGAGGAGGATGAGCAGGCTACAAGCCCAAAGGAATTATCCAATAATTCTATGAAATAGAGTTAAGTCAGGGAAGTTCACAACATATCTGAGCAGGGGAAAGTGAACATCTGCTTAAAGAGCATCAGCTCAGGGATCCAGGACACACCTAGGCCTGCAAGGATGCTCACACAGCTCAGGTTCTTCCTGTTGAAGTGGAGACAGCAACAGGGATTGTCCAGGAGGAGACAGCATGGATTAGTCAGGAATTCAGGTCCTTACAGCTGCTCATTTATTCTGTTTATCACCAGGGGCTGAGCAGGAATACATTGTCCAGAGCACATCAGTGGCCAGACAAATGAGTGAAGGCACCTTTCTCCAGAGGCCAAGCACTCCTGTGCTCCCCATCAGAAGGTACCACACACCTGGGAACGCTGCCAGCAGCAAAATGAGGCACCTCCCAAGTCCCCCTGATTCCTACAGGAGGGCACAGAAGGCTGCCCTTGCAATGATATGGACATTTTCTGTTCAGGACCACGCCAAGAACTGTCAAACTCATTCATCAGCTGCCTCTGTACAAAGGGCAGCAGCATTCAGTAGCCAGAAGCTTGGCAGGGCTTCAGAGCACTGACCTAGAAGTTAAAGGCTCTTTGTTTATCACTAATCCCTGGAGCTATGCAGTCCCAAAGCCATTCCCTTTCTGTGCAACACAAGACCAGCTTTCACAGCCCCAGCCTGAGCCCAGTGAAGTCAATAGAAAGGCTGCCATTGTCTCTGGTGACCAATGCACTGTCCCTGGATTCTGCAAAATGAGACTGGCTCCTGCTTTTGTTGAAATCAATACAAGAATTACCAGTGGCCACTGCTGAATCCAAACCGGGCCAGGACGCGTGGCCCTCAGGAGCCTGAAACCCATGGTCGCCCTTTTCTGAATATTTCAGGGAATGCAGGGTAAAGGCCTGGATTTTCAGCAAGCTTTTAACATTTTTAGGTGCCTTTGATCCCCAGAAGGGCTTCTTACAACCACACATGGGTCGTGTACTCCTTTGTCCTGCTCCCACATAACCCTTTTTGAAAGCCTTATATCTCCTAGAAGCTCCTCTGGTGTGATGTGAAACCACAATCTGGGTATAGAAAAACCTTTTCTAGTGCAAAAACTGAGCTGGGAAATGGGGTATCAGGCAAATAAACATCAGATAATTGTTTGAAACCATCCAGGAATCTGTTTTTGTGTTAGAAGCAAAATCTCTGGGTTATGTCCTTGAGCAAGGCTCCTCCTGGACTGCTGGGATCTCCTCTGCTCTCACTGTCTTTGTGTCATTAATAATATCACTGGTAGTAATTAGTCCTTGATAAAGATTAGAATGAGTCCCAGATTTGGGGGAAAATAATAATAAAAAAATAAATTATGAAAATAAATTGTTAAAATTAAATTATGCTCAATCCAAACATCCAAGAGGAGGATGAGCTGCCCTCTGGAATTGTCATCTTCTCCACACTCACCACAAGGAGAACCAAACCAGTATTTTGCACTAAGTCCTTGCCCTTTCAGTGACAGAACCCAAAGGAAAACTGACCCACAGAAAGCAAACCCATCCCACTGATCATGGACAACATAAGGTTAAGCCACAGTGAGTGTTTCAGGCCCAATTTTTCAGTGTTTTCTTCAATTTTGGATAATTATTGCAGGTAAAATGGCTTTCTTAGGTCTAGGCACCAAAAAAAGTCTGCATATTGTTATTTTCTATGTTAAACCAATTGTTTTCATAGGAATTTTGCATGCTGAGAAATTACAACTTGCTTATTATTGATTTGGGTTATTTTTATTCGAAAAAAGGCTGAGTGAGACATTTCTGTGCTGAGTTCACTTGGTTTAATACACCAGCAGAAGGGCTCAACACAGATGCTGGTGGAGGACTGACATTTCCCGTCATGGCAGTAGATGGAGCTACATCCTCAGTAATGCTCTTTTCCAGCCAGGAGAGCTCAGAAAAGGAGTTGTGCTGGTCACTTCTCCCAAAGCTGCATCCAGAAGGGGACTGGGTGGACGAAGGAGGTGAATTAGCAGGGGTGGAAAGAATGAAGATATTTCCAGGAGTGGGATCATTACCCACTTATTTAAGGGTTTTATTTACCACACATTTACAGTGGGAGCTGTAACCCCCCTTCATCCATCCACTGTAATGAGTGCTAGAAGAAAATTCCCTTGATTGCATCCTTGAGCAAGACTTCTCCTGGACTGCTGGGAATTCCTCTGTTCTCTTGTCTGTGTGTCATTAATAACATTGGCAATATTTACTAGTCCTTGATAAAGATTAGAATGATTCTTAGATCAGGGGGAGGGGAGAAAAATAACAATAACAATGACAATAATAAACGAAAAAACCCAACCAAACAAAAAATAAACAAAAAACAAGGCCAAAGAACTTGTTTGTTGCACATCCAAGTGTTTGTATGTCTCCACATCCTGGCTGCAGCCAACCTTCAGACCACCAGTCTTCTCCCAGAGTTGTTTTAATCCTTCCTGTTCAATGGAAGAGCTGAGGTTCTTCATTAAATTCCAGGGATTAATCATTTAATTGCCTGCTAAATGACTTTATTAGCCTGTGTCTTCAATGTCCAGATCTGGAAGACCCTCCTTCTCCTGCCAGGGACCCTTAGCTCTTGGCTTCTTCTCCTTTCCCATGCAAAATTTTAAGTCCTGCAGATCTTTTCCGTTTATATGGATTAAAACCTCCCCTGGCATATGTCCATGCTTCATCCTCAGGACTTCATAAATCACTTCAGCATTCTCCTCCAGACCTGCTCCTCCAAAGTTTCCATCTATTCTCTCCAAAAGAAGAACAGGGAGAGACTCCTTCCTCTCCCCTGACAGAAGGAGATAATCACTTCACTGACAGAAGCTGTAATTCTGAATATGATTTCCTTGAAGTGGTCAAAAAAGTGAATCACTGTGTAAAGACAACACCTTGTTATTTATGGGCAGGCAAATCACAGAAAGACATTTTAATAATACGGTGTTGATCATCACAAAAACCTCGGCAACTTTTCCGCAAGACTGAGCAGCTGCAGCCCAGAGCCTTCAGGTGATTGTGAAAGGCATCCACGAAAATGCAAAACCATCTCAGCCTCTAGCAGAGCCTAAGCTGGGTGGGGCAGGAGGGAAAGTTTATTTGTTATTTCTAAACCCATTTTATTCTAACCAGGTATAAACAAGCTGTTCCTGGATGGCAGAGCCTGCCTGGATTTGTTGTTTGGAAGCTTGTGGTTGGGTTTTCAGTGCCTGTGAGCTTCCAGTGGGTTTTTCCCTCTACCTCACGTTTTAATTTGAATTCTTTGGTGCCTTGTAAGGAATGAATTCATGGCATACACCTTCCTTCAGTGAGGGAATTGCTACATTCTCTGCCTTCCTTCAGGCTACCTACTTTCATTAAACTCCTTGGAATCAGTACTTTTGCAGACTTTTTCTCTCTGCCAGTTTGGTTTAAACAGTCCGTAGCATCCCAGGGGTGGAAGGACTCACCTCAGCTGTCCAGCATCCTCACAGAGAGAAACTGGGGATGCAGCTGGGAAAATGTGGGATTTTGACACGCTTCAAAAACGAGGCAGTTCCCATGAATGTGTCAGTGTCACCAACCTCACAAATACCAGGGAAAAAAAAAATCAGATTTCCTGGGATAAGAGCTGCAACTGTTGCCTGAGTGTCTGCTTCAGCTTGCATACCTGAGATGCTTCTGATTTGTGGACAGGGAGACGCTGGCAGAGTGAATTGCCTTTCTCTGGTGTATTCCTCCCTCTCTTCCCTTGCCCCTGCCAAGAAAGCAGGAGTGTAGTGACCACTCCCTGGTAATCAGCCCACATCTCTGCATTAGAAAGGCAGCACCAGGCTTCTGTAGCTTTTAACGTGACCTGAAACATGTTGGGACTGGGCAGAGGGAACTGAGCTTCACTGCTCATGGGGAAGGCTGGCAGATGTGTGCTTTGCCCTTTTGGCAGATGAGTAGGGCCAGGGCCCAAGCATGGAGACAATTTTGAAGTCTGCAAAACACTCAGGCATTTCCAGCTGGGAGGCTTTTCAGTGCCCTCCAGTGAGGTTTTGGATGCTGGTGGAGAGAGGTGCCAGGTAAGAGAGGGAAAGCGCTGGTGTTTTTCAATCCTTCCACCCACCGCGGAGCGAGGCAAGCGCCAGGAACACGTTTCATAACATCTCTGATGTTTTCTCCTCTGCAAAAAAGAGCTCTCAGTTGTGGTTCCCGCACTCAGATAAGATCACAGGGTGCAGGGGCAGAGGGGAGGCACTGACTGGAGCTATTGTAACTCGCTCCGAAGCTCCTCGGTCTCAGGTAGGAGCCACGTGAGAGCAACACGTGCCATGGGAATCCAGGCAGGAGGGGCACTGGATTTTGTTTATTGTTCTTGCCTGAGCCCGGCCTGGAAGGCGAGGGGGAGCTCAGGAGGACACGATGTACCCTGCTCCCTTCCTGTGTCCACCCAAAGGCAATTTATTCTCAAGCTGAGCTGTGG
Source organism: Eopsaltria australis (assembly GCA_034509425.1). Lineage (NCBI taxonomy): Eukaryota > Metazoa > Chordata > Aves > Passeriformes > Petroicidae > Eopsaltria > Eopsaltria australis. Next base: position 245,781 of record JAVTVJ010000861.1, on the reverse strand, counting down.
CCCCAAAGCAAAATAAATTCCCGTGTTTGGCTCTGAACACTGAGCACACTGCAGCTAAGGGAACCTGCAGTGTAAAATGCTTCTCATATGGGAAATATTGATGGAAAACAATGGACATTATTGGTACTCCTGGCTGTAGCAGAGGGTTTCTTCTGCCCTTAGGAGGGATTTCTACAGGGTTCACACTCTTGTCTTGCCTTCAACTCTCCCTTTTGGGTTTCCCCAACTATCCAGCTTGTGCCCACAATGCTCCCTCTGTCCTGGAAGGATTCTGGATAGTTTGAGAAGGTCATGAGAAGGACTGGGAAGGATGCCTGGCTGTGGGGATGGGCTGTGTGCCCCATAGTCCTGGTTCCCCTGTTGCCCAGGCCAGGGTCTCAAGCTCCTGGTGCCACACTGAACCCCATATCCCAAGAGGAAACAAAGGTGTGTTGGTGGTGACCAGGGCTTCAAGCAAACCATGAATGGTACTGAACACCATCCTGTATCTGCAGCACCTGGGTCTCATTCATGTTGGATCAGATCAGTGCCTTAATATCTTCTGGAAATAAACACAAACGACAGAAATTCATAAAGCTAATTGAAAATGGAGCGCTGGCACAGAAGATCTCCCCACTCAAACTCACTTTGGCTCTTGAAAATATTCCCTGGGGATGTTCAAAATTCATTTTTCCCCCCTTGGATTTAGAGGAAGAGGGAACAAGCAAGAGAACTGGAGATATTTATCCCTAATTAGCTAAGCAGCAGAATGAAGACAAACCTCTTGCTGTCATAATCTGAAGAGAGGGACAAGCATCTGTCTGTGCTGTGCATTCGTCAAAGTCATGCAATGGAGATTGTTTGCTCCTGTCACCTCCTTACTGTGATGAGCTCACACCAAACCAGCCCCTCACAGATGTCTTCTGCAAGAAAACCCACCAGGGTTAGACTCCCTCCACAGCCAGGGAACACTTCTAGCACACAATTTATCTGCTACACATCTGTGTTTGGAAAACTGAATCGAACATCGCGATCAATAACCTGAGCAGTGACATAACTCACTCTGTGTCAGGCACCTGCATGTGACTGGCTGGATCCCTGCCCAGATTCTGTTGGCTATTTTAAATAAATCTCCTTTGGGCTCCTAAATCACAAGGAGACACCTCTGGATGCCTGCATTGGGTGCCTGTGTCAATAAGATGAATCTGATCCCTGTGTTGGCTTTGTGAGGTGGAAAGGACAGCATGGAACACCCCTGTGGTCTCTGATCTCCTCTGAAAGGGAGGAAAAAAGAGGTAAATGGAAATTTCTCCTGCCTTGCCATTGGCCCTGGGATTTGCAGGTCCCTCAGTGTTCTGTGGACACAACAGGTGAGTTCATCACCCCTGCAAAAATAGAAGCTGTTTTTAAACCAGGTTAGATTATCTTTAGGATAGGTTGTGTCGAGCTATTCCAACATGACTGCACAAGTACCCAGTGCTCCTCCTTCCTTGAAATGGCAGCACTGAGGAAAATACCTTGATATTCTCCTAGTTGGAAATGGGAGAAGGTGAAATCTGGAGAGGTGAAACCACACAGAATCACTGAATGTCCTGAGCTGGAAGGAACCCACAAGGATCATTGAGTCCAACTCCTGGCCCTGCACAGGACAGCCCCAAGAATGACACCCTGAAAACAGAGCTGCACTTTTCCCAAGGGACATCCAATCAGCTGGAAATGGTCACTTGGTTTCTAAACAGGCAGTGAGGATCAGGCAGGTCCTCCAGGCATCCCAGACTGTGGATAACCATGGGAACTGCTGTCAGACCTGCTGGCACATCACACCATAACTTGTATCTGAAGAATAAGGACCTGCCTTTCATCCCCAGCTGCACACCCTGATCTCCTTCACCAGAAAAATGTTTGCGGGCTGCTGGGTTTCGATGTGTTCAAGTGGCAGAGTTGCAGTGCAGCAGCCCTTGGGCACCAGCTATTGAAAAGCAGCCCTTCTGTTTATCTGATCCAGCTCTTACCAAGACTGCAACCCCTCCTTCTCAACAGTATGGAATTTGCTGGCACTGCTGCCAGCCTATTCCATCTTTTCAATAATTGCCATGACCGTGCAGCGTCCCAGGGTGTTGGCAGATGCTCTTCAGAGTAGGAGGGCATTGCCCTGCATGCCTTTGCTTTCATTAAAAAAATTCCCCAGAATTATTATATTAGCCCCTACTCCCAAAACATGTCTAGACAGAGTTATTTGGGGTGGCCTGTATTACAGAGTCCAGCCCCAAAGAACTAACCACCACTGGATTGTTCATGATTTGTTTATTGAGAGTTTTGCAGTCAGAGATCCCTGTCTCCCGACATGCCAGTCAACTAGAAAGAAATCACTTGAAACACAGATATCCATCACCTAAACCATGTACAGCCTGAAAAAGATGAAATAAATGAAGAGAGAAAAGAAACCAGTGTGTAAAAGTGCAAAATTATTTAGGCTTTAAAGACCTTGGGGCAAGCACAGAGAAATTCAAGGGGAAAATTTATGGTTTTACATCTTTTTTCTCAACCCAAATCTTTAGGAATTGGTTTTCAGGGCAGGTCTTTAGCAAGAGGGAGTGGGAGAAAGTATGAGGATTGTTTAGGTTCAGTGAATCTTTTGAACTTTCAAACTTAGAACAAAGTGTAGCCAGATATTTTTTTGAAATTGGGGGTATCACAAAACATTCCTCCATGCAATTTAAGACTTTGTTTGTACAAGCGAGATGCCCTGATTGATTTCTTTGACTTTGTAACTGAATGCAAGACTGTGTTATGCAAGCTTTAATTATTCTTATTTGGAAACAATTTTCTCTTTTACTTTCAGGGTTCTTCGGGGAATAGGAGGCAGCTCAAAACAGCAGGGTTTGCCAAAGCCAAAGTTTAAAAAATCTTCCAAAAAGTTTCACTCTGTTCTAGGCTTGTGTTGTAGCAATTCTGATAAACTTTAAATTTGGTAGAAGAATGTGTCTTCTCCTAATCTTCTCTTGGGTACCAAATATTATCCCAGCACCATTGCTTCAAAGAAAAACTCATTGGGGATGCAATACACATGAACAGTTCAGGGTCTGACAGTTTCAAGAGAATAACACCAAGTTCTCTGTGATTGGAGAAGCAAACATATAAACCTCAGGGTTTACACATTTTACAAGAAAAATGAAAGGAGTAAAAAATGTCAGACTGGCTAGAAATTCAGCCAGAGTTGAACTCTAGTTTTAAGCCTCTCCACCAAGGAGTTGTCTACACTACAATTGTAGTTGAAATGTCATTCTGCTGCAGCCATTCCAATTTTGGAATATGAAGCAGTTCTGTGTATGGTCAGTAACATTCATTGTAAATAACATGATGAAAAGTCCCTGAGAAGTAGAATCATGAGTATTTAGTGTTTCCAGTTTGTGCCATTCAGGAGAGTTTGTGCATCCTACAGCTGTGGAATCAATAGATAGAGGGGTGATATTTTTAATTTGAAGGTCTCACTCCACATCCCACTTCAGATCCAAATGAGCACGGTGACAGCAAATAGATTTATTTTTTGCTCAGGATGAAAATAAACTCATCTGAGCTTTCAGGTTGTTTCCATGTTGGATTTTTGGTTTGACTTTTTGTCTATAGTGAGATTCATAGAATCTCATAGAGTGAGAATCTCATAGAGTGACTTGGGTTGGAATGGATCTTAAAGGTCCTCTATCCCAACCCCTGTTCCATGGTCTGAAATCTGTACACAGCCTTGCAATCAGTCCCATCCCTCAAGCACTCTGCTCCTAATGGCATGAGAGCAACTTTCTGAGGGAAGCTACGGCAAATGAGGACACTGGGAATGTCCTAAAGGTTAATCAGGTTGTCTTGAATCAACCTCCATCCTGTCCACCAAGTCACTGCTGGATATCTGGACAGTGTTCCTGGAGGATGTGTCCCTACACCACTGCTGGGGAAGTGACACCTCCCAGTATGGACTGGGACAGACATGACCTGTTATGGAATACGATGTGTGATGGTGTCTGAAAGTCCTGACAAGGTTTTGCTGTTGAGTTCTGCCTCTCTTTCCCATTTTCACAGAAAAGAGCAAAATTATCAACTCATCTTTGTCCAAATTTTGGACATTTCCTACCCCCACATGCTGCTGATGATTGGGCAAACCCAGCCAAGAGACGACAGGGAGCAACCCAGCCTAGTGGAAGGTGTTCCTGCCCATGGCAGGGTGCTGGAACTGGATGATCTTCAAGGTCCTTTCCAACCCAAACCAATCTATGATTCTGTGATACTCTGATCCTATGATTCTATGATCAGGATCAGCTGTTCCAAAGTTCATTCCAACAAACCTGCTTCTTGCAGCCCCATCCCACACATCACTCTGTGCTTTGCAAAGGACACTGCACTCATCCCCTTCATGCCCCAGCCCACCCACAGCTGCAGCACCAGGAAATTTTGGACCAGAGCAAGGAGGGACAGTCACCTCCATGTTCTCTTGTGCCAGGCAGCCTTTCCCAAGGTTTTCCTGAGATCATGAGCCTTTCCAGCCCAGGCTTTGCTGTTTCATGCCTTGAGGGTCTGGAGCACAAGTCTTATGAGGGAACTGGGGTTGTTTAGTCTGGAGAAAAGGAGGTTCAGGAGGGACCCTATCACTCTCTACAAGTCCCTGAAAGGAGATTGTAGACAGGTGAGGGTCAGGCTTTTTTCACAAGTAACAAATGACAGGTCAGGAGGAAGCGGCTTCAAGTTGTGCCAGACAGGGTTTACACTGGATATTAGGAAAAACTTCTTCACCAAAAGGGTTGTCAGGCACTGGAACAGATTTCCCAGGGAAGTGGTGGAGTCACCATCCCTAGAGGGATTTAAAAGATGTGTAGATGTGGCACTTGGGGACATGGTTTAGTGTTGGGTCAATGGTTGGACTCGATGACCCTCTCCAATCTTAATTATTCTGTGATTCTACGAGCACATCCCCCCACAGAGCTGTCAGCTTAGGAGCACCCCCACCCCTCCACCCTTACCCCTCTGCCTCCCCTGGAACATGACATCACTCCAGACAATTTGCTGCTCATGAATAGGGTTTAACAGAGGCAGAGACAGCCCCGAAAGAAGCCGCTGATGCAGCTCTATCCCAGCAGCCAACACCTCCATGTGAACGGAAGCATGGTCTGCCTTTGTTGGCATTTTCTGCTTTGTCTCTCACCAACATTTGCATCTCCTAATGAAATAAGTATGGGCAACTGTATAAATATATATATAGCATTGCATGAAAGCCCTGGGATCTGTCTGACAGCCCAGCATGATGCAGCAGCATTAGCAATGTTTGCTGTACCGTTTCAAATGACCTCATTTGGAGGGGAATTGCAGCCAGGCTGTGCGTGCTCTAACCCAGACAGTTGCAGGCACATGGGTTTTAGTAGAAATACATCCAGTGAATTTCGTTGGGCTGTCCTTTTCTTTGTAAAGGCCATGAGTGCTCTTAGTGAAGTTAATCTGTGCCTGCGCGACTGTGGATTACATTCTGATGTGTTCCATCAGATAAGTGAGCTGTCAAGCTCTGATGGCAAGCTGTTGGCAGCTGACAGATGATTGATGCTTGTGAAAGTGCAGTTTGGCCTCCTCACACACCAGGAGTATGTCTTCAGCTTCTTCTCCTCCAAAATATCTTTCTCCTCCACTCACAGCTCTTCAAGGATGGGTCATGGTTCTGCTGGGGAAGGAAGAGCTGGGATGAAGTAAAAGTGACAGGAGCAACTACTTGCTCTGGAGGGTGACCTTGCCCTGCTAGCCTTACCTTTGAGGAGGATGATCTAATCAGTTCTACAAGATCTTATGTATTATTTCCACATTACCTTTTTCTAAGCAACCAGTGCAGCTCCAGGCTCATTTACACACAGATCTCTTCAGTGCAGGGCAGTGTCATGTGCAGCCCAGGCTGGAAATGCTTTTCCACTGACATCAGGAGTTGAATTTGGTCCAGAGGTGAGTTTACAGTCTCAGGAGTCATCCCTTTTCTCCACTGAACGTGGCCTCCACTGTTCACTGAGCAGCATGACCCGTGTCAGCTATTGCTCAGCAGAAAACAATCAGGGAAGGGATGATTTAGATTTCTTGGGTTACCTACAAGCTGGTTCTTAGAGCATCAGTGAGGGTGACAATTAACCCTACCCTCCCAGCTGCTGATGCTTAAATATGTTTCTTAGTCTTGCAAGCAGGAAGCAGGATGATAAGTTAGATTATCTCATCATTATCTGCAGGAAGGAGGCCAGCTGGGTCAGCACAGCACTGCTTAAGCATGACAGCCGGTGTATAAATAGGATCAGGACTTACAGATGGTGACCAAGGTTAAAAGAATAACCAGTGTATAAATATACTGTGATCATGCTCAGATTCTGCCTGTGTTTCCTGTGCAGGGGGCTGAGCATGATGAGCATCCATAAATGACCTCGTTAGGAGCACTGGGGGATCTCTGGAGGCAGACAGGAGAGGGCTGGGCCCCTGCCAGCTGGGCAGGGTGGGTCTGTGCTCCCCACCAACTCCCCAGGCAATGATGGAAATCAGCTTTCCCTTCCCTCTGGCCTGGAACAGGCACAGCACAGCACTGTCATGAGGACCAATTAGTTAATAAGATGCCAATGTCCCCAGGCAGGCAGAAACATGGAATGACTCAGGGATGTGCTGTCTGTGCAGGCAGGAATGCTGGCGTGGATCTGGAGGGTTTTCCCTGGGTTTCATGCTTCAATGAAAGCCAAACTAAAGCGTCTTCTAGAGTTCACAGCACCATTCACACAGCCCAGGAACCTGCTTGAATGACTGCTGCTGCTGAGGAGATCAAGAGGGATGGAAGGGGAGGCTCAGGCTGCTCCCTGACAAGGAGCAGACCTTGTTCCTCCACACTCGGTTGGCAAAGGCAGGGAATAAGGGTCAAAACTCTCCCCAGTGGCTTCAAGAGGCTTTCAGGCAGGTGAACAAGGTGCCAAAAGGCTCAGCCAAGCCCAATCTGCACAGGCACTGTGCCTTGGGAAGCTGAGGATCGTGTTTTCTCTTCCAGAATCCATGGGCACTTAGTGCTTGTTGCCACAGAGCTCTTGAGTTTGTGCATTTCCTGGGAAACCTCTCTGCCTCAGCAGTGACCTGCAGCCCATGAGAACAGCCTTAGCTTTTGATGGTGATTTTCCATCCTTTATTTCCCTCCCTGCCAAAAAAAAAATTATATAACCCCATCCATTTTTAGAAACGCAGGCCCAGGGCTCAGCAGATCAGGCTAATATTGATTGTTTCAGCCCTCATGGATTCAGAAAGGCAAACCCTCCACAGGGCAGGACAGGGCAGGGGAGTGAGAGCAGAGCACTTAAGGGGCATGGGCAGCATTTCTGTGTTGCAGCATGTGCTCTGGTGGAACAGAGGATGTGTTATCCTGCTTGCACGGCATCTTCTGACCTGCTTTTGACCCAAGAAGCATTTGCATTCATAAATACTGGAGCTGCACCCCTGGGAGGTGAGGGAAGAAGAGGGAAGGAAAAGAGTGGGTTTATCAAATCTGGGATCGCTGCAGGGCTTGGAAAGGAAACTTTCTTCCTCTCTCTTCCAGCCCAACTGTAAACCATGCTGCATCCAAGAGAGCTTGTTTATTAGCCCTTGGACTGGGGAGTTTTCACCAAGACAGCTCCCCAGCCAGTGACCTTTGATTGAGAGCAGAGCAAAACAGATTCACGAGATCATCCTGCTCCCTTCTGTGCCTCCAGGAAGGTGTTGACTGGATGATTTAATTCTAGAAGACTTTACTCAGTGCTGCTGTTCTTTTGGGCAGAAAAAAGCTGAGAAGATTGTATATCAGAAACTACTCACCTCTCCACGTGGCCATGTGAGAACCCAGAGAGATGGGGGAGAAGTCTGGGGACAGCTCAAGGTGGGTGGTGAAGAAGGACATTGGAAGAATGGGAATGAAAGCCAGCATGTAACTGGAAAGATCAGGGTACCACAGATATCCAGACCCTTCTCCACATTTGGGAGATGAAACACAATTCTTGTTCTCCAAAAAGACAAGCAAAACTGGAAGGGATACAGAGAAGACAATAGGAGGGCTGAGATACAGATCTGACCTCGCATTTCGAGAAATCAAGCATTTCAGCTAGAAATGGGGTGTTGCAAGTGCAACAAAATGCCTGAAAGAGCTGTTAGATAAAAAATCAGAGTGAGCATCAAGCCCACCTCCATCTCCTGAGCTTTGGCAGTGCCACTGTGACTGACAGAGCTGGCAGTCCCCAGTCCATGTGTCCTGACAAGTGGTTTTTCTTCACAAGGGATTGCACTTGCTAAGTCAGGCAGGCATAGCTGAAAGATAATGGTTTTCTCCTGTTGAAAATTATTTTCTGTCTGCAAGAGCAGCCAAGGCACGCTATGGAAAAGCAACCAGAAAGCCCTAAGGATGCACCTAAAAGACATCTGTTCACAAATTTTAAATCTATAGGAACTTGCTCTTGCTGTAGAGGTTCTGAGGCTTTTGTTTAGGGTTTATTTAAGATAAGGCAGCTCAGTGGGAAGCAGAGATCTAAGTTCAACTCCCTGCATTCTTTGCTGGGTATTTCCTCTGGGATCTTCATTATATCTCTCTGTGCACTTCATTTTTCCCAGAAATAATTCTACCTACCTGCCTGAAGAGCTGGGGGACATACAATAGAGGCTGTAAAGAGCTGAGATAACGCTGTAACAGGAGCTGTAAAAATACCTACAGAAAATAGAGATGCCTTTATATCACCTCTGGAGCTGATATGTGATGCAGCTTGTGGAAAAGGCACATGACTGCTGGAGAGTCTTGGGCTCACTGGGAGCATCCAGTTACACTCAGCACTAAAATCACATCGTGTTGTTCCCCAGCCTCTGACACAGCAGCCAAATGTTTACACACAACTTCCACTTTCACTTCAGACACTGTCTGAGAGCTCACCCCGTGCCTGGGGAAGCAGCTCACATCTGAACACACAGTCCTTTGTTTGGCTGCTGGTGGTGGTTTTAATGAACTTTTGGGGGGTTATGAAAAAGAGGGAAGAGTCTTCTGATACAGGCAGTGATATGATAGAGGGGAACAATTTTAAACTAAAAGAGAAGAGATTTAGGTTAGAAATTGCACAGAAGTTGTTCCCTTTGAGGGTGGTGAGTCCCTGGCACAGGCTGCTCAGGGAAGCTGGGACTGCCCCATCCCTGGAAGTGTCCAAGGCCAGGTTGGACAGGGTTTGGAGCAACCTGGCCATGGCAGAAGGGTTGGAATTTGATGGTCTTTAAGGTCTCTTCCAGCCAAAACCATTCAATGATTTTATTACATTTTTTCTTTTAGGTAACCATATCGAGAAGTGAATTTTGCTTACAAAAAAGCAAGTCATAAGCATGAGGGTGAGGGAAAACCTGATTTATCATCACCAAGATATTTTCTTCCCTTGCTTTGAAGCTCCATCTGAAGTGATGGGCTCCATGCAAGGACACATTCCTGAGTGCCAAATCGTGTGTTGGGAATGTGGAAAGGAAGAAGAGACACAATCCTCTTTCACTTACAGGCATTTAATCTTGTCAGAATTTGATTTTTTGCCCCCCAAGGAATTTTGTGCACGAGTAATTTACCACGAGGCAATGTGCCACAAAGCCAAGTTGCAAAAGGGCACAGTCCCAAGCCAGAAAGAACCCCAAAAAGATCCACAGAAGGGTCCCAGTGCTCCCCTTGGAGCTGCAGGAGAGGAGAGGAGAGGAGAGGAGAGGAGAGGAGAGGAGAGGAGAGGAGAGGAGAGGAGAGGAGAGGAGAGGAGAGGAGAGGAGAGGAGAGGAGAGATGGAGAGAGGACGGTGCAGCCTTGGGGACAGCCACTAGATGGGGGCACGAACACACACGTCCATAGGGCCCCAGCTGAACCCTAGAGCACGGACACCAGGAGGTAACACATCCCCGACCTTCCCTGCCCCTGGGCACGAACCAGGATTCTCCAGGGAAGAGGATCTGCAATCCAAGTTCACCCGAGTGAGCCACTCACAGTCACTCACAGCATCCACTCACAGTCCCTCAGTCCCTCCACTGGGCTGATGAGACCTGGCTGTGTCGTGGCTTTGGGGAGCTCAGGCTGGGCCATGAACACCAGCTGGACACTCCATGGGGCTTCCACTCCAGATCTTTATAGAGACACAGAATTTTGGACTCAGGATCTGCTCCAAAAGGTTTCTTTGTTCAGTACTTCCAGCCAGCTGATTCTCCCTCTCACTACACAAAGGTGCCTGCCTTCTCTGGAGCCCTCAGCTCTCCCAGACCATCACTGGAAGCAGCCTGTGGGTGCTCTCTGCTGCCTGCTTTTTGACAGAGTGTCCCACAAACTGGCTCTGACTGAGCACAGCGCTGCTTTCATGGAGCCTGGAGGGACCAGAGCATGTGAAACCTCCTCCCAACCTTGACACATGCAACCTGCTCTCTTGGTGAAGGACCAAGCTCAAGAGGCTGCCAAACACATCAGCCCCAGAGCCTGAGCAAATCTGTGGTGAGCTGCAGTTTATGCACTCACAGATAAATTCTCTCCTCCAAAATGAGCTGCAGAGGGAGGGGGAATTTTCATCCTTCTGGGAATGCTAAGCCCTGTTTGTCTGATCAGCTTTGCAGAAACATGAAGAGAGGCCTAAACAGCTTCCACTAATGATGTGTCATCAGTTAAGCAGTTTTATGAGGGAAGAAGGTTTGGCTAATGCACAATCCTGATGACATTTCCACGGAAAGGCTCCTTGAGCAGGCGCCACTTTGTACCCATCCTTCAGATGATGAATGAGCCAGTGAAACTGGGAGACACTTGGCTTCTTGACCCAGAGATGAGGTAAAACAGTGGAGAGCAGTTCCCTCCTTGTGTTCTCCAGGATGCTCATAGCAGTTTTTCCAGGAGCCCTCGGATGGGAGCCTACACAGCCAGCCTGACTCCTGAAATAACTTTTCTCACCCCCAAAATAGAACAGTCCCCATCATTTCTTGTGTCCCTGCTGGCTCACACTGCTCCAGCACATTTTCCCTCTGCTCTGAGACAGAGAATCCCTGCCATTCACTCCGAAAACCTCTGGGAATTGAGTAGTATATGGCAAGATCATATGTCACACAGAGGCCACAATAAATCCACATCCCTTTTCATCCTCCAGCACCTCATGGTCACCGCAGTTTAGAAGCACTTGATCTGACATTTGGGAGTTGCAAATAATTCTGTCCAGACACTTCCCAGCCAGCCTGACCCTTGATAGCCTCTGCCAGCCAAGGAAACAGAGAGTTTTTCAGATGATATTGTTTTCTCCCTGTAACTGAGGCTCCTTGTTCAATGCAAGAAGAAAATAGCTCATTGTCAAGCCTGTCTTTGCCACCGACATGTGACCAAAATATCAGTTTCTCCTTTTTGCTAAGGCCCAGTTGCTCCTTTGCTGGTGGAAGGGAAATCCCTGGAAACAGAGAGCAAAGTCAACGACACGCAGGCTGTACCCCGTGAGTCAGCATGGCAAAGTTCTCCTCATGCCCCCTCTGCCAGCCCAAAGCTGCTGGGAAGATGTTGTTGTTGTTTTTGGGTGGATTCTGGGGTTTTTGTCTCAGCATTTTCTGGAGTAGGGTGCCTGACCCTGAATTCTTCAGTTCTGCTTGTGGTGTCCTCAAGCACTGAACAGCTCTGGGTCTACTTTGCATCTGAATTCAGAGAAAAAGCTGTTTTCAACCCCACATGGCAAAGCACCAAGGAGTCTCAGTTCTGCAAGGTGTTACATTTTACTTTGGGGTGAACTTGGGAGCAACTTCTCCTCCAAGACCTTCTCTTGCCTTGAATCACCCTTTTCTCTTTCTCCTGGTTTTTTTTTTTCCTCTTTTGTATTGAGACACAATCTCCACTGTGGCAATGACAGCTGAGGATGGCAGCTTCTGTTGAAATTTTGGCTTCACTCCCCTTCTTGAGGGATTCAAAGGTCTCAGCTCTGCATGCTTGGAAAGCCTTTTTCCAATAGCTGGGCACTCCAGGAGGGCTGGCTGGGCTTTGTGCCCTGAGATGGACAAAGATTTTCTCCTTGATCCCAGGACTTCCAGGAGAGTGGAATGGGCCTGTTGGGCCAAGGTCACCAGCCTCTTTATTCTCTTGTTTACAGGCTGGCAGAAGGAAAATGCTGATTCAGCAGGCACGGGAGAAAATATCAACGAGGGCTATCCTGGCTACACTTAATTCTCCTCCTTTTTTCATCCTGATTTCCTTGTTTCCTGCACCCAACAGATACATTTGACAAAGTCATGTTTTCCAAACCAGGGATGCTCCACTTAGTCCATTTTAAACACTTCCTATCCCAAACCACAAAGGGGGTTGGTAACTGTGCCTGGAGACAAACCCAAGCAGAGCCAGTATTTCTCAGAAATTTAGCAAAGTTGCTGTGCAACCAAACAGAGACAAAAATAGGTGACAGTGGCTTCTGTGAAGGTTTCTGTGCTCTGAGGGGAGTGAGTTTCTCTTGATCCTCACAAGTAGGACACGGAGAGTAGTGGTAAAAAGAGAGGCTGTACCCACACACCCTCCTGCAAGTCCTGAGCTGCTTTTCATAAACCCATTTTGTGCTCCAGCTCTGGGTGTCCCAGTGACCCACTGCTGGCCCTGCCTCTTGCAGACTGCCCGTCTTGGCTCCTTGCTTGTATTCATTTCCAAAAACAACTCAGTGTGAGCTGTGACATGCTCAGGGCAATTGTCCATCTGAAAGACTTCATTAAACATTTCTGGTAAAATGTGTGTGTCACTAAATGGCTCTAAGATGAGACTTCCAAATGAGTCTGTGTCTTTCATCGGGTCTTTGCTCCTAGAGTAGGCGTAAAATTTTTTTCCCACATAAATAAACTCAGATATTTTGGCTGGAAGGGAAATTCAAGGAGTTCAGTCAGGTCAGGGGAATTTGGATAACCTCCTCTCTTCAGGTTTTGAAGAAATAGGTCTTTGCTAGAAGCAGCACAGCCGAAGCATCAGCTGCAGGACACCTTCAGGGTGAACTTGGAGCTGCAGAGAACACATTTTGCTTCTCTATGCTTCTGTTTTTACCCTCTGTAGGATGAGGATCTGGTTCTTCACCCCTTGCTTTGTAAAGACCTTTGAGCTCAGAGGCTGAAAATTCTGCATAAAACATTGACAATGTATTATTTATGTACCCAAAAAAGGGAACTTGGTCTTGCAAAGGCATCGTTTGGTTTTAAGCCATTCCCCAGCTCTTCAGGAAAACAGTCTGTGAACAGGCACAGAATTAGTCACACAAGGAAAAGCTGCTGGGCAAGTTTTACTTTTTTTTATCTCCACCTGCTACCCAAGTTTGAGGTGTTACTCTTAGGGAAACATTGTCAGCCACTGTTGCTGCTGTTAGACAATCATGGAACCATTAAGGTTGGAAAAGAGCTCTACACAGTGCATGAGAGACTGTGAGAGTTGCCTTGTTTCAAACATAATTCTTTTGTTTCAAAACATAATGAAATAGAGTTCCCACTGCTCATTGTTTTAGGCCAAAAAGGAAAAAAAAAAATGAAAACACTCAGAAATAACTGACATCCTTATGGATATTACTCGAGGCAGCAAAGGTGCCTTGTGTGGGCATGAAATGTTTATCTTTGCATTACTTTCTATTGCTTTATAACCACACATTTCCTTTGCATTCTCCTCTTGCCATGTCCTCGGGTGCCTGTGCTGGGCACGCACCTCCTGCGTGGTTTCTGCCTGCAGAACTGAGATTAATTGAACTGAGATTTTCTCCTGTCACCCGTGGCATTTGGAGCCACAGAACCGTGCTGCGGGATTTCGAGAAAGCAAAGGGCAAAGATCTCCAGTTACACCATGGCAGAACTTTATGGGCTCATTAGAAAATTGCCCTTTATTAATCCTGCTGAGAGTAAATCCAGCCTGGTGTAAAACAGCCCAGCCACAACCCTTCCAACCCATCACGCTGATTTATTCCAGCGTGTTGTCCGGGCCAAACTCAATCATGGTCAGCATTGCTGGACCCTTAGATAACAGGTGCCAATCTGCCATGTGTGAAACATCATCAGCTCGAAACCCGAGATTTAAGTGAAGCAAGAAAAATCAGCCTGAAGCTGAAACCACTTGAATTACCAAATCTAATTTGAGGGGGAGCAGGCAGCGAGGAAGATGACAGGGGATGCAATGCTCCGTGGCACTTCTTCAGAAGCTTTTTCACACCCTTATGAATATTTGTCAAACCAGACTATAAATCAGACCCTGCTAAAAATTTTTATCTGCTTTTGGCTTCAGGCATCTGCTAGAAAGGACCCCTTGAGTGTCTGTTATGCACATCTTGTGAAATTCGCAGCGGTTTTATTCAGAATTAGGCAACAATACACAATTCATCCTTTTTTTTCTTGAGTGTGTGTGTGTGTGTTATCAGCCTACAAGAAAGGGAATAAATTAAAACACTGTGAGATCATTCACAGCACCCTCATTCACTAAAAAAAAATGTAGCCAGGGGAGTTCAGCACGGCTGTGTGACAGGCACTGCAGGTCAGTGGAGGAGTGCAGAGCTGCAGGGCAGGGGCAGGAGGGGATTTCACCCCGGGGAGCCCAGGGCAGGTACTGCAGAGCCACCGCCCCTGCGAGCGGAGACGCTCCCGCCCGAGCACACTCGGGATTGTTGACTTTGCTGCAGACAGTCAGGCTGGGGCAGACTCAGACAGCAACAAACCCTTTATGAAAGCAGCTGGGAAAGAGAATCAAAGACTTCCAGTAACCGCCAGTTCCTGCTGGACACATTTAACCCGTTCAGCATTCCCAAACAACTGGTCCTCCTGATTGGCACCTACCACTTCTTGCCTTGGCTCAATTGAACCCCGAAATTCAATGTCTCCAGAAACATGAAGCCACAAAGCATTTCCATGGTCCATCCCATAATCTAATCCCCACCTTGAGTTTCTACAGCATCTTTTTAAAAGCTGGTGTGTGCCAGAATCCATTTTCCCACTCCCCAGGCTGGCTGAGAAGCTGTCACAGAATTCCCTGTCCTGGTGAATAGGACATGTCATTGGCCCTAACGTCTCATGGATAAAAGAGCATCTGGGAGAACAAAGTTCCATGTTGCTTGTTTTCTTCAAGCCATGATTGCTACAGAAAATGAGCCAGGGTGGCCCCAGCTGCAGGTGACATCAGTGAGTCACAAGGATTGGAGAAAGAGAGTAGGAAATTAAATCAGGGAAGAGCTGAGGGAAGAGGCAGAGCTGCCTTCATCCTTGGCGACCACCTGCTTGGACCTTTAACTCCTTCCACAGTGCTATGGATGTAAATATTGGCTCCCAGGAACACAAAACATGACACAGTTCATTCTGAGCTGGGGTAACAGTGAGGGCAGAACCAGCATATGGGTGGACAGAAGGTGACATCCCAGACAAAGCCTGGCACTCCCACAGAGCTCCCCTGGGAGGGACACGGGCCTGCATAAGGGGTGACAACATTTGTGCCCATCTGCTGCAGATGGCACCGTGCCACTCCACAGCTTCACTTCGCCAAGGGATGCTGGATTGGGGCAGCAACTGCCAGGGTTTCTGTCCCAGGGGCAGGTGGTGACCTCTGAGCAGGCAGCAAACCAAGCAAAACCAAGGGAGAAGTGTTGTGGGATTGGCCAACACATGCACAGTGAGATGTTGGAGGACAACATCACCTTGGGAACAACAGTGCCTGTTTCCCTCAGCCCTTGTGAGGGATCCCAAACCCAAGTTTTGTACATGGATTTTTGCCTGAGCAGTGCCAAGGGCTTGGGAATATTCTCCCACCTTATCTATGTTGGTTATAGTTTGTCTCTCCTGTTTTATTATGTCTGAAGTATCTTTATGCCGTTAGTGCCACTAGGAGTGCACACAAACCCTTCTGTACTCACTCTATGCTCTGCTGAGGAAAGGTTGTCCATATTGCAGCATCTGCTGAAAGATGTAGAACTCATGTTCCTCTGTGGCAGGTCCTCATTTTAAGTTTCAGTGCAGTGCTTCCTTTTCCTTAAAAAGGCATGAGATGAGATGAGATGAGATGAGATGAGATGAGATGAGATGAGAGATGAGAGATGAGAGATATGAGATGAGATATGAGATATGAGATATGAGATATGAGATATGAGATATGAGATATGAGATGAGATACGAGATGGGCTGGATGCCTCTTTCTGGAGTCACACCAGACATCAGTCTGCAGGGACCACTTATATAAAACACAAGTTTTATTAGGAATCCAGTGCTTTGAAGCTAAATCTACTGCACTGGGGGCTTAAAATATTATTCTGACTTTACAGACAGATCAGAAATTAAATATATTACCAGATATTTAACCTCTATCAGATGTATTTATATATATACATCTATGCACTGTGTGTGTGTGTGTGTGTGTGTGTGTGTGTAAATATCTGTCTATAGATATAGATTATATAGATATAGATGTGTGTGTGTGTGTATGTCCATGGACATCTTGGTGGTTTTCAGGAGATTTGACTTCTTCATATCAAGGAGATTCTAACTGGGATATACCCTAAAACTGCTTAGGAGCCTTTAGGGGATTTCTACATTCATCTTCCCATTCCTGCACAACATACAGATACAAAAAAAAAAAAAAGGTTTTAGTAGTTATATCTCTACTTAGGAGATGTCATGTGCTGGAAAGCAATTTTCTGACAAGCTCACACTGTGATCTCAGGTGTATTAACGTTGATAATTGCAATGATAAGCAGACTCAATACTCTTGGAGCTCTTTTCCAACCTCAGTGATTCTATAATTCCAGGAGAGAACCCCTGGCCATATCACAGAAATCCTGGTGTATCCTGGGTCATTTTGGCACAGGAAAGGTCAGCATGGGCATGTCCCTCAAGGACAACAAGGTCCTCTCTGCTTGTGGGACCTCCACCTCCAGAGGACTCCCAGGACAGCCACGCTCACACACTTGGAGAGGACTTTGGATTGGAATTATTTACCTTTCCCCCTTTCTTTCCAGCAAAACTGGGAGACTCCACTGGCTGTCTGACAGCCACAGGAGGGTTTGGTTTAAATGCACTGGAATGAATTTGTCTGATTGGTGTGAGCTGTGCTAATGGCCAGGCAGGAGGCAGCCAGTTATTTGGATATTTTTTGGCTCGGGGAGAGGTTAAGTGAGGACAGTGCTGAGAGCTGCATTGAGATTTGGCAGCCCCAAAGGGGAAGCCTGTCTCAGAGAGCAGCCGCCTGTTTTTCAGCTGAAAATATATTTCCTCAGCTGTCTCTGAAAGTAAAGGTTAAGCTTAATTTAAAGCGGAGCTTTAGCAGCCTGGAAAATAAAAGTAGCAGGAAGAAAACTTGTTTATCTTTTCTGCCACTCTTAATGTCATTTTCTCCATCAGTGTCTTCTCTTCTGTCATTGTAACTACTCCCCATCTTGCCCTGAGAAAGATTTTTTTAGTCTCAACAAACAAGTAATCCAGAATTTCTTCCAGCTACCAGGGAGAACTTTGAGATTTCCTCACTAAATCCAGGAAAAAAAATTCACCTGAGTACCCCTGGAGCTTCCCTGTTGCTCCTGACACTGCCTTCTTATGCAGAGCAATAACCATCCTCATCTGATTGTGGAAAAAACAATGGAAATGCAAAAAAATATGTGGGAATCACAGCTTGTGGGAACTGGAAATTTGTCAGCAGTGGTGATGAACAAGATTTGAGCTGGGATAACTCAAAATTTTGTGTTTTACTGGGGGAATGAGAGGCAAGGCAAGAGATCTGCTTGCACAGGGTCACACCTGTGCCAAAGCATGGAGCTGAACCCATCTGGAGAAGCCAGGAAAAGGGGGAAGAGAGGGATGAGTGAGGGAAGGAGATGACAGGTTTTGGTTTGACCTTATGCTAGAGGATGTAACACCAGGCACTGTCAGATCCAGGATATGAGGCAAGAGGAAGATAAAGGCAGCAGCCTTTGATGGGGCCTGCACTGATGGTGGTTATGGACACAGTCCATCAAACACCTCACAGCAGAGATAAGACAAGAAAAACAGGTTTTTAAGAGGAATTTCCTAATGCAGAAAAACTGACAGCAGGAATAAAACAACCACATATAATCACACACACACACAAAAAGGTAAAAATCTTAGAATTTGAGGTTTCTCCCCCTCCCTGTATGAATATGTACAGAAAATTTAACAGAGCAGGGACAAAAGAGCAGGGATCTTGCAGCTGCTGGTCTCACCACTCAGCCCTGCAATTACTGAGTGTAGCTTGGACTCAGGGTGGATGAGATGCAGGATGACAACTGACCTTTGAGATCCAAAGAAAGCAAACCCTGGATCTCATTAAAACCCTGAGTTTGCCACTCAGCAGTGATTATTCACAGACACAAATGTTGGAGCCTGAAGGGGGTCATTGTGACCATCTCATCAGCCTGGGAGTGACTCAGCTCTGGACACTTTGCAGGAAAATATCCTGCTTGGTTTAAGGTGTAGGGATGGGACTCAACAGCTCAGATCTATCAACATCTGAACCAGTTGTTTCCAATGTCAGTGAAGAGAAACTGTCTGGATTGAGGGTTATTGAACCTAAACAGGGCAAATGAATCACACTTCCAAGTGCCTGATGTCTTCCTGGGATTCAGAAGGAAGCTGCCAGTGGTTAGCTCGAGGTGATGTCTGCACAGCAGACACTGAAAGTGCAATTTAACACTAAACACTGCTGTCTGGGGATAACAAGTCAAGTAAATGTTTTATCCCTCTCCATTTTCACACATAATTTCCTGGATGTGTGTGGTTTCCTGGGGTTGCAGGAGAGTCAAGTGTTGACCACAAGTGAACCCCTGGAAGGAAGCAAAGGTGGGAGCTGGACAGTTGGATTTCAGGCACTGTCCTGCTGGATTCCCACAGATCCACAGATTTTGGAAAGCAGGTCCAGCTGGAGCTGTCCTTGCCTCCAGCCAGCTCCCCACACCCCTTGGCTCCCCTCACCCAAGACAGCAGGACAGACCCTTCCCAAAGAGAGTAAAACCAACAGGTGTGGTCAGCTTTGGCTTCCTAGTGGAGATCCCTCTTCTTGGGATGGGACAGGAACCACCTGGATGCAGTGAGATTGGGAGAGAAGGAAAAGAAAACCCCTGTCCCTTTACTTCAGCTTTTGTGATCCCAAATTCCTTCTCACCTCCTGGGAAGGGGAATATACCAGGTTAGGAGTCAGGAGAAGCCTTCGAATCTCTTCTCTGGTCCTTCCATGCCTAGGAAGAGAGAAGAAATTTCATCTTCTAAGCCATAAGTTCAACTGTAATGCCAAGGAATGCTGATCTAAGACCTTGCTGCAGGACTGAAAACACAGGGTGAAATCACTTGGTTTCTGACAGGTGCAAAGGCCACATTAAATTATCATGATGCACCTTTCTGGCTCACAAAGTTGTGACTATTTAAAAACCAGCATTCCAAAAGGGATCAGAGAGCTCACATTGATGGGTTGGTCTTTCAGTGCTGAAGTGCAAAGACATGTCTGAGCCTGAGCTACTTCACCTGACACCCAGAATATCAGTTAGAGCAACAAAAAATAAACCATTGCTTTCCCTAGATCGAAGTGAGGTGACTGTAATGACAGCATCCTGCCCAGGACCTGCCCAATGGTTTTAGGCACTGAAAATCCTTGGGCTGATAAGGGAGGCAATAAATCCTGGCAGTCACAGGTGTGCTGGATGTGACCAATAATCTGCCAGAGTTGGATTGGGTATCAGGAAGAAATTCTACAGTGTGAGGGTGGTGAGGCCCTGGCACAGGTTTTCCAGAGAACTTGTGGTTGCCTTAACCCTGGAAGTGTCCAAGGCCAGTTTGGACAGGGCTTGGAGCAACCTGGGATAGTGGAAGGTGTCCCTGCCCATGGAAATGGGGTTGGAATGAGGTGATTTTTGATGTCACTTCCAACCCAACCCATCCTGTGATTCCATTTGCCTCGCAGCAAGGCCAAAGCACTCCAGTGCCACAACACCACAGGGAATTCATGTCTGTGAGTCCTGGGAAGGCATCAGTCCCCTGCATCCACCCCAGAGCAGGCTCTGTGTGACCATGCCGTGCTGTCAGTGTGAGCTACACCAGCCACAGTGGGGCAGAAGGGATGAAAACTTCATTAGCATTGTCCATCCCTCTTCATCTCTCCAGTAAATTCTACCCAAAACAGGGAGAAAAGCTGTTTTGTCTTTGGTTCCCTCCCCTTCCATTTCTTCCTTCAACCTCTTAGACCTCTCCTCTCCTCTCCTCTCCTCTCCTCTCCTCTCCTCTCCTCTCCTCTCCTCTCCTCTCCTCTCCTCTCCTCTCCTCTCCCTCTTCACTGCTGTCCTTGACCCTCCACATTCCCACCCATCTAGGAGGTCGTTGATGATGTAATTTTATTTCTCCTAATTGCATTCCAGGTTGCAAGGGAGGCTGGCAATCCGCTCTTCTTCCTGGATAGAGGCTTTTTAATTTTTTAATTTTTTAAAATTTTCATTAATTTCTCTTGAATGCTCACGGAACCAAGCATGTCTGAGAAATCCCATCTCTCCATCAGCCTGAGGATTTTCTGCCCATTTCTGTGCATTAGGTTAATGGAAAATACTGTCTCTGTATAGCTGGAGGTTTATATATTGTGCCTGTGAATTTGAATTCCCACATGTACACACAGTTTTACTCTCCTCCCTTGGGGAAAATGAAAACAAACCACTTCATTTCTGCTTAAAATCACTTGAACCCATTTGCTTTGTTTTGTTAAGCAGAAACGAAGCATTTTGCTTGGGTCATGCTGACCTCAAGTTCTGCCTATTTTCATTATACAGGGACTTCATAAAAGTGCTTTCCAGTGTCTTAGACCCTTTCTTCAGCTGGCAGGCAACATTCCAGGATGGATAACATTTTCCTTGGTACACCCTAGACCTTGACTTGCACCATGTCCATGTTCATCCAGTAAAAGAGGGGAATGCAGTGCCTGGCTGGGGGTAGATGGGAGTCTGATATCATTAAACCCAAACACAGATGGTCTCTGACAGCTCAGAAAGATTCAGGTTAATTGTTATGAAAATACTCCACCAAAAAAAAAAAGCAAGCTCACCCAAAAAACCCCAACAAAACAACCCACAACAAAAAATAATAATTAAAAATAAAAAAACAAAACAAACCCAAACAAACAGAAACATTATTAAAGCCAGGAATTTGAAAATGTTTCCTTTGGACTAAGAATATCAAAATAAGGACTTTCCAGAGACGTGTTTAAAGGGAGGGACAGCTGTTCTGGAAATGAGAATATTTCAGACTGGTTTTTGACTAATTTGGGAAGAAAATAATGGCATTTTTCTGGGCCCGCAGCTCTTGTTTCAACTGGCTGTAATGGAGCCCCACATCCAGCATCTCCAAACCTTCTGGGAGCTGGGCATTCCACAAATTTCATGAGAAACACAATTTGCCCAAGCTCTTTGGAGGTTGGCTCCTTTCCTGGTGGGTGCAAGAGATGGAGCAAGTTTGAGGAAAGCACAGCAAGAAAAATGGGGAAAGAGGATCTGTGGAGAGCCAGAAGAAGAAATCATGAGAGTGGACTTGTCTTTGTCTGAAAGGAGAAGGCACAAGTTGAAATGAGAGTGCCCAGCTGAAGCCTGCACCAGCAATTCCCTTTCCAGGATCATATGAGAGGCATGAGTCACACGCTGTCCCCATCCCTACCTTGGAGGGATGAAGTGCAGCATGGCAGTTTGCAGTGCACTCGACTGGAAATGATCTCTTTGGGACAAAAGACCTCGTTGGAAGCGGCTGCCATTTCCAAATGCCAGCATTTGGGAGCGTGCAAAGAATGACAGTCACAGGAACTGGGATTTGAGCAGGAAAAGCGGTGCCAAGTGCTATATTTGGGCATGATTATTGCTGTGTTTGTTGTTATTATTATTATCACCACCCGAATTATAGTTCTGGTTGGAGACCGTGCTTGAGGTCAGATCTCCTTTTAGCGAGGGCTGTCTGCAAATATTGTGAGAAACACACAGGGCAAAAATAAACAAAAATATTTAAAAATATTCCTTTTCAATAACAGCAAGATTACCCTGTGTGTACAAGGAGAGGGGACTTCAGGATATGCAAGAAAGTTCTGATAAGTGCAGCCCTAATTATCTATTTGACAGATAGCTCCTCTTATCAAGGAGTTTTATCTCCTAGTAGATAAGAAAGAGTGAAGTATTGCCATCTCCTTCTGAGGCACAGGGAGATGAAGCAACTCACTCCAAAACCTACCAGAAGATCTCCCTGAGCTCTGCCTTCCTAGTTCAGAGGAGCAGAAATCTGGTTTCTTCTAAACTGGAGTTTGGTCACAGGTGGTTTTGGTTACAGATGTCACTGCCTGGACCACCTGACCCAGGAGAACCCAACTCCTAAAGTCAAGCTTCCAAGGAGACTCACTAAGGGAATCTGGTTGGGCTGGTCTCCTTAGGGATTCCGTGCCAGTCACAGCCCAGCTGGTGTTTTTAGGGACTACTTTAAATTTGCATCTATTTTCTAAGGAGTATTGGGGTGTATGGGAGACCTACAGTGCCCAAGGTGACACAGACAGGACTCAACTGAGCAAATACAAGCATTGTGTGTCGTTATTTCCACCCCACACTCTCCCAGAAGCTTCCAGTTGCTGCTCCCCGAAGCATGACTCTCTCACAGACCTCTGTCATATCTGCCTGCCCCATGTGGGGACATCTCAAGTGACAACACACACCTCTGTTT
The DNA here is from genome assembly GCA_034509425.1 of Eopsaltria australis. Classification (NCBI taxonomy): domain Eukaryota; kingdom Metazoa; phylum Chordata; class Aves; order Passeriformes; family Petroicidae; genus Eopsaltria; species Eopsaltria australis. Next base: position 223,113 of record JAVTVJ010000861.1, on the reverse strand, counting down.
AAGCAGCAGATCCTTGTCCATGTGCAGGTGTCTCCCAATCTCCTGTTACAGCCAAAGGAGACCTAAGGCTGCACCAAGCACTTGGAGCTGCCAGGAGTCAGGTGAGATGTTCTGCCTTTCCTGAAACATCTAAGCAGCACAAATATATAAAATATAAACCCTTCAGGAAAATTATTCTCTTTTGGGGTGGCAGCTGGAAGGTGGGAGGTATTGTAGGGCCTCACGTTTGGCACAGGAGACTTCTGTTGGGAAGCTGAATTGTGCCCCTAACCTCTAAAAGAAATCCCATCCATCCAGTGCATCCTCCCCTGTTGGGTCATAAAAATCTCTCATCATCTTTCCTATGAGCTGATCTGTTCTTGTGCCTGTTTTCCAGCAGCATCCCAAATGATTTCCCAAAGGAAAAGGATCTGTTTCATGGGCGAGGGGAGTGTGACACAGAGAGGGGAGCTGAGATGCCTGTGGTCACCCAGAAGGCAGAGCTGGGAACAAAGCCCAGTTCTCTTGACCATCAGTCCAAGCCCTCTAACCACGAGGTGTAGCTCTGCATCCCAGCCTCTGATCCTCAGATCCAGCACAGGAGTCAGTGCACTCCAATTGCTGCCTGAAGGCTGCTTTTTTCCCATTGCTGGAGGTTGAAAAGTAGTGAAGTTTCCAACATTCAATTTATCCAAGCCCCTAAGCCTCACTCCTCATGTCACTGGAGGACAGATGTCCATCTCATTTACATTTTGGGACCCTCAGAGGAAGGCTTGAAGCACATGACTATATCCCACTGCTTTGGTGCACCCAGAATTCCCACTCCCATTTGCTGCTGGGCACTGAAAATTTGAAAATTCCCTCTGCCCATTCCCCCTCCTGGCTGTGTGCATTGATATTCTCCACCACCCCAGTGCACTGATGTGGCTCTGTGCACTGAATTTCAATTAGTGGGTAGGGGGTACAGTGCTCATGCAGAAATCCATTAGAAGCTGCTTGCTATTGAAGGGCAGTGAGCAGATAAATGTGATTGTCTACGAGTCTGAAAACAAAGGGAATGTGCTGTGATTTTACTGGAAGAAAGGTGCTGTCAGTGGAAATGGTTCAATATAAAAACTACTCTCAGCTGCTGCGCTGAAAAGTCTGAGAAAATTGAGATGAATAAGGAAAGCAATTTAGCTAGGAGAGGGGAAAAAGAGAGAGAAAAAAAAGAGCTTTATTTTATTAAATTACAGCTGTAGCTTTCCTTCTTTTTTTTAAATTCATGGGATGGTTGAGACAAAGGTCAGGAGCCTCATTGTTCAAAGCTGATGTTGAAGCCCCACTCACAGCAGTTCAGAGCAGAGATTGCCTTTTCACACCATGTTCCTAATGTGCCAGACATCCCTGGGGCTTCCTGGGCAGCTTCCTAAGAATTTTTTTGACTGATTCTCTCAGCTTTAGCTGGAGCAGCCACTTTCCCTGGGTGCAGGTAAAGCCTCCATAAGGACCTGTGGGTGGCTGAGTGCTAAAGGAGGCACCACACCTCACTATCCCTGTGGATCCAGCCCTTGGAATTCCACTCCTACCACCCTTATGGTGGGGAAGCCCCTTGAAGGGGACACCCAGTGTCAACCAACACGACCTGTGTGGCCTCCAGCTGCCAGCCCCAAAGGCAGCCCTGAGGTCCTGTGGGTCCTGGGTCATATCTGCCAGCTCCACGTGGATGCCTCACACCTGGGGTGAGTTTGAGCTCATGAATCAGGGTCCTGAAATGGGGTGAGATTATTGCCAACCCCATCCCTAAACATCTTTGGGCAATTCACTTGGAATTGATGAGTGTAAAAGTAAAGCAAAAACCTTGCCAGCAGCAATCCCCACAAGCTGTGCTGGCATCTTCACCCACAGATCCTCAAAAAGGTGTGATATTCATTTAATTTTAATTCTTCATAATGCATCTCAGTGATGGAAAAGCCCAGTTCCCAGCCAGGGCAGGAATAAGCTACAAACTGACTCAGACTCATTTCTGCTTCACCTTCCTGTGCCCTCCAAATGTGAGATTTCAACTTCTCTGCCCTCCAGGCTCCATTTCCCAGCCTTCAAACAACAGTTATGGCACAACAAATCTGTCTCTAAGTGTCACAGCCATAATTTGCACTTTAGTGCAGCCCTCCAGGGTTTTACAGAACCACTAAATAGTAGGGATGACTCTTTAAAGCAGGGTTGGTGTCCATTGGTGGTGTTTTCTGCACTGTGTCCTCTTTTGACTTTTTCATAGACTGGCAGGAAGCAAGTTTGTCATTCCAACACAGACTCTATGCCCAAAACACAGTTTTCTGCATGGTCCATGATGGTATCAGCACCAGGGCTTGAAACAGGAACGAGGTGAAATGAGGAAGGAATCACAGACTGAGAGTAGAGAAGTGTTTTATCAGCCAGAGCATTTCCCTCCTGCCCTCTATTTCTGCTCTCACTCACAGTGGTGTGGCCTCACTGCCTTGAGGCTCCCTGCCTTGGCACATCCAGATCCTCACTAATCAGCTCTTCCAAGCAGACACAAAAATCCCACTTATGGTCCCTTCTGCCTTGTGGAGCTGGCTGGGACCAAACCCAGGAGCTCAATGCAGTTGGTTGTTTCAATAGCACAGAGGCACCCAGAGCCATTTGAGACACCCTTGGCTACCTGAAACACCTGCAAAGGACTTGCAGATGTGGAACATCATCTATGGATGGTCAGGAGAAGAAGGAGAAGGTGGGAAGTCCCATTTTGGAGCAAATATCTGTAAAATTTCAGAATCCTACACTAAAATGTATAAATAGTTTTATAGTAGACACGTAAGTCCTAGACATCAGAATGAAAATAGTGTGAAAATACTCTTTCCTACCTGTTCCCCCAGATTTCTCCACCCAAAACACATCAGATGGTATCCATTTTCTCCTGACTTCTAAGCTTCCATTTACCCTCTGCATCACATTCCCATATCCCAACCTTCCCTTCCAATCACGACAGGATTACACATCTGCCCTCATTTCTTACCCTTCCCCATCCATGCAGCCTTTTCTGCAGGAATAAAGCTACTCCATGTCTCCATTGATGCTTTTTCCTGGTCTTAGGAAATAAAGGCTCAGACACGGTGAGAGGGTTGGGGGTTGTTTCCCTCGGGATTTTAATAGGATCCCATTCGATGGCTTCTGCCGTCCAGGTAGAACACGCCGCAAAAGCCCCGTCCCCCCAGTCGAGTGTACAATTAAAGACTCTACACATTAGCATATCTACCAGGAGGGCCCAATAAGGGGCCTGGGTGGGCTAACTTCTAGTTTACAAAATCTGTCCTACTAGGAGACCTTGAGGGCTCATGAAAACAGGGTGTTTGGTCTTCTAACTCTACGTGGTTTCAGGGGTGTTCAGTCTACCGGCCTGCTAAACACCATGAAACCGGGCTAAACTATCATCTAAAGCATCACAAGTGTGCATGCTAATACTTGTGAACATAGGGAACAGTGTAAGAAGGATTCAGGAGAAAAGCAGAAAAATCCTTCAGGCATCACCATCCACATCCCAATTCCTCCTTCAGGACACCCTGTTCCCTGCCTGGCAGGTCTTCACTCAAACACCTCCTTAAAGCAGACACTGCAGTGTGTGTTTTAGGATGTTCTAGGATGACACATCCCATAATGGAAACAAACAAGAGGGAAAAGTTCAACAGAAACTAAATTTGGATTGGTGCACTTGTGTCAGCACTGAAAGACCTGAAGACTTGGTGGGGCTGAAGGAGAGCCCAGCCTTCAGTGGGATTTTTTTTTACTCTGTTTTTGCAGAGAGCACAGGGTGCTGATTTCAGTTCAAAAACCACATGGTAAGAAATCTGCATGTCCTGCAGGCTAAATAAAAGCTCTGAGAAACCCCTTGTGTGTGGCTGATCCTTTCAGAAGGGCAGATGAGCAGTTGTGATCAGTCAGGTCCTGGTTTCACCCTCCCACCACGTATCAGCACTGGGTGAGCCACATTTTTAGGCTCTTTCTTAGAGACAGAATAAGCAGAAATGCTGTTGCTGTCTCCCATGGCTCTTTTTTTTTTTCAACTGGGCTACAGCAATGAGAGATAAAACTGGGACTGCAGGGTGGTCAAAATATTGGAGTGGCATGAAGTCATGTGGCATTAATGCACCAGAGAGCTTAATGCTAAACTTATCCTTTAATCATTAATCATCTTGTAAATAGCATTAATCTGAGTCTCGAAGGAATTACTCTGGCAAAGGCTTTGATCCCAGCCTTTTGGGGAATAAAACCCTTTGGGAGTGACTTTAAAATCACTTTCATTCTATCAAATATGATGAATTGAAGAGAACCAGCACCTCCAGTTGTTTTCACTGCACTTTAAAATAGGATAAAAATTTCTTCAGGGTTAGCCAAAAAGGGGGAAATCGCAAACACCTGAATTCTCCTGATTTTATTCAAAGTTTTTCTTTCCAGACGTACTTACAAGAGATTATGCCAACCTTGACTGCCTTATCCAGAGTCAGCTGTTCCAGCTTCCCAGAGCATATCACAAGTTGGCATGAGGCAGAGATAAGCCTCGAGGGAGGTCAGCAAGAGTTCAAAAGAGCGGAATGAGGACAAAAGGCAAGAAGCACCCACGATAAAAAAATGCAAATGCATGAGGCAGAGCAGAAACATGAAGTGCAGCTGTATCCACTCACTCTGAACCTCGGGGAAGGGCAGGTTGTCTAGACTGTGCAGCTGCAGGACTCAGCAAGGGATGGAGCCACGTGTGATGGAGGGAGAGCAGCAGGAGAGCAGGGGAAGAGTGGTCTGGTAACAGCCCCTGCAATTCCCACCTGCCTCAACCCACTTACATGCAGAGAGTTCTGTTTAAAAGAAATGCAACCAAGACACAGCATCAGCATCAACTTTGGGATTTCTGAGAGGCTGGAGATGATGAAAAGCTTCTCTCAGTAACTTTGAGAAACCGGAGGAAAGGTTCATGATTTCTGGTGCAGGCCCATCTCGTTGGGACATCCCTCTTAAATTTGTTCCCTCACCTCTGTATTGCACACACACATCCCTCAGAAGCAAGGGATGTTCTTTGGGGCTTTTTTTTTTTTTTAGACAAAAAAACCGTGTCAGAAATTACGTGGCAAAGATGGAAAATGAGTCATGCTGTGAAAGGATGCATCTGAAAAGAAACTTAAGCCAGCAGCTTGCTCCTGGTGGCAGGCTGCAGAGTGCTGCCACATACAAGGGTTGAGAGCAAAGTGTGAATGTGTCCTTTCTGCTCCATCACCAGGCACATCCAGGGTTGGAACCAAAGTCCTGGGCTCTCCCTGTGCTCACACTCCATTTCCCCAGCCAGGGCTGTAGTTGCAGAAGTGAAATGAAATCAAATTCTGCCGTGCTTCAGCAGTGGTGAATGAAAGTTTCGTATCAAAAAATACGTGGTGCTGCAAGTGACGGCAAACTCAGACCACAGGCAAAGCTCCCACAGCGAAGTGAAACTCGAATTTCTTCACCAGATCAAGCAGAAACACACCAGGTTCACCTGAAGTCATCAGACAGACATTTTCTCTTCACTGATGCAGGAGAGGGCAAATCTTCTCTGCTTCCCTGGTCCTCTGCTTGTCTATACAGAGCTCTGCATCCCTGTAACTAAGATGACCTCATGAGGGAAAGCTGGAATTTAAAATAAGACAAAAGTTTAAAAGAAAATAGCCTTGGGGTTTTGTTCGTGGTTTGGTTCTGTGGGTTTTTTCAGAAGCCACAGTCTGCCTGAGTCCCATGTGGTTTCAGACACCCCACTAAGCCACCTGGAACAGGGGCAGCTCAGTCTGAATTCATACTCAGTGCACATCACCAGGGCCTTATGGGTCCCTGGTTTCTCTTCTCACCCCAAGATTGTTCCCTTTCTTCTACTTATTTAGTGACAAAACATCTCCCACCAATACAATGGGTAAAAATGAGGAAGAAAAATTAAAACTCCGTGGATTTTAGCAGGCAGTGACTATTAAAAGATGCTGCACCCCAGCTTTTTTAAAAATTATGTTTCCAAATTCTTTTTCATCTGTGATCATTTGCTGAATCCATGCACTGCAAGCTTCTGCCCATCTGAAGCTCTGCTTCATGCCAAGACCACCCTCTCAGCCCAGGTCCTGAGTCTTAAAATTCACTGGGAGACCAAAGCCCCCAGCATCATCCAGTCCTACCCCACATATTGCAAGGCTGGGTCTGGAAGGAAAATGAGCAGAGATGGAAATGGGTTCCCCATCCCCCCATAGAGGCACTGATTGCTCTCTCAATTATCTGAAGTGGTGAAGAAAAAGGCCAGTTTACAACCCAGGACCTTGGGTCACATACGAGCACATTGCCTCCTTTTTCCTTTACATCCTTAGGGAATCATCACAGGGAAATATTCTGCCTTAATTTATTAACCAAGCTGAATATCAACATTTAACCCAAGGCCACGATTTGCTGTGAGCACTGACCAGCTTCCCACAGCTTCCTACAGGAAGCTGCCACCAGCTTGTAACATCTTTCACCTTAATATTTACTCCTTCTCCTTCTGCTGACATTTCCTGGCTCTGCACCTTCCACATGACTCAGAGATTTCCCGGACCCCGACTCGGCGGTGACATCAGCTCTGAGAGCTGAAGTTAATAAACACCACTCATTATTCCACATTGTAATTACAGGAAAGGCAGAGGGGAGGTTGTTTGGCTTTTTTTTTTTCAAGTGAGGATGTTGAGTTTCCTCTAAAACCATATTTAGACCTGAGCTGCAGCACGCCTACTGTAAGGAATCGCTGTGATTTTAATGACCAAAGGAGAGAAAGGGGAGCACAGGGTTTTGCTTTGGTCCTGGGTGTCTCAAGAGACAGAAGTCTGTGTAAAGCAAACAGTGCTGCAGAACACCTGGTATAGGCATAAGGCAAAAGTCCAGCAGAGCTCCAAGGTGATTTCCGTGTCCTGAAGTCACCTCTGAGAGTGACTTCATCTCCAGGAGACTCGGCGACTTAAAAAAAAAGCAAAACAAAACAGTGAAGATATTTCAGACATGCCCAGCATCTGCCGGCTCAAGCAAGCATTAGTAACTCTCTAAATACATCTGCTTTCCCTGCTTGATGCTGTGCATTCACTTTTTATTTTAAAGAGAAGCAAATATCTCATCCTACACGGGCAAGGTGAAGCAGTGCTGGTGCAGCAGGCGAATGTCAGGGAATCATAAAAAGGTTTGGGTTGGGAGGGACACTAAAGATCATCCAGTTGCAACCTCCTGCCATGGATGGCACCCACTAGATCAGCTTGCTCAGAGCCCCATTCCTCCTTGAACAATTCCATGGACGGCTGCACTATTGATACTGATTGTAGTAGGTTTCAACACAGCAAATTTTGCACCAGCTTAATCCACAAGTCACCTAAAACCCTTCATCATTTTGCAGATTCTCAGTTTCCACCAAGATTTACTTAAAACCACAACTTTTCTGTATTTTTTAGTATCATTTTGTATACATAATTGTTGGTTTTCCTTCACAGGGTTTTCAGGTTCACTTCCCTGATATCTCAATTCTTCAGCCGGAGTTCAAACAGAGCCACTTGCAACCACGTCACCTTTTCCTTCCAGGACAAGGTGACACACCTGCAAGCACTACCTGGGGCTGTGACTCAGCTCTGCCAGCAGTCACGAGCCCCAGGGACCTGCCAGGCCACAGGTAACACGTGTCCACACAGGGGGTGAGCTCTGGGCTGTCACAAGAACCAGGCGTGAACCTGCTGCAAATACCAGCCAGGCATCTCCTGTCAGCACAGGAACCAACGAGACTGCAGAGCTGGGGAGGTCCCTGCAGCACTCCAAGGCTGCAACAGGTGACTTTTAATCTGGTTTATCAGCAGGTTATATGAATTTCAGTGAAGTAATTGAATCTACCTCACCCCTTGAAAAAAAAAAAAACACTAAAAGAAAAAAAATTCAGGCTTCATAACATAAGCAAGATGTTATGAGAAACGCCCCGGAGATCTGGTAGAGATATTTGTTTTTTCAGCCTGGATTTCTTCTTCTTTTTTTTTTTTTTTTCTTTTTCCTTTTTGGGTGTGTTTTTTAATCTTTTAATAACTCTGTCTGGAATTATTTCTCTGTGAAAACTGCCACCCTGCTCATAAAAGGTAGAAATAATGTTCTAAGCAAATGCAAACAGGCACTTTTTCAATGTCTAAACTATCTGGGGAATTTGGGGTTGAGGGATCAGAGCAGACATGTCCAGGTAGGGAAATCTTGCCTAGTGTTTGAATGGGAGATTTTGGCTGATATTAAACTTTCAGGGCAGGGATTTTGGGCTGGCTTTTCCTCTAGGGCTGGTGCTTTATTGGCCAGGTATGGCAAAAATGGGTCAGCAGCACCTCAGCCCCTCTGTCATGGATGAAGGTTGAAGCACCTCTCCCAGATTCTTCCTGCATTTCTGGGACTGGGCTTGAAGGTGACAAAACATTTCTTCAGTGCTTGCAGAGTTGAACTTGTCCTCTGCCCTGAGCCCTCTCAGATCTCCCAATTTATCCTCTCCAGTGTCTAAAGTGGACACAACCACCTCGACACTTCTTGCTCATGGTCCCACTGGTCCCTACAAATTTCTGCAGAGTTTCCTTGCTGATGTTTAAGGTCAGACCTTCCAGTGTGGAAGAAACAGGGTTCAGAACAGCCAGCAGCTACATCCAGAGCTGATGAACCTCACTTTCCAAGCAGCTCAGACCAAGACTTTCCCTCCAACCTCAGCCCTTCCCATGAGTATTCTGTGACTCACAGCCACAGGTCACTGGAAGGCTGTGCTAGGAGAAGGCTCCCATATTCTGCTCAGTCCCTGCTGGCAGTGGTTCATGAGGACCATCAGTGTGATCCTGTACAGCTGCTTTCATGCTCATCCTGCACTTACATGTTTGTTTCCTTTAATTTCAGGGATGACATTGGCCTGATCCTCTCTCTTCCCACTCTTGTGCTCATCCTGTGCACTTTGGGCTGGAACCAGAGAGTACAAACACAAGTCTTGTACTTATTTGTAGAAAATAACATTAAAATGACTAGTCAAGGGCCATCTAGCCCAGTATTTTGGTTTACAGCACTGACTTAAGGGAAAATATGACAAGATAAACACATGGTCACATTTTTCCTGAACGCTGTCCCAGTGAATTTGTGCAAATAACTTTCAAAACCCTGAAAGCAGCAGGACTCTGTCCGTGGCACATTTGGTGATGGAAAATATGTCCCTGGCAATGGAGAACATGTGTGGATACACAGAGCTTTGCTTTTTCATCCCCTGTGATTTAAAAAGACTGAGGTGAAGGTGCTGCAGCTCCGAGAGCAGAACCAGGACAGGGATGAAAGACCCAGAGAAACAGGAGATCAGCTCACAGCACAGAAAACCCTTGGATGATGATGCTGTTCCTTTCCTAGTCAGATTTGGGTCATTTGGGGATGTCTAATAGGACCACAGCTATCAATTAAATAGGATTTTCCTGAGCTGTGCTATCCAGAGCAACTCTGTGAAAGACAATCCTGATATAGTCGTGCAGAAAGACATTCCTGAGCAGCAAAGGGTAAATCCAGCTGTTTGATAAAAAAATGTTTGTGTCCCCAAAAGTTGTCACATCTATGTTGTAAGTCCTTATGGGCAGACCTGAGATTTTGCTGCCAGGTATGTTGCTTTTTTTAGTGGCTGTAAATGTCCCAGAAGAGAGGCTACAACGTGGCTGTGACTCCTGGAAACAACAAGAAAAAAAATAACCTGAGACTTTAAAGGCAACCGAAAAATTCTGGAATTTAAATGGTGCAGGAAAAAAATCTTGAGGAAGTGTGAAAAGGAATCTGGAAGAGGCTTCCCAGGGAAGTGGTGGAGTCACCATCCCTGTCAGTGTTCAGAAAACTTGGTAGATGTGGCACTTCTCAATGGTGGTGTTTGGTTGAAGGTTGGACTTGATCTTGGAGATCTTTTCCGACCTTAATGATACTATGATACTGTGATATTGCAGGATCAAATAACTCTTCTTTAAACCTTGAAAACTACAGGAAAATTTACTTTAAATGACTGAAGCCATCAGTGCAATGTCAAGATTTGGTTCAGATCCTGTTGCAAGGGAAATATGAACACTTCCAACCTGTGTGTGAATATCCCTTTCTCAGACAAGCTGCTACTTGAACAGAGCCTGGTAAAGCAAAAAAAGTCCCCTCACACCACTTCACTGGAATAATCCCGCACAGGAACTATTTTTACTACTTTTCCATGTAGCAGAGAAGCAAAGGATTCCGTGGATATATGAAAAGCATCACTTGGAAGACCTCACTATGTCTAAAGTTTGGTTTTTGGCACAGTCATGGAAGTAAAACTCCCTTGACAGTGACTTCTGGAACCTCATCCCTGTCCCTGTGGGTGCTTCCCTCTGTCTGTAGCCAGCAACCTGGAAAGGTGAAGCTAATGACAGCAGGACTAATCTGACATAGAGGAGGGAGCCTTCAATGAGTCTGACCCATTAACCCTAATCTCGTAATTACCCTGCCATTGATCAGGAAGTGTGCGCTAATTAGCAGAGCGTTAGAGCAGAAATTCGCACCCTAGGCATGAGTCACGAGCCTCATAATCAACATCTCCCCCCAGGCCTCACAAAGGCTGGGACTGCAGCAGGTGATGATGTTGTGTCCCTCTCCTTTTGGGTGGAAATAGCTCACAAGTACCTGAGAAAATGAGCCTTGTCACTTGGCTTGCACCCTGTTGTTCTTGTCAGCTGCTTTAGTGGCAGCCTGGTCCCTAAAGAATTTGTGTGACAGAAATGTCTTTATAGAGCCACTGAATGGTTTTGTTGGAAAGGGACCCTAAAGATCATCTCGTTCCAACCCCCTGCCATGGGCAGGGACACTTTCCATTATCCCAGGCTGCTCCAAGCCCCATCCAGCCTGGCCTTGGACACTTTTACAAATGGGACATCCACAATTTCTTTGGGCGACCTGTGCCCTCAAAGCGAAGAATTTATTCCTAATATCCAATTCAGACCAATTCTATCAGTTTAAAGCCATCCCTCCTTGTCCTATCACTGCAAGAAGTCCCTCTGCAGCCTTAAGGGTCAGCCAAGCAGAATCCAGCCCTGCTTTTTACCTCAAAAACAAAAGTCTGGGGACTAATTCTAATTTATGTTGTCTCATTTTCTTATGCAAAATAATCTGCAGCCTCTGCACAAACTAAAGCAGCAGTGTAGCAATAATTTAAGACCTCGAGGCTGCATGATCCACTTTGGATCTGTGTCTCTCTTGCTTTCTCCAGCCTTCCCCTTGCTCTGCAGGGCTGTGAGTTTTAATGGCCCGTGGTTGATCCTTGAAGAGATCTCCCACTGAATTTCTCTAGGTGACAGGTTTGCTCCTCCTCAGGAGGAACACGGGCTTCATCCAACCACATCTTCACCTGGAGGGGTTCCTGTGGAGGTCTTGGGGAGGGGGATTGAAAGGTTTCACCAGGGAAGGACCAGCTCTATTCCCAGTGCTGTTCTCACCAAGATAACAGGAGCTTTTGGGAAGGAAAAGCCTCCCTCCTGTGCTCTGCTGAGCCCAAGGGATTGGCAGGTCCTTGGGAAGATCTCCCTGCTGCTGCTGTACAGTCACACCTGGGTTTTATTTCAGGAGTTCTTAGAAAGCTCCTTTTGGCAGGCACAAGGTCCAGGCAGAGGCATCACCCTTCCACTGTTGGTTATCTCCAGAGGAGGAGCTGACTCCTCCTGCCCTCCTGAACTTTAGGCTCAGGAGATCTCACAGAGCCTGGGCCAGCCCCAGAGCTCCAGTGGGGGACAACACAGAGGAGAAAGGAGCTTTGGGCTTTGCCAACTATCACTTCTCAGCTCAGGTTGTCCGTGTACTCACCACAGAGGTGCCTGAGATCAAATAATCTGATTTTCACCTGGAGGGTGTAGTGCTCAAGAGGAAGAGCCAGAGACAAAAGCCATTCCTGTTGACATCATCATTCCCGCTGAGGATAAAGCATCTCTGGTCAATGAGTCAAAATAAGGCATTTTTTTAAATTTTGTTAGTTAATTTTGCATCTGCAGTGTGGATTGGAGGACTTCACAGCCAAGGGCATCCCTAAATCGTTCCTCCAGCAGTCTTCAGGTTCAAGCAATGAGCTCCAAAATGCAGCCCACATCAGGCCCTTCCTTGCTCCATGACCATGAGTCAGGAATGAGTACACATAGCTCCTCATTTGCCAAATGCAGTTTTACTTTTGGTTTTATTTCTTCAAATTTTTTGTGTGGACAGAAAAGGAAGTAAAAGAGACAAACAAAACTGAACATAAAATATGTTATTTTGCTAATAATGACTGAAAGGTGAGAATGAAATTTTCCAATATTTCAGGAGCTGAGTCCAGGTCAGCTCCCACAGCAAGAGATTTATTTGCTAAGAACAGACTTATTCTGCCCTGTGTCTTTGAGAACATCTCGGAAATAAATCTCAGGTTTTTCGTCCTTAGCTGTCAAATTGTCTACTTGCTTTAAAACTCCATTTTCAACTCTTGTAAGCAACCTGTGAGTGAAAATGTTGTCTGAGGTGGAACAAAGTCCAAATAGCAGCTCACCCACGGATCAAGTTCCACTGCTGAATGTTATGTGCAGCTCTCTTTTGCCCTGTCCTTGGGATCTTGCTACTTCATGTGCCTAGAAAGCAGAATTTAAACTGATAATAATGATATTCTTGACCTTATGATCTGTTTTTCTTCCAAGAATCTTCAGGGACTTTAGAACTCCTGGGAGGCTCTGCCCAATTTCAGCATCACAGCTCTCTCTGAATTGTTTTTGTTCACTATTGTTTCAACCACCACCGTGTTAGCAGGCCCTAAGCATGAGGGAGTGGTGGGAATAATGCAAACTCTTTGTGTTGGATAACTTTGTACCACACGTGTGACTCATCTTTATTCCCTATGATTTTGGTGGGATTTCCCACTGCAAGTTACCACAATTTCATTCAATCCATGAGTAAAGTGGCAGTGAAAAGGCAATTCTGCCCCAAGCCATCCTTGAGGATGGGTGAAAGACATGGCAAACTGTGTCCTCCTTACAGTTCTTCCACAGATAACTCAGGACAGACAAAAATGTGGAAAAACAAAACGAAATAAAGAAAAGAAGTTGCTAAAGCACTACTGACAGCAAAGAATGAAGAGCAGGTGTAAGAGATGATCCTGTGGTGGATAAGAACAGATCAGACATATCCCTTTTCTTCCACAGAAGAAATCTGAACTGCTTTTAACTCTTTGCTTGGAAATGTTTCTCTCTGTAAGTCTGGAAATAGCCACATCTCTGGGAAGGTGGCCCGAAGCTGTCATCTGACTAATTTAACCTGTTTGGAGTAAAAGAGAAGCAACTTCTCAGTGTAGTTCCCTGTGGAAACCACCCTTGAGAGTCAAAATGATGGGCAGCCTCAGCTCAGAGCAGAGCCCACATCAGCAGAATTTGATTGCTGTGGCCACTCATGAAGACTCACTTGTTCATCGAATTAGAGCCTATCAATAGACAAAGCTTCAAAAATCTCTGCTGTTGTGCGTTTGGAACAGAATCACAGAAGGGTGTGAAGGGACCTCAGAATGGTCACCAAGTCCAATCTCCCTACCATGGGCAGGGACACCTTCCACTGGACCAGGTGAAAAGCCCCATCCAGCCTGGCCTTGAATAGGGCAGAGTAATCCAAGCTTTTACTTTTCCCCCCCAATTTTGGAGTGTTTTCTACCAGAGGTGTGGATCCCTTTGTTCCTGTTAGTTGCCCTAAGCCAAACCCAAACTTGCCATTCCAGAGTACAGCATGGATGCTGAGGTCACAAATTGAAGCCACAAACTGAAAAGGATGCAGATCTTTGCATTCCCTAGCACTCAAGGCTTCTCCAGTCATGCTGCAGACAGTGAGGAATTCATCCCTCCTGCAGAGCTCTCATTGTTCCTCCTGTTTTGCTCATAGGTAAGGTGAGCCACTGAAATGTTTAAACGTCCTGGCCAAGGTCTTGGAGGAGTCTCAGCCACAGATTCAGAAACAGCTCAGATGTCTCCTCTCCAAATCCTGCTGATGGAGCACTGACAAAAGCTCCTTGTCCCATCACCTCGGGTAGATTCCTTTGTGCTGAATCACTGGTAGCAAAAAGAATATAATAATTAGAATAATTAACTCCCACATAAGCAAGGCATGATGGAGTTCGCAGAGATCTCCAAGAATTCCTTATTAGTAACTTGCATCTACATAAATGGAAGCACTGGAAAGTCAAATCACTCAACCCCAGGCCTGTCCTTTTCAGTCACAGGCATGCTTGGGATCAGAGAGGTGGCTGGGAACTCCTGAAACCCAGCTCTCCTCATGCCAAGGTGCTGGGCTGCCAAAGAGGGACACCAAAGGTGGGTGAGAACACAAGTTAACCTTACCCCATTCCTACAAGAATGCCAGAAAGGCTGTGTGCACCACCTCATCCCTGGAGCATTCAGCATGTGATCAAAGTCACATTTTGCATGCCAAATTTCCCAGCTGGAGACCAGGGCAATGCCCATGAGGAATTTGGGTGTGTTTGCATCACTGTGCCTTTATCAAGACATGCAGCATGCCAGGAGGATCAGCACAAGCATGTCAGCTAGAAGAGATGCTACTCAGGGTTTGGTAAAAACCACGTTTTTTCAGGAGTTTATCCATGATTGAGAGGACTCTGCATTTCTCGTGCCCTTTTAGACTTGGTCTCCAGGACTGGTGTTGGGAAGAGGGACAAAGCCAATGTTTCAACTGGAGTTTCATTCCTGCAGAAACCACACGGAGGCTTTTTGTTTGTTTTCCTTGGGAAAAGCCTACAGGTTGCTATGCACAGCATTCCTGATTTACCCAGCCATCTGCAGCAGAAGGCTGGTGGTGGATCAACACCAGCTGGAGCTCAGCAGAAGCTTTTAGGTTGCAATTATGCCAGGCTATGTTCTCAACCTTCATTAATGGGAGCCTCCCAACTGTTTCTGATATCAACTGATGTCCTGATTGATCAGATCCTCACCAGAAGAGCAAGCAACAGGTCCTGACGTTGTATTTAACTCCCAGTCCACAAGCACTCCTAGATGACTGTTGGTGTCACTAAGCAAACTGGTTTTAATCATCTCCATCTCCAATTTTCAGTTCATCCTCCAAAATCTACCCTCCTTTTGGGCTACTAGTTCCTCAAAAGCTGCTTCCTTCAATTTTCCTGGACCCAGAGAATCTGACAGCATGCAAGACCTTGGGGAAAGCAAAGTGTTTGTTTGTTTGTTTGGTGTGGGAGTGTGCTGAGATCAGTTCCCAACTCTCTCACCGAGATGTTAGATGGTGTCCAGGCCACCTGTAGGATTCCCTGCCCAGTTCATGGATCACAGGAGAGGAAAATAAAGTTGAATGTGTACATTTTGTCAAAATTATGACTTGGAGCCATCCCACAGCCCCTCTCATTTGATCAAACTGATCCAAGTTTCTAATAATGTTTTTGCTAACCAGAAGAATTAAGTGCAAATAAATGTATGGGGCTTTGAGCTACCTGCTCTAGTGGAAGGTGTCTCTGGTTTGGAATTACACGATTTTTAAGGTCCCTTCTGACCCAAACCATCCTAGGATTCTCTGAGCTTGGATAATGGCAAACACAAGAGCATAAAATCAGTCATTGATGGAGTGAATGAGCTGAAATCAGTTACTTTTACATCTGAAAGGCTTTGTACTCCATAAATAAGGGCAAGTTCAACTAAATATGATTGATATTTTTTCTGGAGCTTTAAACATCTTTGCTCACACCAGAGGACCTCTGAGTGCTGCTCATTTCCATCAAGTTGAAACCCTTTTAATGCTCTCTGATGGTTTTATAGATGATGTAAAACACTCACACTTCATCTTCCCCTTTGCCTCAAGTGTGGACTGCTGAGGACTGGGAGATGCCAAAGCTTCTGCACAGCCTTTGGCTTCATCTACAGGAGCACGAGATTCAAACAGAATCAATTTTGGGTCTTAATTCATAAAATTAATAACCACATTCTTGAGCGGGTAGAGAGGAATGAATGCATTTTGAACCGCTGCTACACCTGAGAGTGAAGGGCAGGAACACACCCACAAAATGCATTAGAACAACTCCAGCTCCTAAACAACTGAAGAGATGGATTTTGGGGCTGGCTGTCAAGGCTCTGCTCACAAGGATTAAGTCCTGGGAAATGTTAGAAATTACTTGTTGCCTTGCTCGATAAATTTGATCTTTCCTAGGCCTGGAACAGTTTTGAACCTCTAGGATTTTTTTCCTGGGAAGAGCACAGATAATCAAGTTCCGTGCTTGATACAGGGGCTGGAAATTCAATGTATCTTCACTGAGTTCAACTGATTTGCTTGGAGTTGGATGGGATTGGAACATGACACAGAGACAGACCCACTGCCTCAGCCACATCTGTCCTGTCATGTGCCCATCTAACATTTCTTCACTGTTTAATGTGAGGGATGCTTTGTATCTGCTCACAGGTAACTCATATTTGATAACCTCTCTATTACAGAATCACAGAAGGGTTTGGGTTGAAAGGGACTTTTAAGATCATCCCATTCCAACCCCCTGCCATGGGCAGGGACACCTTCCACTAGACCAGGTTACTCCAAGCCCTGTCCAACCTGGCCTTGGACACTTCCAGGGATCCAGGGGCAGCCACAGCTTCTCTGGGAAATATATCTTTGTTTCCCTCTGACCTTCACAGAAAGATCTGCTCAATCTGCAGTTCACAACTTTATGCTGACAGTGGAGAACATCCTACAGGCAGACACAGGTCAGAAAGAACAGCACTGCAGTTCCCAGTCTTTATCTTTTGCCTGGAGCTTGCTCGTTGTCAGATAACAGTCCTTGGGTCTTTTTCTTTTTCTTTTTCTTTTTCTTTTTCTTTTTCTTTTTCTTTTTCTTTTTCTTTTTCTTTTTCTTTTTCTTTTTCTTTTTTTCTTTTTCTTTTTCCTTTTTTTCTATGAATTTGTAAGGGAAATGGCACCAGGTTTTTATCTCCAGACACTGGCTTTTTGGTTTGGTTTTTCTTTTTAATTTGCACTCAGCCCATAAAAACAGGATCTAGCTACTAATTATTCAATCCAATGACCCTGAAAATATCCCCTAAACCCACTCCTGGAGGGATCACAAAGGAGCCAAGACGTGGCATGGCAGTAGATGGCGCTGAAGGCCTTGGAGCCCATCAAGGAGCCCTGATCAACCCCCTCCCACCTTGCAGGGCTTCCCAAAAAACCTTCCCCCACTCTGTTCTTTCAGCAGAGCACAGGGAGACCTTGTCACCGAAACCTGGGACATTTTGGGACCACATGCTGTGGATGATGGTGAGAGGGTCTAACTGGGGTTATGAAAATGGCAACGAGCCAGGGACCACAGAAGATGCCTGGTTTTGGACAAGAAGATGTTTTTGGACAGCAGCCTTGTGTGGTGCCTTTTCCACTAGCAGTGTGTTTGGAGGGTTCCACGCAGCCACAAAGCAGCTGATGGCTCCTTGCTCTGATCTCAGTAATCTCTCCAGAGGCAATTTACATTTATAGCTTCAGAAGTGTGTCTCCAATTATAGCAGTGCTGCAGGGTGGCTCCAAGGCTCTGTCTGCCACTGCCACCATGAGACATCTGGGGACTTGTGACAGCTCCCAGGTCAGGAGCCATCCTACTTCCTCTTATCTGATGGAACACGCTGTATCTTAGCTGGAACTTAATGCATGTGATTGAAAAAAGACTGCTGTGACCTTCCAGTCTTCCCTGCCCGTTCTTCTGATGGTTTCAAGGAAAAAAAAGCAGAGGAATGTACTCATTTTACCTGCTCTATGGGTGATGTATACCTGGTGGTGTGGCTGGAGAAGGCTGTACCTTATGGTGACTCAGATCTGGGACCACAGAGGTTTCTTAGCTGAAAAAATGCAAATTTAAGTCTATTCCAGTGGTGGGTGGAAGAAATGCACATTTCCAGGTGCCCACAGCAAGGAGCAGTGGAAGGATGGCTTCAGGTGGAGCGTGCGTCATATTGAAGCACTTCCTGGCATGGCTGAGATGAGTTGTGCCTTCTGTACCTCAAACAGAGAGCAGAGGAGATGCCCAGATCTGCCTGATCCTGACCAACTGAGTCAAAGGCACATGGGCATTTTGTCACCTAGGTCTAAACTGGCCATCACACTCATTGCTTTCTCTGGGAGCTGGGCATCACCCACCTTTCCCTGGAAGTTAAACTGCAGTGTGGGCACTGCAGGTGCTGGGACACCTCAGTTAAGTACTGTGTGTTCCTGGCAAATTGGTGTCATAAAGGCTATAAAAGTAGATAAGGATAAAATATGTCCTTAATTTCCTCTGAGGACGGGAGCAGCCAGACTTGGGTCAGACAAGAATCTCCTCGTTGCCCTTAATGCTTCTTTGAGTTACGGGTTCAAATTGAGGAGTTTCACCACGGCAGTGGAGAAATACCCCGAGGATCATATCAGAATAAAGCCCAGCTCCATAAAGTACTCAGGACAGGTGAGAAATCCCCTCCCTTTCACACCCTTGTAAACATTGGCAAAAACCTTCCCCTGGGGCCAGCTCCCTGACCTCCAGCAGCCCACGGTTACTCATCACATCGCAGGTCATTGTGACCATTTTAGACAGGAAATTAAGCTTCTCGCTAAACACCCCTTATCTAATCCCCACGGTCAATATTTCCACCGTGCTTGCCCTAAAGACATTTCCCTTAACATCCATAAAGCTGGGACAGATCAAAGGACAGTTATCACGGGGTTGTGTGTGCTCACAGTGAGGGGAAGCTTTTCTCACAGCTGCAACACCTCCAGGTTTTACCTGCAGCCTCGTTAAATCAGACCTTGGATGGAACTCTTCAGAGGTCATGTGGTCAAGCCAGGAACTTCCCCTTTTTAGTCACTAAAGGACATTTCATTCTTCTCATGGCAGTCACCTTGAGATGATCAGGACATCGATGCCTGCACTGGATTCATATTGATTCTGCCAAGTGCAACAGGAGTATGATTTTTTTTTTTTTATGAACAGGAACAAGGGCATGGGATGCTAGGACAAGGGGGAATGGCTTTTAACTGAAAGAGAGTAGGTTTAGATTAGATATTACAAAGAAATTCTTCACTGTGAGGGTAGTGAGGCCCTGGCACAGGTTGCCCAGAGAAGTTGTGGCTGCCCCATCCCTGGAAGTGTCCAAGGCCAGGCTGGATGGGGCTTGGAGCAACCTGGGATAGTGGAAGGTGTCCCTGTCCATGGCAGCGCGTTGGAATGAGATGGAATTTAAGTTCCTTTCCAACCCAAACTACTCTGTGACTTTTAAATAATTGTTCCTGCTGTGGTTTACTCTGGCTGGCATAGCCAGTGCTGTGTGCTAGCTTAATTCATCCCAGAAACATTTCCATAAAAGCCCATGCTGGTGTTAAGCACACCTCAATGCTCATAACTAGACAGATGGAGAAAAGATGCACATGTGCGTGTGCCAAGACTGAAATGGCATCATCTGTCATGCATTCACTCCTGCAAACATCTGATTTATGCATTATTAATGCCAAGGCACCCAGATTATCACTCCCAGCACTGTGTACTCATACGTAGGTGAACGTGGGTGGAGAGAGATCGTGTGTGTTAAATACTTTAGCATACACACATGAATATGTAAAAGTTTCTGAGTGCAAGATTAGAAATGGATAGACAAATGTGTGGTGCAGAAGAGAAGTTCAGATATCCAAAAAGAAATCTCCTTGTGCATCTAGTGTCAAATTGCTAGAAATCCCAGCATATTTATAACAAATCTTGCAGGCTCCTTTCCTCTATGGGCCCTAGCAGATGAAAGTGCACCCAGGTTTGCTGGGATCAAAGGCATCCATCATCCATGAATGAGTGTGTGCCCCTGTGACACAGAGAAACAAATATTTGGATGCTGACTGGCAATAAATAAATACCTGCCAGTGTTTATTCCACACCCCAGGGTGGGGCTGGCACTCAGGCTGATCAAGTGAGTCCCTTTTGTGTATGTTTTGTCGGTCTCCGGGGGGGTTTTCCCATCCTTTCCCAGCTCTCTGGTGGGGTTTGGCCGGCAGGGTCTGACAGTGCTGCTCGGTGTGACAAGAAAAGCTGCAGAGGTGGGCTGAGGACCGGCTCATCAGGGAGGTTTAATGAGCAGTGTGGGGAAAGGAGAAGCATCTCCCTAAATACAGAGTGAGTCAAGCTCACCTCTGGCGAAGGGAGAAGACCTGGAGCAGAGGAGGCGTTGACAAGGCACCGTATGTGCTCTCAGTCACATCCTCTGCTGTTTACTCAAGCTGCAGGGATGTGAGCAGAAGTAAAACCTGATTTAGGTCACATATGCCTTTCCCTTTGCTCAGTGCCGGAGTCAAAACATCCCGTGGGCAAGGGGAGGAGGAGATGAGGAGCTGGTGCATTGTCTGGGAGATGAGACAGGACTTGATGCACAGTCCTGGACCAGGAACCAGGCCATTTCTTCCAGCAGAGAGCTGGTTTTGCTTCTCTAAACCCCTCTTTTCTGTTGTTGTTGTTGACTTCATGACAGGTAAGTTTGGTTTATCTGAGGTTTTATTTTCATAATCAAGCACCTTTGCATAACTAATGGACTCTGTTCCCAGCTTGTTCTGTAAAGCAAACACTGGCTGGCAAGGAATTTGTTAGATTTATGCACCTAAACAATAGATAGGTTTGCTTCCTCATCTCCTTCCTTCCCTCCCACCCACCCACCCACCCTGCCTTTCCAGAGCAGCCTCTGGGCTCTGCACAAAACCACGTGGATTGGTAATTCAGCACAGCAAAGGCCTCTCTGCAGCTCCCCACCCATGAAAGTCCCAGTGCACCACGTGGAATCCTGGTCAGCCTCTGGGTATTGCCCTTGTGACCTAATTGTCCTGTAATTTACTGACTTGAGGACCTGAGTTTCCAAAGGCACCGGTGCCCTTGGAGTCAGGGAGTCATTTTGGGACCTCTGGCATCCATCTGCTGAGCAAAGCCAGAAGGAGCTGTGGCAGGAGCCCCACTCCAGGTAACCCAAAGCACCTGACCCCATCTTGTGCAATTTAGATGTGGGGCAGTGGCAGGGCCATCACCTCCAGGGATGGGGCAGCCACAGCTTCTCTGGGCAACCTCTGCCAGGACCTCACCACCTTCCCAGCCAAGAATTTCTTCGTTTTATCTAATCTAAATCTCTCCTCTTGTAGTTTAAAACCCTTCCTCCTTGTCCTATCACCATGTGTGTGTGTAAAAAAATTTTATGAGCCCCCTTCAGGTACCAGGAGGTGTTTTAAGGTTCCCCTGGATCCAGTTCTCCCAGCCTGTCTCCAGAGCAGAGGGGCTCCAGCCCTTGGAGCAGGTTCATGGCCTCCTCCGGACTCTCTCCAGCAGCTCCAGGTCCTTCTGCTGTTGGGGTCCCAGGGCTGGAGGCAGCTCTGCAGGTGGGGTCTCACCAGAGTAGGGCAGAGAGGGAGGATCCCCTCCCTTGACCTGCTGCCCACACTTGCTGTGATGCAGCCCAGGATGCACTTAAATCACAGCTCCAGTGAATTACCTGGAAGGATCCCTCTCACCAGGAGCCCACGAGTAGGGAGGGATGACAAGATCGGTGCTGCTCGTTGCCTCTGTTACAGCAACAGCAGAGAAGGAAAAAGAGACTTCAAGCCCTGTGACCAAGCAGTGGGAGAGCTCCCCACCATCTGCCTGCTGGTAAATTAAACATGAGCTTCGCCCAAGCACACAGCAATTACTGGAAAAGGCTGACTGTGACATGTGGTGACATCCTCCCCCTCGCTTCCCCTCTCCCCCCGTGTGAATGCAGCCCTGACTCCGGTTTGGAGCAGCTGAGCCAGCGCCAGGCAAAGATGCAAATCTCAGTCACTTCTTCCACTCACCACGTGTGACAGGGCTGCGTTTGCCCGGAGAAATAACTACCCACAGCCCCCGTCTGCCTCCAGGGTTCCTCCTTCCAGGGAGGAGCCAAACCTGCCTGCCTCCTGCAGCCTTTGTAGAAATGGATGGACAAAGATGCACCTGAAGTCCAGCAGTTTTTAAGCTGGGTGCTGTTAGGCTTTTCCAGCCTGGTGGAGAGTTAGGAATACAGCAATTAAAGCCTGCAAAAGGAGCTGCAAATTTTGTCGCTGTCAGCAGCTGCCAGGCAAAGCTCAGGTTGTAAATCAACGCATCAACACTAATAAATGCAATGTCAAGAAGCTACAGAAAGTAATTAATCCAGTTTGGACATCAGTTAGAGGTTCTCATGTGCTTTATGAACCCTCTGGCCCATCAGCAGATAGTGAGAGGACAAGGAGGAATGGTTTTAAACTAAAAGAGGAGAGATTTGGATTAAATGTTATGAAGAAATTCTTCACTCAAAGAGTAGTAAGGCACCAGAATAAGTTGCCCAGAGAAACTGGGACTGCCCCGTCCCTGGAAGTGTTCAAGGCCAGGCTGGATGGGGCTTAGAGCAACCTGGGATAGTGGAAGGTGTCCTTGCCCATGGCAGGGGGGGTTGGAACAAGATGATCTTTAAGCTTCCTTCTAGCCCAAACCATCCTGTGATCCTATCAGCACCTGCCCCATTGGACAACATCCCTTCTGCTGCAATCCCCCAACCCCAGCAGATCCTAAACTAGAAGGCAGGGACCCAAGTGAGGTGAGAGCACAAGGCTGATGTGCCCTCTGGGAACACTGCTTGCTTGGGACTGCCTAATAGCAGGGCTCAGGGTTGCAAAAAATCCATAACTGGGACCATGGGGAAGGAGGAGGGGCTTGTTGGTTCTGGGAGGTGAGCAGGATGTGTTTCCACCTCTTGAGAGATGCCCTGGCTGTGTTTGAAAGCAGAATGGGCTCCACATCTGAGCCCTGGTTTTGATCTCGCCCCATCCAGGTTCATGAATCAAACTGCTGGAGATCCAGGTGGGTGTGTGACCCTTCCTAGAGGCTGTGGCAAAAATTTATCCCTCCAGGAACCAGTGGAGTACCCCTGGGGATCACAGAGGGTGAGAAATGAGGCAATTCACCACTTCTGTCAGACCTTTCCTGGATAAAGAAACCAAAGACAGGGTTTGAGCTCCAACAGATCTATCCTGAATCCGCTCTCTGGATCCCTCTCTGGCCTCCTGGTTTCCCAAGATGCCCAGAGGAGTTCATGCCACTCCCAGACATAATAACAGTGATAGTAACAAAGACATCAATGATAAGAGTAATAATAAAAATACAGCTTTTCTGTCCATCAAGGCCAGACCTGGCTGGGGGTGATTTACACACACACAGGCTCAGACATCAGCACAACAGGCAACTTTCAGTGGTCCAGCAACCAGAGCTGGCAGCTGAGGGGGAAAATATTTTGCAAATATTTTGTAAAAACTGTGTAAAAGCAGGTATTTTCCCACATCTCTCCCCTTCCACGTGCAAGCAGTGGGGACAGAGACATGGGGATGGGGATGGAGTTTCCCTCTGAGTGTTGGGACTTTCCTGGGGCTGTGCATGGTGTGGCCATGCTGTTCACCATGCTCACATGGCCCCAGCTGTTCTCAGCCCTACCCAGTTCATCCATCATGGTTATTGTCCCCCTGACAGCAGAATGCTGCCCTCAGCTGTGTTCACAGGCCCTGTAGTTACAATCCACACAATCCTGTGGTCCACAGGCTGCACCTGTGGTCAGGATCCTTCTCAGTGTGCCTCAAATAAGGAGCTGATTTGAGCACTCTGATTTATTCTGGGAGAGTATCTTTGGATAACAGACTCCCCCCAGCTGATGCACGTACCCAAACTGGGTGATGGGTGTGGTGTGCCTGCATCCCTGAGCCCTGGCATCCCCTGCACTGCTCCTGGGTAGTCCAGGCCACACACCAGGGATGCACCAAAACACCACTGATGACCCCTGCCCTGAGCCTGTTGGTTTGCCAGTACAAACACAGCCTGGCATGGAGATGCAGAGAGCTTCAGTTTCTGACAAACCAACCCTTTCAGCTAGGAAAAAAGCTCACCCAGAAGAATCCTGCGTGGCTCTGTCTGCATTCCCAGCCTTACTTAAACACAGATGACTTCTCCCAGCAGCCACAGCCCTGCTGTGATCCCTGCCTGCTCGGATGAGCTCCTACAGACAGTGGCTATAAATAATCCCAGCCAGCATCAGGAATGACCTCCCTGACAGATTTATTTACTGCAGGAGTGACCAACACACAGTGATTTAATTTGCTCTTTGCACAGGGGTTGCTTGTACCCTTTGGTTAATTGCCTAGGAGGGGATGCTACTGGATTTCCACCCTGGAATACATCAGTTTTTGATGGCTCCAGTGCTGTGCTGTGCCTCAGCAGAGGTGGTGATAACCCAGAGAGGGTTGCAGCTAATGGGATCTGTCTGAAACACGTTCAGTTCACCCAAGGACACCAGGCCTGATTCTGATACAGCCATTAAGTCCATTTCCTTGGGTGGATTTATTCCTAAGCCCTCCCAGTAGATGTTTACTCATCCAGAGGTATCTTGATCTTTGGCATTTGCCTATTGAGGCATGAGGTGGTGGTGAGTGAGAGTGGATCTCCCACGCAGACCAGCCTTGAACTCCACCCTTCAAAACTGGACACGGGCCCCTTCCAGAGATGGATTCCACAGCTGTTTATCTCAAAGCAGCTCTGCAAAACAATAGAGGAATTTGGCAGCTGCTTAATATTTCCCTTCACCTTTGCACAGGAGCAAACACATCCCCTTTCAGAGCAGGGACAGTTTGCTTGTGCTCATTAGCACTACAACGCTGATTTTCTGAACAGTTTCTGTTTATAGCTTGTTGCTTGCGTTTCTTTTACCACTGATGGTTTAGTTTTAGGTGGTTCTGTGAGGAGCAAGGAGTTGGATGTAAAACTGAGATGTTTTACACTTCTACAACTTTGATCCATAACCTGCAAGAGATGCACAGATGTGAGAACTCCATCCACAGCCAGTGGATGGGCTGGATATTGGGATTGTGAGGGTTCCTGCATGCTCTTGGCAATCATCAGGCTTTCCAAAAGTCCTGCCTGTGCCAAAGACAAGCCAGGAAGCCAAATCCTCTCCCCCAGACTAGCACAAAACCCTCCAGGGCACCCAGAAGGGGAAATCCTTTGCAATGCATTGCACTGCCATCGGGAAGGAGGTTTCAGATTCCCAGGTTGCACTTGTGAAAAAGAAAAAAAATAATTGAAGAGGCTCCTAAAGAAAACCCAAATTATGGTCTCAAATACACAACCAAACTATGGCAATGGCAGCCAAACCCAACACATGCACGGGCTCACCCCGTGGCATCCCTGCCATTGCCTGGCTTAGCTTAACCCTCACAGCTCTGCTGAGACAGCCTTTCTGCAGGAAAATCAGCTTCACAGCTGAGGCAAAAAGCCATCCCGGGCTGGCTGACACCCTCACAGCCCTTAATCACCCCCCAGCCCGTCCTTCCTGGCCTTTGGAGCAGGCACAGGGCAGCAGAGCTTTGCTAGGACAGGCTTCAGGAGGAAGGTGCAGACAGGCTCAGATCAGCTTAGCAGATAGGAAGGTAATTAATACCTGTGATAAAACCACCAAGGGCAGACTGGTGGGCTTTGTGCTTGAGCCTACCCCTCCCAGCCTCTGTCCCTGTCTGGGGCACTGCTGACAGCGCTGCCAGGAGCATTCCCAGGGTTGATAGTGAGGTGCCAGAGACACCACGCTGGGTCACGTCTGCATTCCTGAGGTTGCTCCTCTCTGCTGGGTCTCCCTGGAGGTGCCTGGGGGTGGCCTGGTGTATGGACAAGGTGGGCATCCAGCCCTGTGTAAGATAAGGGCAATGAAAACCCCTTTTTATCTGTAATAAGTGATAAAGGGTCACCCCTATTCTCCCATCATTGGTGCTTCTTGCCCCAGCATTACTCCAATGCAGTGTTTTCCAACAAGGGAATATTTTTTTCAAAAAAGGCCAATGCTTCTTTAAAAAGATCTTCAGCAAAACAGGGAAAATGATATGTCAGTTTGTGAGGTCAAAAGGAGCTTCAGAAATTTTGGAAAATATCAGTTTCCATCCCATTTGGACAGGAAGGTATTTTTATTTTTATTTACGTTTAAAAAAGAAGATCTCTGGTGAACTGAGATCCTCGGTTTTCAGCCAGCTGTAACCATGAGTCTTGCAAACCTTTTATTACAACTCTTCTGGCTTAATTCAGTTTCTTACAAATCCCATCTCTTTAGGGTTTGCTGACTCCTGCAAGTGATTTTATTTAAGGGATGCAGGTGGACTTCTTTCCCCTCTGCAACACACCCCATCACGGGCAAAATTGTGCCAAAAGAAGAGGCTTGAATCAGTTTCTGTGCAGTGGCCATGCTCAGAAATATTCAGTATAAACTGGTTAGTGAGTCTGGAAATGCATACCAGTCACTATTACAAATTAATTATGGCGAATATCAATGCTTTATTATTTCCTTATGCCTTGTTTAAACAGCAGGCAATCTTTTCTTGGTAATTTACAGCCAGATAATAACCTCCCTGTCCTAAGTGACTTCAAAAAGGTGGGCTCATCCACACCAATGATGGTGTAAAAATGTGAGAGAATGAGAATCACTGAGAATGTGCCCAAATGGATGACAGGAAAGACTGGGAGAAAATACTAAAACAATGCTGAAGGATGAGGCAGGCAGAGAGGATAAAGTGGATGTGTGGCAGGAGAGCACATCTGAACTTGTCACAGGTGAATCAAGGCTGGCAGGAGGAGGAGTGAGCGAGTCAGGGCACCAGTGTGGTGTCCCTGATTGCAGCAGGTGACATTAATGCTGTCTGAAAGGGAAAAGAGCAGCCCTAGACTGCCAGGGTAAGTCACAGTCCTTGCAGTGGGACAGTCAGCAAGGAAATCAGCCATGGCACGGGTGCCATCACCCTGACATGCAGGTGATGCTGTGAGCTGTCTCCAGGGACACCCGAGGACAGCGTGCCTGCAGCTCAGAGTGGATGGGGTGACCAGGCACCTGTGTGAGAGCCACAGCCTCCTGCCCCTCTCTGTCACTGCTGGATCAGTGCCCTGGGGTCATGAGTGGGCAGAGATGGACCAAGAACCAGAGAAATACAAGGTGACATTTGCTGCCATGTGTGGGACTCCCAAGGGAGTATTGGTATTTTTAGGCACCTCCAACATCTAAACTAACACACCCCCTGCTAGCCAAAAAGCCTCCTCTCTGCATCTCCAGCTCTGCCCACAGGTTGGCACCCAGCTTTGCTGGAGGCATCCAACACAGGCTCTCCAGTCTGGTTTGGATGACATTTATCAAAATGCTGGGTTTTCTTCCCGCTGATGCTCAGGCAGTCATTTGGGTGGATGAAGGCAGCAAACGGCAAGACCCAGCTCTGGAAATACCTCCTCATAATGACCAAAATCACAGCTTAATTGTGGGGTTTGAGCTGCAGCTAGAAATATCTGGATTTGGGGCTGTGCTCATTCTTGAGCTGCCCTCCCCCACGGTAATTATTCGTTAGGTCTTAATTACTGTTTCTCTTTGTAGCTCTAATTCAGCCGCGTTTTTTGGTCACAACCTCTGCCGCCACCCACTTCTCCAACTTCTGCACCAAGCCACCAACGTCAGCTTCAGTAGAAAGAGCACTCAGATACCTCTTAAAATAAAGACCAAACAATGTTCACTTCTGCCTGGCCAGGAGTGGGTGCAACATCAGGATCTGCACCTTCTGCAAGAGGGAGAAGAAATTCACAAAGCCTGGGGGATCCTGAATGCTGTTTTATCACCATCCCTTCAAACAGTGTTAGATCTGAGTCTTAGATCAGGAAGAAATGATCTCCTCACCGTGCAACAAGCTGGGTGGACAGATCAGACTCAGTAACATCATCACAGTGCAAATTAGATTTTCTTTAGGATTGTGGGAGATAACATCCAGAGGAGACCTCTCAAGGCATCTAGCTCGACATCAGCTGAGCTGGAGCTGCTGGGTCCATCCAGGGTCTCCCCAGAGCAGGCACAGGTGCTGGGGATGGACCACAGAGCAGGACAGAGGACAGAGGATGCAGCAGGGCACTTCCAGGTGGAACATGAGAGATGAAGCTGACTTTGATGTAGGCACTGCAAATTAATTTCCTAGAATAGAATCCTAGGATAGTCCGGGTTGGAAGGGACAATTAAAGATTATCTTGTCCAACCCCATTGCAATGAGCAGGGACATCTTCAGCTAGATCAGGAAATCTGGGGTTATGTTGATGCTTTTGGTATTGACTCTTAGCACTGCTCCTCCATCCACATGATGTATTCCATCCATCCTCCCAGCATTGCTGAAAAATAAATTAAATTTTATACATTTTATCTACCCACTACACCCCTCATCCTCAAAGAGGACACGAACAAGGGAAATGTGAGGGACAAATATTCACATCCACACAGCTTTCCCTTAACCATGAATAAAACATTGACTCCCTGGGAATGGGGAAGGAACCCTGACACTTGGCAGAGTTTAGGCATGGAGCAGCAAGACTGTGATTTACACAAAGTTACAAAATCAATTTTCCATATCTCAGCATAAATATATTCCTTCCCTGAAAGTCTTGGTGGCAGCAAAACTGCACAAGTGCATCTAGACCCCTGGAAATATTTGAAATAATCCTTACTAGAGCCCCTTGCAAAGCAATCCCCGAAAACAGCCGTTTCTTTTCATTTTTTTCCTCACAGATGGATAAAAAAGAAGAGAAATCCCCTCCAATCCCATGATGTGAGGGCAGTCCCTCCCCAGCCGGAGGCAGGTGAGCCGGTGCCGGCTGTGCTTCATCCAACGAGTTGCATTGTAAAGGTTTGCCCGCGGTTTAGTTAATCCCAGACACATTCCTGAGCCATCAATCAGAGCTGACTCAGCCAGCGTGACTGGTCTGCCCTTTCTATTTTTTTTTAGCCATCACAAGTTCTCTCGCCTTGTTTGCCAGCAGTGAGCTGGGGGTTTATTCCTCTTTTTTTTTTTTTCTAATTTTATTTTAATAAAAATGAGACTTGACTGGGAGCAGGGAAATGTTCCTGCTGTCAAGTATAACCTTTAAAGCTGCATTGCCTCGAGGAGCTTCTCCTCTCTGGGATGCTGCTGCGAAATGCATCACATGGGAGGAAAATAAAGGATGCTGCCTGGGATGGCACTGGCACTGATTCCCCTTCCTCACTTGGGGGTGGCATGGCACAAGCCCCATCTTGCACATGGAAAGATTTTTGGAGGGGGGGGATTTTCCTGCAGAGCAGCCTTGGAAATGCTGCCCAAAGCCACGCTGAGGGAGGCAAAACCTTCCCCCCTTTGCTCTTCCCACAAGGACAAGGTTTTATCACTGCTTCCAAACAGCTCCTGCGTGCCCCAGGGAGGGCAGGGGAGCTGCACTGATGTTGTGTCTTCGTGTGACCTCAGCCCACCCTAGCTGGAGGTGTTATCAGAGCCCCTGTGAGGTGGGTGCAAGGCTACACTCTTTGCCCTAAAACAAGTGTTTTGTCTCTGCCTGGCTCAAGGAGATGGCCAAGGTGCTGGAGATAAAAAGAATAGCTAAAAAAAAAAAAAAAATTAGAATCCTGTGGCTGCTGGATTTCCCAGAGAGCATGGGGTCCTCCCTGCCCTCAGGATGCACGGAGAGATGAGCATGGCCACAGTTTCACACCTCATCATGTCCATCTAGAAAATATTACTGCAGATGCCTCAATCACACTTAAAATGAGAGAATCTCTCTCTCTCCGCGATGAGAGAGCCTGGAGCACAGAGCAGCTGGGAGAAGGGAGATGATCCCAGTGGATCCCAACAAACTCTGGCCCAAAGCAAGGGCTGGTATCAGCCAGCAGGAGCCAAACCCCAGAGCTGAGCTGGGACTCACAGCACCCTGCACCTTCCAGCCCCTTTAGCTCCTCACAAGCTTTTAGAGATACAACTCCTATAGTGGGACAAGCTTCTAATCACAGAAGAAGCATTTACACAAGGTGTGCTACAGAAAATCATGTCAAATTAAACCATTCCCTGCCTTCTCCCACATTTTCCCTGAAATGATAAGTTAATATTAATGTAATTAATAAAAAACCCACACACAACTTTACAGGGAAGTTTACTTGCAGGTGGCAGCTGCTGTTGTCCTGCCTTCAGGACAAAGACAGCCCTGAGCTCAAGGGACATCTCTTGTCCAGCCCTTCATTAAGCAGGTATTTGATTTCAAGAACCAGACTAGGTTTGAATAAATGCCCAGTCCTGCCTAAGTTGAAGCCTAGATTTAGATCTAGGCAGGACAAGTCCCAATACATCACCTTTCTACTCAAGAGTGATGTAGCACATAGAACTTTGGGGGCATTTTGGCCTAAGTATGTGTTAACACTTGTAGAATTCATAGAATGGTTTGAAAAACACCTTCCACCATACAAGGCTGCTCCAAGCCCCCTTCAACTTAGCCTTGAGCAGCTCTAGGGATGGAGCAGCTGCAATTTCTCTTTTATGAGAATTTTTATTTATGAGGCACAGGAACAGATGTGTGAGGCAGCACAGGGTGGCACATTGTGACCCGTAGGGCCTGAGAGCATAATTTCTAACACAAGGAAGAACTAGGTCACGTCTGTATTTCAACAAGATTATTTTATTGGTCCAGCAACTGCAAAATATACAAATTTCTGAAAGGCATACCCTGTTTTTAAGCTGGCACAGCTTTATATCAGGCAATTATTCCAGACATATATACAGAACAGTTAACATACCACAAATCAAAAAACAAAAAGTAATCCCAAGTAACTACACCCTTCTCTCCAAGCTTTGCAGTGTACATTAAATAAATAAAGAGCACTTTGCTATAAAAAAAAATTTAAAAAAATAAATTCAAGTATGACAAAGGAAAACAAACCAGGGGGGAAAAAAAGGTGGGGGGAAGAAATCATTGGTGTGGTTTGACATGTTCTCTCTCCCAATCTGCCTTGGCTGTGGCATCACTGCCCAGTCCTTGGCTCTGTTAACCAAAAACAATGGCAGCAAGTTTTTGGGGCAGTGTGATGGCACAGGGTGGACACCATCCCACCAACCCCTCCAGCATGAGAGGAACTCAAGAGACCAGTTTTCCCACTGCTGGAAAAAACATGTTTAAATTTCAGGTTTTTGTAGATCAGGTGAGTCATCTATTATTACTAAAGGAAGAAAGTTTAGGGCCGTTTTGTTTTTTTTGTTTGTTTATATATATAGATTTATATATATATATATTTATATATGTACACACACAAATACACACCAAAACATCCACGCAATTACATGTGTACAGGATTGATCTTGGGGCAGCCAGACGTCATGTTTGTATTTGCTGGCTTATCTTTTTGCAGCAGGAGGAGGAGACTGATAAAGCTGCCCACGAAGGAGGCTGGAAAGAGCCAAGTGAGAGCAGCCTCCCCAAAACATTCATTTATCTGAAAGGCAGAGAAACCCGAAGCGCAGGTGCCACCCAGGGCACAAAGGGAGAAGTCTGCTTTTAATGAGGCTGTTAAAACAGAAATGAAGCAGGGGAGGGGAGTGTTCTTTGTTCTATCTGTACAGGAATATGATACACATATGCACAAGCCCACACAGGCAGGGCACTGGCGGGACTGCCACCCCCGTGGGACACGGGCTGAGCGTGGCCCCGGTGCCGGCGGTGCCGCTCCGAGCGCGAGGCCGGAGCGCCAGGCACTGTGGTTCACCTTTTCCCAAAGGAAAAAACAGACCAAACCCACCCCCAGAACATACACACACTCACAAAATAAAACCCCCATCATTCCCCCACCAAAGCTCTCCAATCCCATCTCTGGGGATGGTGTTCCCTACACAGGGCTCTGGGAAAAGCCATGGGAAGGATGAATACAAAGGGTTGCCCACCTCCAGTCCCCCAGCCCTGTGCTGCAGGAGGTGTGGCTGCCTTTACCTCCTGCCAAAAAAAAAAAAAAAAAAAAAAAAAAAAGAGATGGGCATGGAGAAGATGCTGCACATAGGTGGGGAAAAAAACCAAAATTCAACCCAACACCCTAAAAAAAAAACATTTGAAAAAATTTCAAAATCCACAGACTTTTGCACAAAGCAATAGTGGTTAATTGCCATTTTTAACTGCTGTCTCCCAGCCCTGCCAACGAGGGATCTTATGGATCAAACCACTGGAAGCTGGCTGATGGAGTCAGTCAGGACCTCACCCTCTTCCCCCCACCTCAAACACTGTAACTACTATTATTGTGTAGTTCCAGCTTTCCAGCATGCAAAATACAATTAAAAACAAACAGAAAAAGTTGCCTGTATTCAGGCTTCCCCTGTTAAGGGACACAACTTGGAAAAAAATAAAGTAGTTATGCTTCTGCCACAAATAAAGTGCAAAAACCAAGCAGTTTCTAAGTATACACATATACACACACGTTTGTGTGCATGTATATAT
Source organism: Eopsaltria australis (assembly GCA_034509425.1). NCBI lineage: Eukaryota > Metazoa > Chordata > Aves > Passeriformes > Petroicidae > Eopsaltria > Eopsaltria australis. Next base: position 190,784 of record JAVTVJ010000861.1, on the reverse strand, counting down.
AAAATTATAAAAATACAGACTAAACTGTCCCTTCTTGTGGCTTTTTGCAGTCAGACAGGGACTCCTGCAACCCAGCCAGACCTCTGGCCACCTCCACGAGACCTGTGTGTCTACAAAATGCATCAAAGCTTAGGGATTCAAACCCTTCCCAATACCTCCAACTTTCATCTAAAAAAGAAGAAAGGGGAGATGAAGTACCAGCACAGAACCTCAAACAGTGCTCAGTCTCCCCAAAATTCAACCCATGCCTGAACTCAGACAATCCTGGGTGCTCCCCAAGATGAAAGCATCACCCAAGCCCCTGCTAGCATGGTTCTTCATGCACTGCAGGCAGCTCTCAACCAGTTTCAGTAGCAGATCTACATTCTCTGCAAACCCCTTTAAAGTATATGTTGATTAAAAAAAAGTGAAAGAATGGGTTGTTTTTTTTTATTAAACCCAGCAGTTCTTGCAGTGAAGGAGCTCACAGAGCTGCTTTCCTGGTGCTCACAGTTCTGCATGAGCCGGGCTGGCAGGTGTGACCAGTTGTAGTGTGGGTGAGGGACTGCAGCACAGCGTGTTAGGGGCTTATTCAAAAGTAATTAACAACATTAATAATAATAAAAAAAAAATGCAAAACCCCTTTACCCACCCCCCCCCTTCCCCCTATTTCCCCGCTAACCCCGCACCATCCACATATATACACACCCCACCCAGAGCTGGATGGGTACCAATCATCTATACAGAAGATCAAAACCACTGAAAGAGAGGAAAATTAAACTCCTGTGCGCTACAGAAGCACTTTACAGCTCGCTACGACCTAACAGGATGCCGGGAGAGGAGAGCAAACGCTGCAGCCTGAAGAGCTGGTGGTGACCCCGGGGTGGGGAGCTGGGCTCCTCCTGTGCTCTCCTGCATCCCTCCCCTCTCAGCAGCGCGGGGTTTGGATGAACGGGCAGTGTGAGCAGAGCCAGCCGAGGGTCGGGCGGGGCTCTCCGCGGCCGGAGGGGACCAGTTTGTAAGCAAGCTTCGGGAATGGCGATGGGATGGGAAGCTGGCGGCGCCGGCGGCAGCGCCGGTGGCCTCGCGACGGTGCCCACGGAGTCACGACGGCTTCTGGGAGTTGTTCATGTTCTGCAACGAGAGGGGAAGAAGGAGAGGCGTTGGGGGCTGTGCTGGGGTCGGGCCCCAGCCCTGCAGCACCTTCTAGAACACGTCAACGAGGAGGAACAAAGCCACGGACTGGTCACTACAAAGCACCCACCACAGAGGGGAGGACACTGCCCACCCGAGGAGAGAGGCAGGTGGCTGATTTGCTTCTCACCCCCACAAGAATTGTCTGGTTTCAGTTACAGGGCTAGAATTTAGATAGCCCTAAACACTAAGCTGAACCCGAGGCAACCCTTCCATCCCACCCTGTCTGCACTTCTGAAGCTGCTCTTTGGTCAAGGCAAGGTGACAGGGGATCACGGTGCTTATTCAAACAGCCCAATCAAACATCTCTCTCTTGATGCCCATCCCCTTGAGGGTGGGCAGTGTCCTCCCCACCTGCCAGGGACAAGGTCGTTGTTTGTCCATTCTTGGCAATGCCAAGAACAGGCAGCTCCCACTGGCCATGCCAAGGACCAGCCACCACCAGTGGTACAGCAGCAGCACAACTCCCCTGATGACACCCCATGAGGTTTCATGGACCCAAGAGATGCTCCAGACACAGCCCTGGGGCAGGGTGATGACAGCAGGTACCCACCAGCGTGTGGTGAGGACCACAAAACCAGAGACAACCAGCTAAACACAAGCAGGACCAGCCCCCAGGAGAGCATCTGCTCCAGGAGAAGCCCAGGGGACCACAAGGACATTTCCCAACTCACAAAACTACATGAAACAAGGTAGGGGGGAAAAAGGACTAGGAAACAGCTAGAAAGGATTCTCTTTTGTTTTTTTGGGGTTTTTTTTGTTTTTTTGTTTTTTTGTTTTGTTTTGGTTTTTGGTTTTTTTTTTTTACAAATGATTTTACTACCTAAGCTGCCTCTTACAAGCACCAGGAATCCCAGCCAGGCTACAAGGCAGAGCAGGCTGAGCTCTCTCTGTTATCTAAGGAGACAGGAGGATTAGGAAAAGCCACATGCACCACAGCCATTTACCTTGGAAATATTAGCAAAGAGAAAACTTTGAGAAAGTGACAAACGGGTCTTCTTTAAAAAGAAGCATGAAAAGTGAAGGGGAGAAAAGGGGAGAAGAAGGGAGGGGATCAGGTGACTGTTTCAAAAGTGCACTTTGGATCACAAACCAAGCAAAAGGACAAGAAATCATCACACCAGGTAGTCCCACAGCTCCCAGTCAGCTCAATCCCACAGCCAGGAGGACCCTGGGATACTCAGTCATGTTCCCAGCCTCTCCAGGTGTCCCCTGGTCCTCCTGGATGGGGGTCAAGACCCCAACAGTGAAGGCTGATGCAGTGAAGCTCCCACTGCCAACCCAGGTCTATTGTGCAAAGTTGTGAAGGAGGCACCTTCCACCTCCCCAGCCCCACAGAGGTGGTGACAGTGAGGGACCAAGCCAGTGTGCAAGACAGCAGCCTCCCAGAGCTGTGAATGTCACCAAGCCTCGAGTTTGGTGTGTCCTCATGGGTCCCACAAAAGCAGCCTCTAAGTCCCACACTAGGCAGTGCACAGGCTTCCAGCAGCAGCTGGAGATTTTAAACCTGCAGCAGCCAGCATACACCTGGCATGGGCAACCATCACTGCCTGCTCCAGCAAAATCTGACACATCCATCTCCCAAACTCAACACCCAGAGCGTTGTTTTCAGTGCCCCAGCCAGCACTAAGGCATGCAGTGCCTTTTGTTACAATACAGATGTAAAAACAGTGAGGGAAGGATGGACAAAAACTAAAATGCTTTCAGAGGAACCCAAGTGGACCAGGCATTTCATCAGAGGCTTTTGTGGCCATGAGCAGCAAGGGAAGGAGCACAGGCATGCAAGGCCATGCTGAGCAACTGAGCCTCTACACTCACGCAGGAGTGCAGTGATCTCACCCAACCCAACCACCAGCAAAGCCAAGTAAAACAGTCCTAACTTCCCTTTCCTCAAAAATGTTTGCTCTAAAAGGGGAAGAAATGAGATTCAACAGCTGCTAAATGCAAGCAAGGCTGAGCTCTGGCCTGGTCATGTTAGAGCAGATCCCTCCATCGTCAGCCCACAAAACAACCCCAGCCAGGGATGCTCACAGGCTGATTTGAACTGGCCTTCAGAGGGCAAAAAGACCCCCTGGACACTACCCAGTATCAGCTCATCCCCAAAGTCTTCCCAGGCTTTGAGAAGTCATCTGAGCACAGCTCAACCACTGCTGCTCTCAACTCCATGTAGTATGAATTAAGTCCAAAGGCTCCAAACTTATCCAGGAGCTGTCTTATTCCTGTTACTCAGGGATCTAACAGCACTAAGCCAAACTGCCAGAGCCTTGATGATTCATAATTAATGCATCAAATGCTCAAGATGCTTTGCTTTCCTAATAGAGGCAGAGAAGGACAATTTCCATTTACTCTGACCGCAACATCTAAGCTGACTGCTCCCAAAATCCAGATTTGCAGAACCGTGGATGCCTGGTCCCAGGATCATCCAGCTCCAGCAAACACATTCCTGAGAAGGTCAGAAGCTTCTCAGATACCTCTCTGGTGCCATCACTCACAGACAACTCAGCATCCTCAGGAAGGACAGGGGACTCAGGTCTCACCCTCAGTACAATGAGCCACCAGAGAGGAGACAACTCCAGGAAATACCAACAGCATCACCCATAGGCACCATCAGAGTGCAAGTGATAATTTGCTTATTCACAACAAAATTATTGGCTAATTTCACAACAAAACTGGGGGCATTTCATCAAGCTAGGACACAAATCAGCACCCACAGTCTCCTCTTTACCTTTGCTAAAACAAATCCCCCCCCAAAACAGTGAAATATTAACTCCAAGTCGTCCACACCCATCTGGATTTCACAACAACAAAACAACCCAGCAGGATGGCAAAAGAGACATGGAAAAAAGGGAGCTGGAAGGGGGAATAAGACGCAAGAAGGTACTTACAGGCATGCCTTCCCTAGTAAAGGCTGCAGAGAGACAGAGAGAACAGAGAGAGGCGTCAGTAACTCCGTGCCACACCAGGAAGAGGACAGTGGACAGCAGTGAGGGGCAGCCAGAGCTGGCAAAAGGTTCCTTGTGAGGCTCAACCAGCCCAAGCAGAGCCCTGGGAGCTGAGATAGACCCAGCTGTCCTGAGAGGCTCATGCAAAGCAGTGACCAAGCAGAGCAGTGGGGGAGCATGGAGCCATTCCTAACCTGCCTGGGATCCGGGTGAGGAGGGAGAAAGGACATCACACAACACAGACAACAGGGAGAGGGGCTGGGCAAGACAGTGAGATCCAACAGGCAGCTGGTGGGAAGGGCAGCATGGCAAAGGCTCCTGTAGATCATACAGGACTCCTTAGTGAGCTTAGGAGGGGTTTTGTGCCTGGAGAAGTGAGCAGCAAGCAAGGCCTCTCTTCCTATGTCCCTTCACAGGTGGGTGAAAGAGGAGAGGACACATGAGCACCATGGCAGCTACCCACAGGGTTTCACCCAGGTTCACCACACCAACAGCCTTCCACTCAATTTTGGTCCATTTTGCCTACAGCTTCAGGATGAAGGAGACCCCTCCAGCCAAAGATGAGTCTTAGCAGTTCCTCCTTAAGAGAAGCATAAGAGCAATTTGATTTATTGCCATGCCCAGGTCTACACCAGAGCCAGGTACACCCAGAGGGAAGGCACGAGCCCTTTGTTCCTGCTCACTCCAGGGAGGAGACGCCTCAGGAGGCTGATGCTGGATGGTGAAGGCACTAAATCAACACAGCCTAGAGCTTGGTGGAAGTTCATGACGCTCTCAAAACCCAAGAGAGGATCAACAGTGACCCAAGGAAGGGAAGGACAGCAGCCATGGGAGGAAGATGCATCTCAGACAGCAGCACAGGTTACGACAAGTGCAAGCAGTTCCTCAGCTTCAGGAGTGACAGGAGGACAACGAACAATAAAACAACGAGAACAACAACAGAAAAAAAAAAAAAAAGAGGGAAAGAAAAAAAAAAAAGGAAAAGAAAAAAAAAAAAAGAAGAGTTCAACTAACTTGTCCCGGCATCTGCGTGGGCACTTCCTGAGGAACACAGCCTGGCAGGGCAGAAGAAACAGCCACATGCTCCTCAAAGCTGTTGATGCGAGGTTTTTTGGTGGGCTCTGGGCTTGCTAGAGGGGTAACGCTATTACGTCTCATGAGCGGGTTAGGTCCCTTCTTTGCTTCCTAAATTAAAGTGAGACAAAGAAAATAAAAGTAAATATAAAAAAATAAAGCAAAATAAAGAAAAAGGAAGAAGGCGACAGTTATAAAGGAAAAAAAAAAAAAAAGAAGCAGGTTGCTTTGGTTTTCTTTTTTTTCTTAAAGTGGCCTCTGCTTTTTCCCCACAATCTGTCACTGAGCAAAGGATGCACTGAAGGGCTTTGGACACAACAAAACCACCCTGATGCAAAATGTTCAAGAGTGCAGAAGGAGAGGGGAGGAAAAAAAAAAAGGCTCTGCACTCAGACACGAGATAGATTTTCTCCTCATCTGAGTCTCAGCTGACAAAAAAAGGTAACTACAGGTAGCTAAATACACCCAGCAGCAATGAAGCCGTGACTCTGCTCGACACAGAGGTGCCCATGGCTCTCCTCTTTGAAGCCAGTCCCTCCACCCAGAGAGAGGAGTGACAGCAAGAAGAGGGAAGATGAGCCAGCCCAGGCTGATCAGGAAGATTTGGGAAGTGGGAGCAGAGCAGCCAGCGAGGGTCAGCACCGTGCCAAGCTCCAACTCAAGCGAGGAGGGATGGAGGCAAAGCCGAGCAGGGGCACCCAAGCACTTGGCACTTGTCTCACCCCATCCTACCTGAGGCCTTCCTGCCAGCCCCATAGAGGGTGGCAAAGCAGGGCATCAATGGCCCCATGCGGGGGGAAGGACTGGCTTCCCCCCTACAGCTGTGGGGAGGGACAGGTGGCTCAGGGGCTGCCACCTGACAAGGTCAGGAAGCAAAGGAAAGGAGACTTGGGCCAAAAGGGGACAACTCTGACTGTTCAGCAGCACTTTGGGCTTCACCACCACCAAGCACAGGGTGGAAATGTCCCAGCATCGTGGGACATGGGTGCTGCCAGGGTCCCTGTAGCCACTTTGGGTGGCTGCCCAGCCTTGACACCAAGCTGGCATCCTCCTGTTCTGGCCTCTGAGCTCCAGTGGAGCACTTGGCAGATAGACCCAACCATAGAGGAATTTTTCTCCACACGAGGGGTCTCCTCCACAGAGCATCCCCAGCACTGCCACCTCCCACCCTGCAGCATGACAGAGAGCCACAGGCATACCAGGAAAAGCACCCTCAGAGGCAGATGTAGGGCAAGCATTGAGCCCAGGCTCTGCCAGCCAGCTGGGAGACCTGGGAGAAGTCACCTTCTCCATCCACAGCTCCATTCCCTGCTTGGGTGAGTGGATGACCGTGCAGGTGGAAGTCAGAGACCAGGGAGGAGTTTTCCCTGGGCAAACACACTGGGAAGCAGGAACATGCAACAGTCCTTTTCCCTTGAAAAACCCTCACCTGGCCACGACTTTGCAGAGCAAGAACCCATGGGATGCTCCCAGTCTTCCAGCAGCACTTCCAAGCACCCGGCTGAGCAACCTCCCCATGCCCACCCCAGGCATTCCCACTGCCAGCTGACCACAGGGGACAGGAGGGGGACACCAAAGGACAGCTCCAGGGAAAAGCCAACACTCACCTCTGGCCGATCTCTGTGGGTGTTGACTGCTTCAATGTTCAGGGAGATGGATTCCACCCGGCAGCCTGCAGAAAGGAGCACCAAGAGGACAGAGATCAGCAAACCCAACCAGCACAGGATGTTACCAAGTGCTCCTCCACAGATCCCTGCATTTCTCCCAGAGGCAGCCTGGATTCAGGAGGAGGTACAAGTCAAACCCCCTGGCATGTTTAGGAAGGTCTCACTCACCATAGGCTACCGGGGTCAGCTTCAACACTGTGTGCAGGGGACATTTCAGGTAGGGCATTTCATCTGCAGAGACAGCAAAGCAGGAGGGTTATCCCACCTCCTCTCCAAAGGCAGGCTCAGACACCTCCATCACCACTCCAGGGTGTGAACACAATGTCCCCAGAGCTGAATCCATCACCCTTCCTCCAGCAGGGTCAGTTCTCTCCCCAGAGCCAGGGAGCTCACCTGCACTCTTGTCCAGGAAATACGCCAGGAGACAGCGCATGACAGCCTGGTGGCAGATGACAAGGACATTCTCTTGCCTCTCCAGCTCCATGATCACCGGCTCCAGGCGCTGCACCAGGTCCTGGTAGGACTGGGACAGAAGGGAAGGGAGGTGAGGCATGGAATCAAGGCATGGAGCACTCCAAAGAAACAACAGTCCTTGTTCTTGGTACATCTCTTCTGATTTCATGTCTCTGAATAAACCAACAAATGGCTAAAAAACAAATAAATCCTCATCTGCAGGGTACTCTAGAACTTCTACTGTTTCTCTCAGAGGAATCATTCACATCTCAGTGAACCACAGCTCAGTCCTGGAGATTTTATTAAGGTAAGCAACAAGGGCTTTAAACACAGAGCCTCTCCGTCATCTTGATATTTAATTTTGTACAGGATTTCTAAGTTCTGAGAAGTCTGGAGCAAACCGAAAAACCCCAGGGCTTTAAGGGGCCTCATAAAAAGCCATGACAGGGAGCCAGAAGGAGCCCCAGACACCCAAAGTTGGTGCCTGATATCCCCACACTCTTTTCTGTTAGACACACAATGATGAAGTGCCTCCAAAGATTTTTCCGAAACGTTTATGGGCACGACTTTCAATTTGGGGATAATTAGCTCAAATCACAGACTAAAGTATCATCCAGAACTGATATCAATTCCCACCTCATTGTGTCACACCTTTAAAGCAGACTGCCAGGAACAGAGATATTACCATCAACCCTTAGGGAATGAGCCTGAGAACAAGGTGAAAATTACTTTTTTTGGAAATGAAAGGAAAGAAAATTGGGGCAGCACAAGACTGTGAGCAGATATAATGATGGAGGTTGGGCTAGAAACCTCCAGAGACCTATTCCTACTAATTTGCTATAAAGTCAGTGGGCCTGCTAGTTAAGTGACATATTACTTAGTGAGATTTTCATACACCAAGATTTCACAAGAGCTCATGGTAGAGGTAAATATGAGCCCTGATCTTAATTCTAATTTCTTGGAGCTCTCACTGCTTCTCTGCTCAAGAGTAGAGGACAGAATGAAGACAAAAAAGGCCACATTTACAGTAAAACTGCTGTCCCTGAAGGTCTCCCTGCAGACCTACCTCCCCAGAAGGGTAACGGTAGTAATATTTATCCTGATCGCGCAGAGCAAATTCCTCTGGGTGTTGCTCCCTGATTTCTTCATAGGTCATTTCTTCACACACACCCTGCCAGGACAGGACAACCACGAGGTTACTGGACATGCTCAAGTCAAACAGGATCAGCCACCATGCAAAACCTCACTTTCTCTTGCCAAGCAACAGCGACAGCCCCATCCAGCTGCTCAGGCTGCGCAGATACTCACAGCATCGATTTCATTGAGTGCTTTCCACTGCTCATAGGGCAGCTGGAGAGCTTCTGCTGTTTGGATTGTCCTCTTTAGCTGGCTGGTCCAAACTTTGAGGTCCTTCAGGTTCTGCTCTTCCACAAATTTGTTCAGTGCCACTGCAAACTGTGGGACATTAAAAACAAAGGTTGATTTCTGGTCCATAGCTTCCCAATAGGCCTTCTTCCTTGCTTCCCAGTAAGTGTTGCCTTCCCAGGCAGAGAGATCAGCCTTCTGCTCTGAGGGGAAGGGCAACCACACTTTCATTGATCCCCAAGAGCTACAGATGGACCTTCAGCAGCCCAGTTATCATCAAACATGATCTTAACCCAAGGCACAGCATCTACTACAGCCAAACCACTCCTGGAAGTTACAGGGGAATATTTTCCTTCTCCCTCACCTTCTTGCCCCTGTTGGAGAGGCCAGAGTCCCCTCCAATCCTCCCCTTGAGGTTGAACTCGCTCTCCCCGTGCCGACAGAGGTAAATGGTGCGGGGCTGGACGTGAATGTTCATCAGGTAGTAGACAATCCTGCTCTGGATGTGATCCTGAACCCTGTTGACCAGGAACCGCCGGCCAACGTCGATGACTTTGATGAGAGAAAGTTCCCTGGGGACAGGCAGAGACATCACTCTCAGAAGGCAGCCCCTTGTGAGGTATCTCTGTCCAACATAAGCACCCAGCTCAAAGGATTTCCTGCGGGCTATTTTCAGCAGGGAGCCAACAGGTAACGGGGATTCATGGAGAGCTGAATGGCAGCAGTGTAATCACCACCCCTGCTCTTGCAGCAGCAAAGAGGATTAAACAGGACTAACAGGGAACATGCTCCTCCCCAGGACAGGGATCAGCAGGGCTGGGATAATCTGTGCAGGGCACACAGACGTGTATTTGTGAGCAGTGGCAAGGCTGGGAGGTGCCTGCAGAGTCAGGCAGGACAGCAAAGCTCTTCCAAGGCACACAGCAAGCAGGCAGAAGCCACAGGGCTTGCTCAATCCTGTGGTGTGAGCCAAACAGCCCCTTCCTTTAACTGGGACAATGAAAAAAAGCACTTCAACCACTCAAACTCAAGTGCTTTCCCAAAGCCTTCGTTGAACAAGGTTGAAAACAGCTCATGTGAGCCCAGAAGTGCCTGTGAATGTGCCACTGCCCATTTCCCTGGCACAGGAACAGGGAAAACCAGCATTTTCAAGAAAAAGAGCCTGAATTCAAGGTGAGGGCTGGCCATAGATCGTTCCAGTGCAGTCAGGTGTTTGCAGACAAAGTGAAGCACAGCTCCACCCTTCACTGCTCCTCTCCTGGGAGAGGGCAGGTGTCAAAAGCAGCTCAGAAGGCAAGGTCTCTCACCTGTCATAGTCATCAGGGTCGAGGGGCTGGTAGCTGGCTTGGTAACAATTGATCCTCTTCATGAAATCCTCCATGGCATCGGTGGAATTACAGTCCCGGTAATCTGGGCTGGACAATTTGACTTCCTGCAGCAGAAAAAAAACATGCCACAAGGAGAGGTTAGGAAGCTTTCCAAGCCAGACAATGCTGATCTGGAATTTCCAAGTCCTGCCAAGATCCAGTGATTAGCTGGAACTAAGTGATGACTACTTTATAGCCATCACTCATCACAGGGCAGAAAAGAAGCAGATTAAACCCAAAACCAAGCAGAAGGTGGGAGAATTTGGTATAAACCATTGCATGGTAGTGCAGAAACTCATCAATCCACTCCCATTCTCCCAGGAGTTGGGGTAGCACCTCACCACCCAACACAGCAGGAAAACTGAGCTTCCTATGGCTAAAAAAACCCCATCAAGTTCAAATTCAAGCTGAGAAAGGGAGTGCATGAGCTGAGACCATGCTTATCCCAGCTCAGCAGCAGGACAGAAGGATGGCAACATTCAACCCCTTTCTGTGCATTATTTACTGCAAGATGCTGAGCTGAAAGACACTAGAAACAGAAAATGTGAATAACCACAGCCCTCATGGACTAAGTGCTGCCTGAACTAATCTAACAAGCTGTTTTTCCTGAGGATTTGGGTTTGAACAGCAGCATTACACATTGGTAACTTCACAAGCAATCCTGAAACCAACAGGGTAGCACAATGGATCAACACATAGTGGCAGCATCCCAGGCCTGGAGTGGATTTTCCACACTGATCCCAGCACTGAGAGCACCATTCATCTGCAGTTCCCCGTGGAGCAAAATCCCACACTCAGCTAGGAGTTCATTTTCTCACCCTTCAAGCATTAGTTTCCAAATAAAGGGATTAAAACCCTCCAAAAAATCCAGCTTGGGGAAAAAAAGAAAAAAAAAATGGAGCAAACTGAGCATTCTGCTGTGGAAAAGATTGTGTGCAACCTCCCAAAAAGTTGGTCACTGGGACAACATCTCCCAACAGGAGCAAAAGACACTCTTCAGCCCCAGCAGCACGATTTGCCTCCAGTGAAGCCACGCTGGCTGTCACCAATCCCCTCTTCATTTTCCATGTGCCTCAGCAGAGGTTCCAGGATGATCTGCTCCATGATTTTCCAAACACTGAGGTGGGGCTGAGCCTGTAATCCCCCAGCTCTGTCAGAGCTTTGTCTTTCCTAACCCAATCCCTGGCTGCTCAGACAATCTCTGTATTCCTCCTGGGCTGCCTGTCCTTGCTTCCATCTTCTCTGTAGGCTTCCTTTTTGTGTTTGAGTTTGTCCAGGAGCTCCTTGTTCATCCTGGCATTTTTGATGGCTGCTCCTTTGTTGGGAATGCATCACAGCTGAGCTTGGAGAACATGATCCTTGACCATTAACCAGTTTTCTTGGGCCCTCTTTCCTCCTGGGCTTTTTATCCCATGGTACTCCAGGCCAAAATCTGCTCTCTTGACATCTCACTTCACAGCCACTGCAGCTCAGACTGTCCTGGAGCTTCACACTCCTCAGCAGCTCCTCCTTGTTGGTGACAAGGTGCAAAACAGAAGAGCAAACAGGGAGAGGTGCTGTCACTTGGAGAAGGAAGTCATCATCAACACATTCCAGGAACCTCCTGGATTGCCTGTGCCACGCTGTGCTGTCCCTCCAGCAGATACCAGAGTGGTTGAAGTCCACCAAGAAGACCAGAGCTTGTGAAGGTGATGCCATTCCTACCTCTCTAGGGAGGGAAAGCAAAAGCAGGACACTTCCACAAGCTCCACACTTACCATAACATTGGTGGCAACCACGTTGGGATCATTGCAGACAGATTCAATGAAGAACACCTGTGGAGCAAAGCACAGATCAGCTGAAAACCACCAACAATGTTCCTTGCTCAATCCAACCTCCTCCCTGCTTGACCAGAGGACTCTCCCTCTGCCCCACTCCCATCATTTCCTTCTCCAGGGCTCAGCACAGAGAATGAAGCAAGAGTTTCCTATTTTTAATCAAACCCAGCAGTGAAATCTCCCTCACACAGGAGCAGCATGAGGATAACACATGAGTGGAAGAAGATCCACCAACTGTACACTGCAGTGGACTTCACAATGCAGGCATGAGCCCCAAGGCACCAACCTTGAATCCGTTCTCTTTGGCAAAGTTTAGGATCATCCCTCTCCTCTCCCGCGTGGTGTTGGTGGCATCAAAAACCTTTAAAAGCAGAAGATCCCAATCAGCACCACAAGGGCCTGGTTTCCCAGTGAGCCCCTCCTCAGGGAAAGAACAGCAGAAGACATTTGGGGCCAGCACTGCTGCCAGACCCCAGAGCACATCCCGGAGCTCACCGCAATCTGCCCGGCCTCCTCTGTCAGGTACAGCTTCACATCCCTCAGGGCAGCCATGGCACATTGCCTGCAAAACAGGGGACAGACACATGGCCCTGATGTCCTCTGGGTGTGTTGGTCACCCTGAAGTCACCAATCCTGTGCAGATTCAGTTTTGAGCTCTCAGAACACTCCTTGAGCAGGCAGGGGAAATTCAAACCCAGGGGAAATTCAAACCCAGGGGAAATTCAGAGCCCAACTTTTCTGTCCATCACCCCCAAACTGGGTAACTGTGCTCCCAGCCCTGGGCTTCACCACCCCTGTGGGAGCAGGGAGGTGGTGCCCACTCTCACCTCCTGACTTTCATGGCTTCCTCATTGTCAGGACGGAAGAAGTCATAGGAGCTGTAATGCTTCACAGCCTCGCGGCGATATTCCCCAACGTTGAAAACTGGGTGGGAAAGGGAAAAAAAAATCAAAATGAGGGGCATGCCTCAGATGTGCAGCTTTTGGGGTTAAAGCAAGCTAGGGGCCAAGAATTACATCCTTAAAGCTAAAGGTTCAGCGCATCCTTTGGTCTTCAAAGTGAAGGAGAAGCTGGGCTGCAGCAGGATGGGAAAACATGGGATTTTTGGCCTGTGGGATCTCAGAAAGATCCCCCACTACCTCCCATCTCCCAAAGCACTAACCTAGAGGAATTCCTGAGAACCAGACCTCCTGTTTTTCCCTGGAATCCAGTGCAAGCCTTACCTTTAGTGGGGACACCAATCCAGTTGAGGTAGCGAGTCAGCTTCTTGGAGATGTAGGTCTTGCCACGGGCTGGGAGGCCAACCATGACTATCACAGTGGGGGAGTTGGCAAGCTGAGGCCCACAGGCTGCAGGGAGAAAGAGGAGATGTTAATTCTTCAGCATCAACCCTACAAGGCACTTGTTTTTATCCAGACTCCTTCCAAGTCCTTCAGCAGCTGAAGGAAACCTGCAAGCCACGGCAAGAACATCACGATGGATCCAAAGAAAGCAAGGAGCCAGCAGCTGGCCCTGGCTCCCTGGAGAGCCTCTGTGCCTCTGCTTCCTCATTTGCAACCAAAATAAAAATATTTAAAAAAAACCCAGGCAAGCACAGCCTCACATTTCCATGGCATGGCCAATTCCATGAAAAGCTCAAAGACAGCCTTGAACTTTGGAGCAGTCCTTCAGCAGAGCACTTCAGACACTGCCACTGTGCTGAAATAACAGGTTCTGCTGCAAGATCTTCACCCACAGAGAGCATCTTCCAAAATCTTTCACTAGATTTTTAGCTGACACACAACCAACTAACTGGCTTTTCTGAAGAAAAACCAGGCAAGAGAACAACAGAACTACCAGCATTTAAAAGCAGATATCCAAGTGATTTAACTTTTTTCCTTATAAACCCAAGCTGGGTTATTGAGGGTTTTTTTGTTGTTGTGGTGAGGATCCATGTCAAACAGCTGGAAAGAAAATCCAGAGGCAGCACTTGCAGGACAGATGGGACCTGCAGGGGATTTCTCACCCACCCTTCCATCCACCCGTGAGCCCAGAGACCTCATAGGAAAGGAATGCAGGGAGTGAGTGGCTGGTGGCAGAGCCATAAAACCCAGCTTAATTATGGCCTGGGTGGAGAGCTCTGCCTGCCTGTCACAGCTGCCTCAAGGTGGGACCAGGGGATGCCAGGGGCTCCCGGGGATGGAGACTGGGCTGGGGGAGATTTTTGTCAGTGTAGATCTGGAAAGGGCAAACAAACTGAGAGGTATCCACAGAACATGCAAAATACATGGGATTACCCTCCCCTTCTAAGAAAATAAATAAATCCAGCAGCTGGAGAAACCAAATTAAGGCCACAAGGAAGAGTTATGGCAATTGATGGCAGAGAAGAGCCACCCATGGTCTTCCTAAGTTTCTCATCAAAGCAAACTCAGCAGGCAAGAGATGAAAAATTACCTAGAATATATTGCAAAAATTTCACATTCCTCAGGCTGGAGCTGCCCTCACACTCACTCCCTTTGTGCAACCTGCCTCTCCCAGTGCTGCATTTAAAAACCCCAGGGCAGCTCCCAATGATTATGGCAGCAAGTGCCAATTTTCTGTGCTGGGGAAAAAAGAGAGCTGTGCAACATATCCAGAAAAATACTTTCCCCTCCTCTAACAGTCTCACATCCTCATCCATGGGTGAACGTCTGTTTTACACAAAACTCACACACTTATTAGATAAAGGGAGGAGGAAGGAATAACACCTGAATAAAGAAACTCTTCCTTTCCCTACCTCCCAGTGGACAAAGGATCTCAAAGAGCAGAGCCAAGAGGCTTTGGGGCCATAAAATAGCACTCCAAGAGTCAAGGGACAATGCTGGGCACTGTTCATGTCCCTGAGGCTCCAGACAGCTGCGACAGTCCCAGGGCTGGCACTGTGAGGGCACACACGTGTCACCTCCGAAGGATGCTGCAAGAGTTAAACATCCCTAATTGATGAATCTCCTCCCAGTTTTTTCTACCCTTGGACAATGGAGCAGCACCTGGGAAGCACCTCCCAAACCACCACCATGGCATCAGTGAGCAACTTTTCATCAGGAATCTGAGCCCAAAGCAAAAACCCCCGGGAAACTTTGCATCAGGGATGAAACAGAACCCAGTGTTTTGCTCCCAGTGTTCCACAAAGGCCTCATTCATCATTTCTTTTCACCACTGCTGGGAAGCTATCAGGGATTTCAATACATATTCATTAATCCTTATCGACATCTAGCCAGGTAAGTCAAGGGCAGGGATGACTTTCAGGCTCAATCAGAGGATATTTAGAAGGAGCTCATCACTTCTGCTATTTGCCAGAAAGTCAGCTTCACCAATGGGAAAAGGGAAGAGAAAGGGGGGAAGAACAACAACAAAAAAAAAGGGAAGGAAATTTGCTTCTATAAAAAGTCGGATTAAACAGCCACCTCCCTACTTGAGGCATTTTTACTGTCTCCTCATAAGCATTCCCCCAAAACCTCCCAGAAGCCCAGACCGCATGTTCTGTGAGTCCTATTCCCCTTGTCCCAGCTTCTCCCCGCTGCAATTCCAACACCTTCACAGATGCCCGGTTCCACACAGACACGTGGAACCGCTATCGCCCCGACCCCTGCGAGCCGCGCACATCCCCGGCGTGTGTTTCCACACCCACCGAGCCCGGAGCGACGGGAAAAAAGGAGCGGAGAGATGAAAAGAAGCAGCAGCAGCCCCTTCCCTCCCGGAGCATCCCCCTCCCCTCGCCCGGCTCTGCCCAGCCAGCGCCTTCCGACGGCTTGACTTTCCCAGCCCCTACGTGAGAGACGTGCGGCGTGACAGCAATTTAATGGATCGCCGTCAAAAGGCCAGCTGAAGGAATCGCTGCAGCCGCCCAGGCCTCCCCTGGACCGGCAATCACACAATCGGGCTAATTATTTCACACGCAGGGAAGGGAGCGTCCTTCCCGAGGATGCTCCCAGGGATGCGCCCGCTCCCTCCCGGCACCGCACCGGCCGCGGTCTCCGTTATTCCTCCCTTCCCACCCAGCTTTGGAGCCCTTGCTCTTTGTTGCTGCTCAGGAATTCATAGCACCTCGCGTTTAAAATACCTTGAGTTCAAAAAGAGCAAGCTAAAAAAAGCCTAAAAACCCTCTTCTCACGCTGCACAGCGAACGGTGCCCAGCGTGGCTTGTTCCCACCCCAAGAAAAAATAATTAGAAGCCACATCATGTTATTAATAAGCCCCTCGGTGCATTAATATATTTAATATGTTAGGGTTTTTTTCCGCTGCCAAGAGGGAGCTCTCTCTGAGAAACCAGGTGAATTAAGTGGGGGGAAAAAAAAAAAAAAAATCACTGCATGCACAAGGGGCTTCTTTCAGAGGTGCCAGTCCTTGAGAAAAAAAAATCCAGCCACACAGACACGTGCAAAGCATTAAGCCGGGAGACGCCTCACCCCACTCCAAGCAAAGCCCCTTGGCAGCCCAGATGTGCAGCCTGTTGCTGAAATCCATTTCCTCGGCAGCTCCCGCTGCAGAGCTGCCCTTGCCAGGCACAGGCTGCGCATCCCAACATCTGCTCCAGGGTGCCTGACCCACAGCCACGGGCGACAGCATCTGGCAAGTTCATAGGATATCTATTTTTCTTTTAAATAATGATTGTTATTTACAGGGGGAACTTCCCAGCCAAGGTAAATAAACATCGGAAGCGACTTTAAACGCCTGATGAAGGCAAGCATCGGAAAGACTGATTCACCCAAGCCACTTCCATCCCTCGCAGGCTGCGAGTGCCACCCCCTCCATCCCGGCTCCGCACATTCCTGCCACGCTCATTGAGAGTTAGGAGTTGCACAACTGGCAGCTTGTCAGTGTAGCTGGTGGGTGACTAAAAGAGCTGCCTCCTGAGCTTTTGGACTGGATCGTGATTCAAGATTTGGTTTATAGTAACACCGGGATTACCCAAACATTTATAGATATATATATAAAGCATAATATAGTTTTTAACCACTAAGGTTTGTTTCAAGCACTCAAACATCTTTCTGAGCTTCAGTGACAAGGGGAAACCACTGCAGAAGTTTTGGCATTAATTTCTGCCTTCCCCTCCACCTGCCTCCTATCTCATCCCCACAGGGTTAAATGATAAAGTGCAAACGGCTGGTGCTTGGCTGTAGAGGGTTTTTTGTCCCTTAAATCCATTGCCCTAATCCTCCCTCCACCTCTACAAAAAATTTTCAACACGCTAATTGGAGCAACCTGGTCTAGTGGAAGGTGTCCTGTCACATGGCAGGAGGGTTGTGGAACGAGATTATCTCCACGGTCCCTTCCCACTCAAACCATTCATGAGTCTGCCATTAATAAATCCCCGAGCGAGCCGCCTGACACCGCGAAAATCCCGGCTGAGCTGGCGCCCCGGGTGCGGGGTGAACAACCTGCTCCCTTTTCCCTGTAATCCCGGGGCTGGGAGCGGGGAGTGGAAATTGGGCCACGCGTGTCCCGGCACCTCCCCGCATCCTGCGCTCCGCGGGGCCATGTGACGGCTGCACCTTCCGAGCGCTGCGAGTGAGTCACGGGATGGCAGCGGGCGGGATGCGGGCACCGCGAGGATGCTGGGGCACGGCGAGAGAGGGGAAGGGAGGAGGGATGCTGCAGGGATGCTGCAAAGAGCCCCGCCAGGGTGCGCAGAGATTCCCACCCACCCCCATCCCGAAATCCAATCCCTCCATCCCATTCCCATCCCCATCCCTCCGGGATGCTGCCGTGCCCGTACTTACAGCGGCGGGGCAGCGCCGGGCGGTTGTCGTTAGGAAGCCAAATCTTCTGGATGCGGCTTTGCATCAGCTCCATGGGCATTTTTAAAACAAAGGTCTTTTTGCGCTCCGCGTCCACCTTGATGCGTTTGCGGGAGGGAGGAGGAGAAAAAAACAAAAGGGGAGGGGGGGAAGGAGGTGGGGGAATATACAATTTAAAAAAATAAAAAGGGTTTTTGTTGCAGTCGGTGGCTTGGGCGAGCGGCTGCGGCGCTTTCGGATGCTGCTCCGAGCCTCGTGAAGGTTTTACGGCAGGAGGTGGAGGAGGAGGAGGAGGAGGAGGAGGAGGAAGAGGAGGGCCGGAGCTGCAGGGTACAAAGCCGGCAGGAGCGGCCCCAGCGCAGCCGCTGCGCGCTGGGAGGGAGCGAGGGCGAGCCGCGATGAAAAGCGGAGTGAAAAAAAACAAATATATATTTTTTAAAAAATTTAAAATTATCCGCCCTTTTAAATCGGGGTGGGGGGAAAAATAACAAGAGAAGAAAGGCAGGAGAATCTCCACGCGAGGCTGCCGGGGAAGGAGTGGCGGTGCTGCAGTCCGGAGCTGCTGCTCGGGCCGGCTCCACTCGCGATGTGCCGGCAGCTGCCGGGTCGCCGCCTATTTCTATCCCGGCAGGCCGGGGCCGCCTCCGGGGCGGGGCAGGGACGGGGCCGGGACCGGGCGGGCGCTGCGGCGCCGCGGAGGAGAAGGAGGAGGAGGAGAAGTGGAGGAGGAGGATGGGCAGGAGGAGGAGGAGGAGGATGAAGGGTGCGGGGGGAATGTCGGCGCGGCCCCTGCTGCCCCCTGCCGCCCGCCCCCCGCACTGCAGCGCGGACAAAGGACCCGCTTTGTTCCGCGGGGCGGACGCGGATCCGAACCCCCCCAAAGCGGGAATTTGGGGCGCGCAGGGGACCCCCAGAGTAAAATTCTTATAGTTAAATAAATGCCTTATTTCGTTTCTCACGTCTTTCCAATCAACGAGGGGAAATGATGTAAAATAATGGAAATTGAATTAGTTTTTTTAAAAAGGAAAATCAAAACTCAATAATAAATAACTTTTTAAAAATTATTTTAAAAATTGAAAAAGAGTGAAAGGTATGAAGACAAAGAAAATTTAATTAAGAAAATAAAATAAGGAATAGAGGGGGGAAATAAGAAGGGGAAAAGAAAATTTTTAAAAATGGAAATCAAGTTGAATAAAATTTTTAAAAAGTAAAAATACAGAAATAAACTAAAGACATAAAATAAAAACAATTTTTCAAAATAAAAATATAGGAGAAAAAAGAAAAAAAAGGAACCCTAAGTACACAGCGGTGGGATGGGGGGGCTCCGCCGGCGCGCCCCTTGCGCCCCCCGCTCCGCGCTCGGCGGGTTCGGGCCGGGGGGTCCCGCCGGGGGCCGGGGGATGCCGGGGGGTCCCGGGGGGCCGGGGGATGCCGGCGCTGCGCTCCTGCACGTCGCTCACGTCGCACATGCGGTGCCGAGCCGCCTCCCCTGGCGGGGATGCCCGGGATGCGGCAGCTCCGCCTCCGCCCGCGGCCACCGCGGCTGCTCCGCCCCGCTCCGCGCCCGGGCGGGGCCGGGAGGCGGCGGGGCCCCCCCGTGTCCCTCCGCGGACAGCGGCTCGGAGGGGATGGAGCGGCCGCAGCGCTGGGGATGCTCCGCGGGGAGCCTCTGCTCTCAAACGGGCGAATAATGCTAATTTTTAATCAATGTTTTTTAAATTTAATATTATTTTAATTAATTAATCTCGTTCAATTATTTATTATTTAATATTTTCTATAATTATTTTATTATTGCACCATTAACTTAATTTTTCCTAATTATCATGTTATGTTCATATGCAATAAATTCTATTTTTAATAATAATAATCTTTTTTATTTACATTCTTTTATTAGTTTATTAATATTAATATTATTAAACTTCTTAATCCGCTCGCCAGGTTCCTGCAAGTTACATTTCCACCCTAAATCAGGCTACAAACAGCACCCCAACAATGCTGACACCCCCACACAGCCCCTGTTTGCAGCACAGAGGGGTTGAGACCACCCCGAAAATTCCTGTGGCGACGCCCAAATCCCAAACACGCAGGTGCTCAAACCCCCCTTGTCCCCTAAAACTGATGGGGATGATCCCACCTGGTGTGGAGGGATCTCTTGAGAAGGATGCTGGGTGGGAATTTGCCACAGCAGGGAAATGTGGGAATATGTCAGGGGTGGGAAGAGCTGTAGAGGTGGAAGCGTCTGCTTTATAAAGCAAATTTTGCTTCAAAATTTAAAGCCTGATAAGGAGCATCTCAGATACCTAAAATGTTCAATAACTTTTTTTTTTTACTTAAGGCATTTTCCTTCTCTGGAAGCAAAGGCTTGTATTTTTTTAACCCATGTAGAAAGGAGATATTTCTGGCTAATTCCTTACATGGAGCCAAGATGGAGTAAAAAGTGCACAATCTTCCTCTCTCCTACACAGGGAAAAAATATTCACAGGCGAAAATGGGGGGGAAAAAAAAGTTAAAAAGCTACTATGAGGGAGCTGGAAAAGAACCAGAGATTCGGGATGTGGGAAGGAAGATGGGAGAGAGCTGTGAGTGCTCCAGTTGGCAAGGATGGGATGGGAGTCGGGCACAACAGCGCTCCCTGGACCACTCTGCACAAAATCCCCAAATCCTTCTCACATGTAGGGCACCAGAAAGTCGGTTCCCGTCTAGAGCATGAGTCAGAAGGAGGACAAAAATTCACGTGATGTTACAGGACGAGGAATTTGGGCATCATCCCCCTTCCTCCAGCAGCTCTTTCCCTTCTCCGCGGCTCTTTTCCACCTCATAAATCACCACCCCCACGACATGAAAAGGAGCCCGAAAGCGAAACCCTGCCTGAATTAAAATCACAGTCGCTTCAAATTAGATCCACCTAGTAACTCTTGGCTTAGGAACTCCTAAATAACTGGAGCGGAAAGCTTCGACTCCTAAATAAGTGGCCTGGATTTCAAAGGCACGAGCACCCAGCTGCTCCGAGGGAGGTCAGCTGGAAGGAGCACCATTGCTATTTATAAGGCACTTTCACCCCGGGGAGAGGGCGGGGAGCAGGACGGCGCTAGGTGCACTCACAGGATTATTTTTTCCCCCCTCCCAAGTCGAGCTATGCAAAATCCCAGCTCCCTAAAAATAGCACCTGGGCTGGTAAATAAGATGCTGCTCGCAGCTGCTGTAAAAAGAGCCCAAGGGGGTGCTTAGCTCAGCGATTTTTCGGGAAATCAAGTCACTGATGCGGCCTGAGTGTTGTCAGGAGGAGGTGTCAGCTCCTTGAGAGCCGCCACAGGCACGGTGTGACAGGGGACAGCCAGTGATGCTGAACCACAGCCTCGCTGTGTGACACGGGGTGGAGAGAGGAATCAATCAGCCAGTGCAGGCTGGAGGTGATGCCGTACATGCCCCAACCAGGAACTGGCAGATATTTAATAAATGAGAAGGGACAGGGGTATAAATGTAATGCCAGGGTTTGAAATATGGAAATCCTGGTGGTAGATGGGGAAAAAATTGACCTTGAGCGTCCAAGGGATGAAGGCAGCAGGTCCAGAGAGGTGGGAGAAGGAGGGAAGCACAAAGAGGGGAAATCTGGCAGAAAACGGGGGGAAACCCTGTTTGTGTGGGAATGGGATACCCACCCCTTATGGGGTTTACAGTCTTCAAACTTCTCCAAAACACCAAACTAAACCCTCTCAAGTCCCTCTTTCATTCCACTGCTGCTCCAACATCAAGCTCACCTAGCAACCCATCCTGAGCAGTGGCTTTAGGCTCTGGATACATCCCAAAGTAACAACTCCAGCCTTAATTCCCCATCCCCTTTGGAAGAACCTCCCGGTCACCAGCCAGCCCTCCCTGCCCTCCTCCCCCTGGCATCAAAATGCCAGCACCAGCAGCGACTGCTCTGTCGAGCCCCAACTCTGACTAAGCTGTGATTCATTCTCCTCTTTAAAGCCTTTTTTTTAAATTTATTTGATTCCCTCTAAAGGAAGCTTGGAAGGGAAGAACCGGTCACGTTCTTGCCTACGTTCAGTGCCACACGCATCATCTCCTGCAGACATGGCAAGGGGGTGATGGGGAAGAGATGCCTGGTGGGATCCGAGTCACACATCCAGGAATTCTCTGCACATTTAGAGTTTGGAGAGGGTGGCTGGGAGCTGTGTGTGCATCACTGTGCAGATGCAGCCACACGTGTGGTCTGTTCACGTCAGGGCAGTTGCATCTGCAGCAGCTTCCAGCATGGCCTTGGTTTATCAGCCTGGAATGTGGGCACAAAGTTCAGGATCACAGAATGGTTTGGGTTTAAAGGGATTTTCAAGATCATCCAGTTCCAACCTCCCTGCCATGGGCAGGGATGCCTTCTACCATCCCAGGTTGCTCCAAGCCACATCCAACCTGGCCTTGGACGCTTCCAGGGATGGGGCAGCCACAGCTGCTCTGGGCACCCTGTGCCAGGGCCTCACCACCACCACAGGAAAGAATTTCTCCCTAATATCC
Organism: Eopsaltria australis; assembly: GCA_034509425.1. NCBI lineage: Eukaryota > Metazoa > Chordata > Aves > Passeriformes > Petroicidae > Eopsaltria > Eopsaltria australis. Next base: position 168,655 of record JAVTVJ010000861.1, on the reverse strand, counting down.
CATCTAAATCTACTCCCATCCAGTTTAAAGCCGTCCCAAAGTGCTCCTTACCCCGGGAGGGAGGTTGCAAAAGTCAGGCAGCAGCTGCCCAGGTTCTTGTTAGTGTGTTAACAACATATTCTTGCAGCAGAGAAATTTATTCCTCTGGGCTGACCAAGGGGCATTTATACAGTTTTCCAAAAAAAACCCAACCAAACAACCAAACCAAACAAAACAAAACAAAAACAAAACAAAACAAAACAAAACAAAACAAAACAAAAAAAAAAAAACCTAAAAAACAAACAAAAAAAAGCCCCACCAACCGAAGCCAAAAACAAATAAAAAAAAAAACCCACGCCAAAACAAAATGCTAAATTTTGCACTTGCAAAAAAAAAAAAAAAACAACAAAAAAACAAAACAAACAAACAAACAAAAAAACCAGTTTAAAATAGTGGGATACTGAAGCCAAGAAAATTGTCTACAATATTTTCGGCCAATTAGTTGCTTTCAGAAAGGTGAGGAAGGAATCTTAATGTTGCCCCCTCCTCTTGCCAGCTGGATGCTGAGTAGTTCTCACTGCTGATGGCGCTTGCTTTGGAAGGACTTGAAAAAAAGCTGCTACGGGTCAGGCTCGTGGTGGGGAGGGTGATAAATGTCTGATTTTTATCAGGCCGATAAAAATGTTTGGATTTGGAGAGGCAGCTGGAGTTCACGGTCCTTTGTGCCTGCAGGTTTCAATCGCCTCCCTCGCCCCTCGCAGGTATTTCAGTTGCAGGAATAAATAAACAAGGAGCGAGGTGTGAAGTGTTCCTGCATCACCAGGACATCACCGCTCCCTCTCCCGCATCCCGCCCAGCTCCTGAAGCCCGGGGGGAAACACCAAGAGCTCCTGCATCTGTCCCTGCAATGGATCGGGCTGTTTCTGCTGTGGAAAGCAGTTTTTTATCTCCTCCCCTCTAAACAAGTTGTGTTGTCCTTCCTCATTTCTCGCCTCTCACCGCCCTGTTCTTGCAGTCTAACACTGCTTTTCCTGCTCCAGCCGCACCGGCCCCGCTGCCGGGAAAAGGGAAACAGAAACCAGGCAAAACCATCCCTTCACCATATTATTTGCAGACAGGGATTAAGGGGTGTTTCTGAGCACGGGATTTACAGACCCCTGTCCTGAAATCAGGGGAGAACCCCTGGTCCCTCTGCAGCTGCGGGTGCTGAGCCCTGCCCGGGGTGCGGGATCCAGGCAGGGCAGGGAACATCCTGTACAGCAGAGCTCTCCCTCCTTTCACCCACCAGAGCAGACACACTTCCTCCTGGCTGCGGACAAGCCGTGCAGTTTTTCAGCCTATTGCACCTTCTAATTGCACCTGGTTTGCTCAGGGAACTCCTTCCTCGGCCGGCTGTGAGAAATTCCGATCATTGCTGACAGCAGCCGGGCACTGGGGCACCACCGGAGCAAGACCCGGGCTGCCACACGCCTGCCTGGGGGTGCAGCTTTGCTTAAAAATAGCCACAAGCAGAGAAAGGGGAAAATTCAGCGGGGTTCAACTTCTGACATTGAGAAACCAGGGCTGAGCCCCAGAGGGGGAAATCCCCGCAGAGGCACCGGGCATTGCTCAGCCCGCGGTATCAGCCGCGGTCAAACACTGCACCCAGGGCTGACCCTGCTTTCCTGGCAGCCGAGGGGCAGGAAAAGCCAGGAGGGGGCTGAAAATGCAGAATTCAGCCTCATTCAGCTGATTCCAGCTTAGGGACCTGCTGCTTTACTCAGCCCTCTGCTCTGAGCTCCCCGTGTGTTGCCACTGTCACACCTGGAGCCCTGCAGAAATTCTTTCAAGAGCAGTAAATTCTTCCTGAATTCAGCCCTCTGCAAATTGTATTTTTTTAAAATGTCTTTTAATTCATAGCTCTTCAGGCAGGAGGACAAGGGTTCAAATCCTACTCCTTTTGAGTGGTCGGATTTGTGCCCTAACTAGAGGTGTTTGGTTGTAATTGGCTGAGTTAAAGGGTGGCAGGAAAGGAAACGGGAGAGTTGTAAATGCAATGCCTGGCTTTGATGAGTGTGGGGAAGAAGGAAGGATGAGAGCCTGGATTCAATCTCAGTTCACCAAATTAAAAGCAGAATCATTTGAGGTTTCCTGCACTGTCCTCAGAGAGGTGGGTGCCTCCAAATGTGTCTTTGATGGTCCCTGGGAAGACCAAAGATGGGGAGGTGTAAGATGGGTGTCCATTAGCCAGGGTTGATGATTCCAGAGGAGCCTCCCAAACTTAAGTTTATATTTAAAATCCCAAGAAAGGAGGTTTATTTGTAATTTTTTAAAATAACTACATTCTGTAATTCTCAAAAAATAAAATTTGGAAATAACATTCTGAAGCTGCAAATTTCCATTGGAGCAGCAACATTTCTCAAAGCTGGCAGGTCTGCTCAGAAACGGGTCCAGGAGGATTGAGCAATGTCCTGTGAAAGTTCCTGACCTTAAAAGACTAGTGCAAAACAAAACTCACCCCATAAATGGCCTAAATCACAAAGAGAATTTATTCCATAGGTTGCAGAGAGGGTAGATTTAGGGTAGATATTATAGAGAAATTCTTCACTGTGAGGGTGGTGAGGCCCTGGCACAGGTTGCCCAAAGAAGTTGTGGCTGCCCCATCCCTGGAAGTGTCCAAGGTTGGAAGGGGCTTGAAGTAACCTATTTTTGTGGAAGGTGTCCCTGCCCATGGCAGAGGCTGGAGCTGGATGCTCTTAAAGGTCACTTCCAACCCTGGCCATTCTGTGATTCTGTGAAACACTGTTTCCTAAAAGTGGTTAGAGGGCAATTAAATGGCAAGAAGTTGGGATATTCCAGTCTCAGGAATATAATATTGGTTCTCCTTCAAATAAAACCTGGCTTCAGCAGCTCAGGCTTGGTCCCAACAGCAAGGGTCAAAGGGTGCAGAGAGCCACAATTCAGGTTTTGGCGTTGTCAGAGCTTCTGAAAAGACAATATTCACATGAGCCTGACACTGGGGTGAGCCTCCTACTCCCAGGTACTTTTAGTTACTTGACAGCAACACTTCCCTGTTTGCCCTGTTATTTTAAGGTGTGAAATTCCCCACTGAAAGTCCTGGGATTGATTTAGGGTGTAAATCCACAGGATGTTGGACTTGACTTCAGGTTACCTCATCCCTAATCAAGAAGCCACAACCACCTGCGACAAGGCACTGCTCCAGCACAAAAACCCTGCTGCTCTGAGAGAAAAGAGTGTTTACAGGGCTACTCTGCCCCAGCTGCCAGAACAGACATCCCCTGTCCTGCTGCTGCCAGCAGAACTTGGCATGTGTTACCACAGTGCCTTCTCCGGGAAAATCAGCAGAATTACAGCCATTTGCTCACACCTGAACCAGACCTAATTTGGAATTTGTGGTGGTTTAATGGTAGTGGGAGCTCAGCTCCACTTGCAAACTCCCCCGAAGTGGGATAGAGGGAGAGAACTGGAAGGTGAAAATGGGAAATTAATGAGTTGAGATACAAGCAGTTTAATGGGTAAAGCAAAAGCCACGTGCACAAGCAAAGCAAAACAAAGAATTAATTCCCCACCTCCCACAGGTGTCCAGTGATCCCCAGGAAAACAATGGGAACACGAACACCATCACCCCAAATGTCCCCCCTTTCCTAAACATGACAAAATGTGTTATGGAATATCTTTGGTCAGTTTGGGGTCAGCTGTCCTTGCTCTGTCCCCTCCCTACTCCTTGTGCTCCCCCAGCCTCCTCAGTGGTGGGGAGGGGTGAGGAGCAGAAAAGCCTTGACTGTGTGTAAGCCCTGCTCAGCAAAAACATATTATCAACACTGTTTGGGTCATAAATCTGAAACACAGCCCCAGAGCAGCTACTCTGAAGAAAATCAACATGTCCCAGCCCAAAGCAGCACAGTGCTGCAAAGCGAAGCAGCATTTTGGAGATCTGATGTGAAGAGCACAGAACTCCAGCCCTCCTGGGTGTGCAGATTGTTACAGGATTTATTTTCATGGAGGTGCCCAATGGCTGAAGTTGATTGTGTCCATGAAGAACTGAATCCCCAGCCCGGTGATGCACCTGGGATGCAGCTCTCCTGCCTGCAGGCAGTGCTCGGTGCTGGATGTGAAACCCCCCACAGATGATGAGTCTGTCCAGCCCATTTTCGGTGGAGGATGATCCCTCTCCATCCCCCTCCGGAAATCACAGCCTGTCATTATCCCATGGACTTCGCCATTGAACTGTTTCCTAACTTCTCATTACCACCCACCTTTCATTAAGAGCCTGGATCGTTATCTCATCATTGCAGGTTATTAAATCAAACAATGGCAAAGGCTGTGGCCTTTCTGGGGCTGACTCACCTCATTATGTAACAAGCCCGGGCCAGTGACAACCTCAGCATCGTCATGGTGACAGAGAAGCGACTACAAAGTTGTAGGCAATGATGTGGTGAAGCCAGATACTCCAGAGATGCTGGGGAATCTCTTCAAAGTAATGAAAAAAAACCCCTAAAAACACAAAGCTCTGGCGGAAAAAATGAGGTGGTTTGTGTTTCTGAGGATCGAGGATGACGTGCTTGTAGGCAGCTGCGGGCAGCAGATTAATCACAGCCTCGGAGAAAGGGTATTTTTTTATCTCAGGTCTCAACCCCCGCTGATAGTCAGTTTGGCTCCCGATGCAGGGCCTTTTGAAGCAGCATCCCAGAAGGATCTGCACTGCCTGGGAGGCTCAGATGGAAAGGTTCCCCTGAGGGATGCTGAGCAGGGAGGAGGCGTTGAAGCTCTCAGATCCTGCTGTTCTGCCTCCATCCACGGCAAAGCTGTGGGTAGAGTTTGGGAAGGATTTATGTAATTTTGGGGTGGCTACAAGGAATTGGTCACCTTAGACCACTTCTACTACCTGTGGAGAGAATTGGGCACTCAGTTGCACTCAGAGCAATTCAGCTGCCCTGCTGTGGGTACTGAGATGTGTCCTGGAGGAGTTTGTGTCCTCTGAGCACAGAGGGAACCTCAGAGCTATGCCCTAAACTATTCCATGCACATCTCAGTGCTCTGCAGCACAAGCTGATCCAAAACACAGTTCCTCCTCCAATCCAGAGTCCCGTGTAGGGAGGAAGAGCAGAGCTTTGGTGAGGAGCTGCATTTCGAAATCGTGTACGTGCCGAGCATCTTCCCACCCACACCTCCCCTCTGTGAGCACGTCTGCCCCATGGACAGCCTGCTCATCCCTGCTTCCTCACAGCACTGGGGTGATCCAGACAATGGTTGCCCAACAGTGGCTCACACACCTCAGCTCTGGCCAAGAACCACTTTTGGGACCAGCAGCACTGCTGGGGCTGAGCTGTTCCCTGGATCAGCCTCCCCAAGGGCTCCCCTCTCCATTCAGCTGGTGGAAACCACAAGGCATCCAGAGGTGAGCTCTAAGTGTCCCACTTTTCCAGAGTGTTCCCATGTGCTTTTAAACTTGAGACCTGCAGGCACTGCTTTTAGGAGGTCTGTGAAAGACAAGTAAGAGGGAAAGTGTGTGGTCAACAAGCTGAAATTTAGAATAGTAAGGTCCAGTTTGGTTTCCATTTCTTTTGCTGGAGCTCCCTACAGTCAGAACCTCTCCCAGGGAACCTCCAATTTCCTAACATCTCTCCTAAGCAACTTTTGGACCCAAATCAATGGAATCAGATCACACAGATTGCTGGAATGCAGAAGTTAAAATAACCAAATTTCCTTATCACGGTTTTCTTGAAAATTCTTCCACTTACAGAGCAATTGTTTTAATGCATTTAAGTCCAAGCAGATGATTTTCATTTGTGCATTTCATTTACTTTTTTCTATGCCATGGAGACCTGGCTGGGAAAGAAAAAAAAAAAAGAGGCTAAAATTGTTTAAAAATATCTACAGAATTTGTTTCTTATTTCCCTGATATTTTCCAATCAGACATGAAAAATATTAATGGAAAATTGCTCTGGAATTTTGGGGCAAGCTGAAACAATGTGGGGAGCTTGCTGCCAGCATATTTTCTCAAATACATTTATATTTTCCAACCCACAACGACAAGCTGTTAACAGCTCCTTGGGAAAGGAAAAATAAAAAAAAAGAAAACTGAGTTGAATGTTTAGATTTCTGCCCTGGAGTTTAACAGGGAGTGACAAAGCAGCGTGTGGGGTCACAAGGAAAGATGCTGTGCTTCAAAGCATTTGGGAGGGCCTCAGTTTTCAGGAGGGGATGGCACAGGTGGAAGCACATCCTGGCCATTGATTATGGCACATCCTGGCCATTGATTATGGCTTGTCCTCACTGAATAATGATGGAGATGGGGGAAAACCCAGTTTTGTTGTGTCTGCTTCAGCATTTCCAGCAACACCACTCATTAGGGAATCACAGAATGGTTTGGGTTGGAAGGGACAAAAAATTTTATCCAGTTCCAACCTCTCTGCTGTGGGCAGGGACACCTTCCACTATCCTAGGATGGTCCAAGCCCCATCCAACCTGGCCTTGAGCACCTCCAGGGATGGGGCAGTCACAGCTTCTCTGGGCAACCTGTTCCAGCACAAACTCTGGGTCATAAATAGGACACTTCTCAAACCAAACAGATGATCCTAGGACAGGGCTCACCTCACGTGTCCTTCCCCCCGTGCCCCCCTGCCCAGCTTGGGTGGGTTCGTGCTCCCCGCACGTCCCTGGGCTGACGCCTGAGGTGACAGCACAGCCACAGCCAGGGTTTCACATTTCCCAGCCCAGCTGTTTACCCAGAGTTCAGCCCAAAGGAAAACAACTGCTAGACAGTCAACAAGAGATCTGAGAGCCACCCGACTCCTGGGCAGGTTTTCTGCCAACTTCCCTATAAAGAAGAAGAGCAGGGCTCAGGCTCAAGGCATGACCTTCCTTGAGTTCATGTTGTGTGTTTATTACCCGGGCTGGGACAGCCCCAGGCATTGATTGATGGGCACCTTTCACCCACAGCCGGCTGAAGATGCTTGTGATGCCTCAGGGGTTCCATGGATGGTCACTGAGCCAGTGGGAGATACAGTTTGTACCCGTGGAGCAGAGCCCAGAGCATTTGTGGTGCAAATGTGTTGGACGTGATCAGTTTTTCAGCAGCTCAGCTGCACCCAAAAATTATTAAGAGAATTAAAAAAAAAAAAAGAAAGGGGAAACACGGCAGCAACCAGAGGTGATTTAATGTTTGAGGGAAACAAAGGCTTTGCTGACTGTGCTCCCCCCGTGCACATGATCTTCACAGCTGGCAGGAGGTGGAAATCATTCCCTGCCTTTGGCAAAGCCACCTTGGAATAAAAAATAAACACAGAAATCACTGCTGGCAGGTGCCTCTTCTGTCTCAACTCACCCTGCTCAGCTTGGTTCAGCAACACGGAGATTTTGGTGGTGAAGCTACTTCTGAGTCCCTCTTCCTACCCCAAAGCCTTGTCCTCAGCCATGAATGAGATCCAGCCCTCCAGCTGGTGAATGGATCCAGGGTGGAAAAAAAAACCCAAACCAATCTTTTCTTTTCCTGTATTATTATTCTACATACTGTTTATTCCATACATTTATTTTTCTTTATTTTGTTCTGACTGGGAATGTTGTTTTGTGAGCATGGATCCATCGCTGGAGCACCTGGTGTTGGCATAAAGCCATCCCACATTCCTTTTGTGGAGAGGTTTTATCGAGCTGCCTAAGCCCAAATCACAGCCTCAGCTACGTCCTCCTGCTCCTGTGAGAAATCCCTTGCTCATAAGGAGGATTTCTAAGAAAATCAGCGAGAAGGTGAAAAAAAACCGAGTCACATCCTCAAATTTCTGCTCCAGCCATGTTAGAGTCTCCTATTGGCATTAAGGTGGGGTGCTTGCCTGGCATGAGGATACGAGTTTCCTCCAAATAAATCTATATTGGTGACTGAGGAGCCTTTATTTTGCACCTGGGAGTGCCCACTTGCATTTTTAAGGGTGGAAAAATTTGGTCTCCCAGGCAGAGAAATCAGCAGTTGTTCAGCCCTCACCTTCAAGCCCTTGAGCAAGACCCAGAGCTTATCCCCCCATAAAAGCATCCTGGCTCGGGAGAGACCAAAACTGGGAAGCCACATCCCTCCTTGGGGCTTCGTGGATTTGGGAGAAGAAGACAAAACAATTTTCCTCCCGGTACCACTGTGAGAAAAACACCGCCGCTACAGGCGGGTTATCCCTGTTGTTTACCAGCCTCAGCTGCTCTCGGGGCTTCCTGGAAAGAGCTGGAAAGCTCAGCAGCAGCAGCAGCACGGCTCTTGCACGCTCCTTTCGCGTGTCTCCGGAGGAGCTGCAGCTGCCGGAGCTCGGGGAGCGCTCCCTGCCCGTGTCCATGCGAGCGCGGCGTGCGCAGCCCGTGCGGCTCCCCGGGGCTGGCCCTTGTCCCGCATGCCAGCACGCCAATAAAATAATAAATAAAACTGGTAAACGAGTTCGCCCCGCTGCCCCGGGAAAGGTTTTCCCCGCTCCAGGTCGGATAAACAAGCTCCAGAGGCGGCGGGGAGGGTAATGAATAAATAAATAAATCAGGCTGGCTGAAGGGATGCAGCCGTGTCGCACCAGCCCTGCCCAAATGGAGCCTCAAGAAGGGCTGGAGAGGCACAAGGACACGGCAACACCTCCGTTGCTTTGGATTTACCATCCCCTTCCCCATCACCCCTTCCCCAGCAGCATCATTACTCCCCAAACCAGTTCACAAGCAGACATTGGTCTGTCTCAGCTTGTCCCCTCTGTCCTCAGATATTCTTTTCCAGGGCTCAGCAAAGCTTTACTTGATTTCCAACCCAAATTAGCATCTCTCCAGGTGGGGTTTTAGCACCCTGCTCCTGCCCGCAGGGGCTGATTTGGAAGCTCTGCTTTGCACTATAATTAAGTCTGGACTAGTAATATCCCCCCAAAATGTACCTACACAGGAAGCACACCTCAGGATGCTCTGGCACTGCCAGGATTGGTGCAGAGAGAGCTGGATCTGTGGATAAGAGCAGCTAAAGGCACTGTCAGCACAGTCTCCAGCCCATCTCTGCACCCTCCTGTGCCTCAGTTTCCCCTGCCTCAATAAAGCTGGAAATCATCCAACAAGGAGTAAAGGGCTGGGGAGAGGGGGAACAAAAAGGTCTCAGGAGTCAATTCTGAACAAACAGCATGAAGTTCTTGGGGAAATTATTATTATTATTATTACTATTATTACAAAGAAATCAAAAGGAAAGCCCAGCTCCATGATGTTTCAGCAAGAGGGTGGCATACACAATGCAGGAGGTTGAATTTTCTGGTCTGGATCATGCTGGTTCCTCAGCACCAAGGAAGGGCACATCTCACTCCAGGCCCTGTGCTTTTTGGGAAGAGGTTTAATCTGGGATGGGACAGGATGGGCAATACCAAGGAGATGTTTTCAGAATGGGGTATATGGGAGAGCAGAAAATTAGAATGATTTTGTTCTCCAGGAAGGAGAAAACTGGGGAATAGCTTTTGGCGTGTGTGCCTGCACGCACGCACCGGGAAAACAGGGATCACACCTTGCTGGCTGCTGGTTTTGAAATCCTCCCACATCCCTCCATTAAAAAAAACAACCTGTGGTCATCTGATTTGAAGCCTTTGGAGCCGTTTTGTGCTGAGATCAATTTCTCCATCATGGAGGGTGTGTTAGGGAAAGGTCTGGCATGGCAGCAGCTCTGCTGGCACAGCTCCTAGTGGCACAAGGATGGTGGGATGCCAGGTGGAAAAGGGCCTGGGGAGTGTTGGTGGTGTGATCTGAGCACTGGGGTGAAGCCCAAGCCCATTCTGAGCTGATCTCCTGTGTGACTGTCATGGTTTTAGTTCGCTTATTCAGGTTTGTGGCTAAATGCTAGCACACTTACTTAAATTTACTTGATTGCTTGTTGTGAGATAAGGATTAGGAGTAGGTAAAGCAGGCTCAAACTTTATAAAGTACAAAGAAGTTTTATTAATATATCTAAGACAAAGGGGAAAAAAAAAAAAAAAACCTCAAGAAAAAACTAGAACAAACTCTTCAGACTACTCCTCTTTCTCCACTTTCCATTTCATTCTCTCTGACAACATACAAAAGACAACACTTTGACTTCTAGTCAGTTTACTACTTTAGAAACAGCTTTTGTTTTAGTTCATTTAGGGAGAGAAGTTTCTTTTGCTTACACTATGGATCTTCTGTAAGAAAAATACAGTTTTTATGGGTCTTCTGCCTCACTATTAACCGCCGCCCGGAGCAAAGTCTAACTTAATGGTGGATCCCTCCCACACTAGTAGCTTTCTCACAGTTACTTGGGTGGGTTATGAACAGTTTACAGGGTACTTGTTTTAAGGATGCTTAGTTCAATTGCAGCAACAAAGAAAAATCTTTTCTTCTGTGCTTAGCAGCACAGGTTCTCCTGACAACTCAGGTTCTCTAGCATTCTCCCCGGGACTAGGGCTCTGAGTCACAGCTTCTCTTCTCTCTTGGTTCTAGTTTCTCATCAGGCTGTACTTTTTCAACACTTACTTGTTTGTACTTAGGTATTTCAGTTCATTGGTTGTAATAAGAACCTCACATTTCCCTTTGGACTATATCTTCATATATTACAGAGAATTTATTAGCTCAGTCTCTAACTATGGTTCTTCAAAAGAGTTTTCAGCTTCACTCTTGAAGCAACTTCCCATGCACTTCTCTTTAGGTATCAGTTCTGCTTTCCTCACTGACTGTAAAGTCTCTGCGCTGCACTATGTAGATGTCTTCACTCGTTCCTCTCTCTGCGAGGAAGGATGGGTGTCTGTGAGTTTAGTCCAGGCATGGAGAGAGTTAATCTCTGTCTCTCTCTCTCCGGCAGTGTGAGGATCACGTGCTCTCTGCCGGGCTGTTTGAACAGGTCTGAGCTGGATGCCAGACGCTCTCAAGAGTCTCTGCCCGGCTCTGCGGAGCTGGCTCGGCCTGGTAGGGCCATCTGGGCCCGGGATGACAGGGCAGGGCCTGGCCCGAGCTGGATGGAGTCCGGCCCGGTCCTTGCCTGGCCCGGCTCTCCTTCTTGTGTAGCTGACACACTGGCTGAGCTGGATTTGCTGAAAATTCCAATCGTTTCCTCCCCCATGCCTGCCCGGCTGCAGCGGCACGGCTGCCGTAAAAACCTCCCGTCCCCCCCCCATCCCTCCTTCGGAAGGAGGGGGGGGGGGCCTTACCAGTGAGAGAAGCAGGAGCTGCTCCTCTCTACACAGCAGCAGCAGGTCTAAAGAGGAAGAGCGTCAGAAAGTCTCTGCTTATATATGGTTTTTTCCTTGAAGGCGGACCAACTTTTTAATTGGTTTACCTACCTATCAATTCTTAAAACTACCTGATTATTGGCTCTCTCTCTCTCGCAGGAAGGAAGTTGTATTCCTTCCTGCATTCCTGCAGCACAGATCACTTCTTAGATTTTGACCCCTCTGGCCTAATCCAGGACAGTGACACAGCCACTGAGCTGGGTTTCAGCTGGTGGCTGGAAATACAGAGATGGAGAGTCCTTCCCCATCCGTGCCAGGAGGGAGGAAGGACACCAAAAGGAGGAGTTTTCCAGCATCCTGAGCTGCTTGGTGAGATGCTGGCCCTGGCAGGGAGGTTATGGATGTATCTGCCTGGTCCCAGGTTGGGACATTTGGCGATACCTTCAACATCTTTACGTGGTTTAATTCCCAGATTCAGGAAGTCTGAGAGTTGCTAACAACCCATATCTCTCCCCACCAGCTGGTTTCTGTGGAGCGATCAGAATGCAAAGCAGGTCCCAAAAATCACACTGGACTTCCAGGAGCTTCACACCCCTTAGGAGCCTCCTACAACAGCTTCTAGTGGAGTGTTGGTTCCACCTGCAGCAGGTGACAGCTGAGGCTGTCCCACCTGGCCACCACAGCCTGGCATGGGCTCCCCTGCACCATGAGACGTGGTGGGCACTGCTGCTTGGTTGTGCATCCCCCAGTGAGCGAAAATGGGAACAAAACCGGGCATGGTGACCCTGAAATCCACTCCCCATGAGTGGCCATAAATGCTAAAGAAAGTGCACAGGCCAAGAGGCAGCGGAGAGGTCGAGCTCACTGAGGGTTTTCCTGGAAGTGCAGGGAGGTGCTGGCAGGGCTGTGATGGGGGGACAGACACTTGCTCCTTTGGGTCCTGTGGCTCCAGAGGCTGGTGAGGTGAAAGGGAATGAAACAAAACCAAGAGCCAGAATGAAAATACCACAGTGAGAAACACAGGCCAGGGGGCAAAGCAGGACGGGAGGGGATTTCCAGCCTTCCAGGAAAGGTGTTCAGTGAAAACAAGGTGATGGTTTGACTCAGGCATGAGCTGGTGAGTCAGGAGAGCTGGGGCCAGTTCTGCCTCATGTTTCCTCCCTGCCCTTTGAACAGACACCCTCGAGCAGACACCCACAGTGTCACTGTCACTGGGACAGTCCCCACACGGAGCTGCAGCAGGCAGGACCCCCCTCCAGCAGCTCCTGACTCCTCACGTGGCTTCTCTGCATCCATCAGTGCTTAAAAATCCTGTTCGGTGCCTCTGACAAGAAATGCTGGATAAAAACTTTTCCAGGGCTGCCAGGAAGACACGGCATCAAGGAGTGATGATTGATGTGACCAGCAAGGGCAGAAGCTTGTGGGTTTGCAGGGCATTGTCAGCAATCCAGAAAGCCTCCCAAAGTGACAAAATTATCCCTTCCAATCCCTAAAAAGAGCTGCAGAGAGGCAGTTCTCCACCTGTATCTGTATGCACTCTGCAAAAGCAGAGTTTCCCATCGGGGGTGTCATAATCTGAGGCACTGCAGGAGCTGGGACAGAAGGAAGGGCTCGGTGGAGCAGGGGACAGGCAGCAGGAATGACAGTGCCGGGATGTGGCACAGTCCTGCCCTTTCCCTTGGTGCTGCAGGCAAAAGGCACCTCTGCTCCTGCTAACAAGAGCCTCCCTGATCTCAGCAAGCAGAAATGAGACCAGGGGATGTTGTAAATTCTGCTAACAGAATGTACAAAGCAGGGAGAGCAGCAGGAGAGGGAGGGATTCTGCCCCTCCACTCCACTCTGGTGAGATCCCACCTGGAGCACCACGTCCACCTCTGAGCTTCCCAGCATAAAAAGAATGTGGAGCTGTTGGAGCAAGTCCAGAAGGGGCCATGAAGATGCTCCAACGGCTGGAGAGCCTCTGTTATAGAGACAGGCTGGAAGAGCTGGGGTTGTTCGCCCTGGAGAAGGCTCGTGGGAGATCTCAGAGCCCCTTCCAGTGCCTGAAGGGAACCTATAAAATAGATGGGGACAGATTTTTTAGCAGGGTCTGTTGCAATAGGACAAGGGGTGATGGTTTCAAAGTGAAGGAGTGTTGATTTATATTACGATTAGGGAAGAAATTTTTTATAGGGAGGGTGCTGAGACCCTGGCACAGGCTGCCCAGAGGGGTGGTGGATGCCCCATCCCTGCAAGTGTTCAAGGTGAGGTTGGAGTGGACTTTGAGTACAAGATGTCCTTGCCCTGTCAGAGGGTTTGGAACTAGCTGATCTTTTACATCCTTTCCAACCCAAACTGTTCTGTGCTTCTGTCATCATGTGTTCAATCTCTGCTTTCAGTCTTATCTCCAGCTCCTTCCCAGCCAGCAGCACCAGGATTTCATTTGTCCTTTGACAGATGACAAATGTGCCTCTTGCTGGCAATGTCCTGCCAGCTTATCACCTGCACACTCCCAGCCTTCCCCGCGTCAGCTGCAGTAATTAAATCATATTTTTCAGGAAGGGCACTTTAGGTGAAAGCTCCCAACACCTCCTGCTGGAAGAGCTGCAGCCACAGACAGGCCTTTGCCAGGGAAATGGCACTGCCTGGGGATCAGGGCTCTCTCCAGAGCTCCCAGCCGATGCAGCAGTGCTGGGAGAAATTAATTCCTGCCCTAAGCTCGTTCCTCCTGGCTGTCCTTGAGCATCCCTGCTAGAAATACCTTTCTTTAATATTGAAACTGCCAAATGCCTTGAGGTCGGCTAAATGGCAGCTGCTACACAGACGTGAAGTGCAGATCCTGTGGCAATGCTACTGGTTACAGTGCCCAAGGAGAGAGGAGGCAGAACAGAGCCAAGACAACCAGGATTTCACACAGATTTCTTGGGCAAACACAGGAAAGTGATGCCAAAGCTGAAAATGGTGAGAAACCAGCCAAAACAGGGGTGGAGTTAGCATTTTCCTCCGCAGGATGCTCCATTTCCACACACAGGGGTGTGCAGAGACAGCTGAGAGCATCCAAAATGCTCATCCCTGCCTCAAGCTACCAGAGGTTGGCAGAGCAGCAGCCCTCGGGCAGAGCCTCCCCTTTGCACCCTGGCTCAGGGTGGCAGTGGGCAAGCCCTGAGGTCGCTGCTGTTCCCAAAAGGCTCCTAGAGTAAAGGCTCAGCCTCCTTGCTGAGCTGCCTGGAGCCCCCCTATTCCCCTGGGAGGGTCAGGGACACAGCCAGGTTCCAACCCAGCTGAAGCCACCACCTCGAGCAAGGATTTTTATGCACAAAGTTGAACTAGAAGGGGAATATCTTCACGCCCAAATCTCCTGCAAACTGAGGATGTGCACAGCTCGCTGTGGGCAGCTTCTGAAGGGCAGCCACAAGGCTGTGCTCTCCACAGCCCTCAAACCTGGTGGCTTATGGGTTTGTCCCTGGCAGCCCAGCAGCAGCCACTGAGCAGCGCTCCAGGCAGGGCTGGTGATGTGGGACCCCACGAACCGGGGTTAAAGGCTGCAGCCAGGTCACAGCGCTGCTAAGCCACCACTAAACCGTGTCCCCAAGTGCCACATCTACGTGCCTTTTAAATCCCTCCGGGGACAGTGACTCCACCACTTCCCCAGACACCACTTTTCCAGTGCTTGACAGCTCTTGTAGTGACAAAATTGTTCCTGAAATACATAACCAGTGGACAAAACCCATCCTTTCTGCCACCTTGGACTCTCTGGAGCTGCGGGCTGATGCACGGAGCTGCCGAAAGCTGCTCTGGCATTTCAAGGTTGACCTCTAGAGGAAGTTTGTAGACAGACAGAGCTCCGGCTGAGACGGTGACACAAGGAGACGGTGACACAAGGGCTGCGGGACCGAATAGCCGAGGATTTGCAGGTCAGCTGTGCCCCACGAGTCTGGCAGCGATGCCAAGCACAGCACGGTGTCCCAACAAACCCACCCTCCCCAGTTTCGGTGTGTTGGGCAGAACCACGTGGAAAAAGCATCAATTGCTGCAAATCCACCCAAGTGTGCGTGCCCAGGTGCTGGAGACCTGCCCGTCATTTCTAGCCCTGCTGAGGCTGCAGCAGAGCCACGGGAGCTTCCCACCAACATGGGAAGTTCTCCCGCTCTCTCCCTGCTCCCCACCGAGCGCTTTCAAAGCCTCACACGCTCTGCTTCCCTCCCACCGCCCGCCCCCAGCATCTCTCCCTCTGCTCCAAATTAATCCGTTTATCACCTAAAATTAATCCGAGCCCTGCAGTCTGCTGCGCTGTCAAGATTGCGAGGGTGTGAACCACATCACGCTCCGCTGAGCCTTAAAAGGCAGCAGAAACCTGGGCGCCGGTGATGCGGGTTCTGTGAGCATCACTGCGGGCTCTGCCTCACCCACGGATCATCCTCCCCAGAGCAGGCAGAGGGGAGAAAAACAAATCCAGCCCTTTCCCCGCCGGTTTCACTCCCTCCCTGCTGCCCTTCGGTGCCCACCGTGTGACACCTCTGTCCCTGCCCCAGCACAGCGCTGCCCGGCGGCCGAAGCACCTGTGAGAGACACCGAGCAGCACCTTCTCCCCGTGTCCTTGCGTATCACGACTTAACCCTGCCTACCCTGGCTTTTTTGCCTCCTGGAGAAGACTTTTTGCCTTCCGTTTCCCCACTCAATAGAGCTGCTGAGAAAAGGGACCACCACAAGCATCCCACTCTGTGTCCACGCTTCCCTCTGAGATGAGGAGGAGGTGACATTTAAGAGCCTCTGCTTCCCAGCAGCTCGGAGAGGATGGAAAACTTATCCACAGCAGCACAGGAGCACCCATCAGGGCTTTAGGTCCCATTCTGGGTGCTTCTTGCCCAGGCTGCTAAGCCAGGGGGTGGCAAGTGGGGATTTCTGTGGAAAAGAGATGGTTTGGGGTGCAGATCCGAGGGCACCACGGCATGAGCGGGGCTTGCCCAGGTGAGTGATCCTCCTCAAAAGCCCTTTCCGTGCCCAGTTTCTCCTCCCAGCCCCTCAGCCGAGCACCTCCCAAGGACACAAATGCACGCAGGTCGCCGATTCTGAGACTGCATCGCCCCAGCAGCACCCCCTGCCCAAAAACCTCCTGCTGCCCTCCGTCCTCAGCCCCTGCACCACCCCAGAGCAGCTCATTCCCCTCACCCGGGGAGAGACAAAAACCCCCTCAGGGAAGGCGGAGAGGGGACAGTTGCCCTCGTCAGGCTGCACGGAACACACACACACCCCACACAAACCTCAGAGGTGCCCCCCATCCTCCCCCAAAGCCGGCGGTGCGGCAGAGCCGGGCTCAGCCCGGTGCTCCCATCTCCCATCCCCGCAGGAGGCACCGCCCGGGGCACGGACCCAGCCCTGGGTACCCAAGGAGTCCCTGCGGGAGCATCCCGGGATGCTGCCCACCCGTGCAGCCCTACCTTTGCGGAACGGCATGGAGCGGGAGGAGGCAGGGCTGCGCTCGGACGCCTGGGTTCCGCGGACGGGGATGCCTTCTCTTAGATATATATGCAAAAAATATATATATTTCTTCTGTATCTGTATTTCTTTCCTTCCTCCTCCTCCTTCTTTCAGAAGGAAACGGACATATTTGGGCAAAGCCCGGCAGAAACCAGCGTCATTCCGAGGGTGGCACTGCAGAAAGGAGGAAGTTCTTGCAGTTTCAGAGCTTTTAACCCTTCGCTGCCCGGAGACGGCAGGGTTGGGAGGGAGGTGACAGGAGCAGGACGAGGAGCTGAGGGCCTTAGAAAGGGGTGGAAGGCACCGGAAAAGGGGTTTTGAGTTGATGTGTTGTGTTTTTTTCTTGGCAGGACCAATATAACTGAGTGTAATGGATGTGGGTGTGATAATGGAATTTTGGCCTCCTGCATCACTTATGCAAATTTCTGAGCTCATCAGAGCATCAATCCCATCTTCTCTGTGGTGGCACTGGGACAAACTGGGAAAACTCAGCTGCTTCAGAAACAAGGAGGTCAGAAACTCAGATCCCCCGGTTCAGCATCCTTGCACAGGCAATTGGAAGTTCAGATCCTGCTCTGCTGGATCCTGAGGATGAGCAATTCCTTCCCTGGCATCTCAGGGCTGGGGTGGGCCATCAGCTTTGGAGCAGCATCAGGTCTGTGTGTCCTCACCTCTGGAGCTCAGGCTGCAGCAGGAGGTGAAGGTGGAGGAGCATTTTAACCTGGGAGGGTTGTTTATTTTTACTGTGGCACCTTCATGCCCTCCCTGGAGGCAGAAAGAGCCATTGGCTTGAAGGTAATTCAAGAGAAACTCTGAACTGTGAATGACTGGACCCCATCCTTTTATCCTGGTGCTTGACAGTGATGCCCTGAGCTCCATGCTGTGCCTCTGCTCCCTGCAAAACTGTTTCTCCCTCCTGGAGCCAGCAAGACTTTCCTCAATCCATCCCTGGCGTGCTCTAAAGCCTCCCCATCCATCTCCTGCAGGCTCCAGCACTATCCAGACCCCCTCTATGCTCCAGGTGAGTTTTCTTCATCCTCCCCAGGGCAAAGTCTGCCAGGTTTGGTTTAGCCCCCACTGGAGAAACCTTTTTAAGCCAGTGGGTAAGGAGCACTCCAAAAAATCACCCCCCAGGCTGTTGTGAGAGCTGTGACTCCAAAAGGAATGACAGGGACATCAATGTCCTACATGGCTTTGCTGTCTCTGTCCTGCTCAGGGAGTGTTGGCTGCTGCATGTGGAGATGTTCCTGAGCGCCAGCATCATGTGAGGAACAAAAGTGTTCCAGATTTGATGGCTGTTGGGCTTTTTCTGGCAACTGGAACCAGTTACAGCAGCTGGTGTATGCCCTGCTCCTGGAAAACACAGCAGGACAGGCTGGGGGTCTGTCCAAACAAACTGAGCAACCATTTCCTTGAGGAAAAATCATCCAAAAATGAATTTTCCCAGGATGTTTAGTAACCCTAAAGGGTCACAGGCTGGGAGAATTTAAGGCAGGTGGGTTGGACACCCATGTGCTGCTGCCAGAGAGCTCAGAAGGTAAAGGAGGGTCCTCCTTCACTGCATGTGTTCCAGCACCAGGTGGAAGGGAAGGAGATCCCGGCCATGCCCAAGGCCAGGCCAGCAGGACCCAAGAGTTCTGGACCACCCCAACTCTAACCCAGTCCTCTGTTCCCACAAACGAGTGAAATTCCTTGGAGTGATGGGCTCTCATATCTCTACAAAACACAAAACCAGACCTTTACAGTTTTATTTCACAGGATAAATGCAGATTAGCAGTTCATCTCCAGAAGGATATTTCCAGCACATGATTCCAGGGCTTAGCAAAAGAAACTTAATGCAACATACTCAGGGTGAGACTCAAAATGAATGTCTTATCCACGAAAATCCATGTTTGGATGCTCATGTCCAAGTTTGTTGTCCATAGTATCCTGCTCAGTGCCTGCACAGCTTGGAAGGGGCTTAATTCCTCAGATTTTTTTTTTTTCTGCAACACTGATCTTGCCCGGACAATGCCACTTCAGTTCCAAAAACTTCCCAGTAGGAGCATCCAGAAATTTCATAGCTATGACCAGGACCTGTATTAGAGGATGATGGTTCAGGTCCCCATTAAGGCGCTTCTGTCACCTGGTCCTTGCCCTGGGATTTGCTCCAGTTATTCTGTGCTTTGATCTAAGAAGACCTCAGATGGGACCATCCTTGCTGTCCATCCATCTCCTTTCCATTTGCCAGGAAATTCCAGGACGCAGCTTCCAAGGCAAGGCCACCACAGGATCAGAGCATCATTCCCTACATCAGATGCTATTGGGTTTCACCCACAGAAAGCACCTCAGGCACCTCAGTGGTGCCAGGCAGTTGAAATAAGCAGAGAAGGCTCCAAACGTAGTCTGGGGATTTCTGGTGTACGAGGATCTTCACCCCTTACTCACAGCTCAGCAGCAATTTTGTCTGGCATCCAAAAAGAACAAGTAAAAACAGTAATAATTAAAAAATTACTGAGAATCAAGCTGACCCCAAGACAAGATTTAGGTGAAACTGAATAAACTCTGGTCTAAGACTGAAATCAGAGCATCTCTCCTCCTGGGGTAGCACAAATCCCAGGCTGCATAGCCAGAGAGGGGGTGGCAGTGGCTCAGCATCACTTGAGGTTTTCAGAACAGGCTGAGCAAACACAGTGGGAAGGGTTTCAGCCAGCATTAATTGTGCCCCAGGGGTGAGGGATGGTCCAGAAAGCTTCCTGGGATCTTCCCAAGCCTTGGTTTCTGTGGGAGAGGCGCTTGGAGCCTCAATGGTTGCTACCAGCTTTCCCAGCCATGCTCTGTAGGAAGCTGTCTCCAAAGGAAACAGAAGTAGAATTTAATGGCCAGTATTTTAGGGGGTGTGGTTTAGTTAGAACTGACCCAGAAAAGAAACCTTTTACCTGTTTTGCCTGTTACTCACAGATTCAAAAGCCATATGCCATAGAATTATGGAAAGGTTTGGGTTGGAATGGATCTTAAAGACAATCTAGTTACAAATCCCCTGCCATGGGCAGGGACACCTTCCACTATCCCAGGTTGCTCCAAGTCCCATCCAGCCTGGCCTTGGACACTTCCAGAGATGGAACAGCCACAGCTTCTCTGGGCACCCTGTGCCAGGGCCTCACCACCCTCACAGGAAAGAATTTTTCCTTCAACTTCATCCTTAAGCCCAGAAAAACCTCTTTATCCAGGATGGAGATTTAATTTGCCTTCCCTGCCTTGCACTGACCCCACCTGTGTGCACAACCAGGCTTTGCACCAAGGGGCACAGGGGTGAAATGAGCTGCCCTGCACATCCCTGCATGTTCCCAGCCAGGAAACCAGCATTGAACTGCCCTCCCTTTCCAGTTAGTGAGATAATGGGTGGGAGCAGTGTGAGACAGGAATGTCAGTGCTTTCAGCCTGAGAATCAGTCACGGGGATCTCCTTCACTGCAAGGCTTGTACTCTACAAGCAAATAAGAATGCAAACAGCTTCTCTGAAATATTTATAACGCTTGGAATGACTTGCATGGCACAAACCCAAGGAAGATGAGGGTGCTGGGAATTGCTGGTGCTGGGTGCACCAGGGAATTGCTTACTTGATTGATCCAGCTTGCAAAGTTCTGTTTTGTCCTTTTGTAAGATGTCTGAGTGCTCAGGCAGGCTCTCCTCCTCCCTTGGGTTACACACTGCCTGGAGGTGCTGCTTTCCCCATCAGCTTCAGACCCCTGATCCCACTGCTCACCTGTCCCCCGGCTGAGCTGCTGTGCTCACATCTAAGCCAATCTTCAAGGCTGCACTTCAGTGACCAGGCACTGACCATTACACTTCTATTTGCAGCCCATGCCCAGGTTTTCAAGGCCTCTGCAGATCCTCCCACACTCCAGACCCCGGTACCCAGCTCCCTTTCTCACAGAGAGCTCTCCCCACGTGCTGATCACCAGCCTGGTGCTGCAGCTTTGCAAATTTAGCAGGGGAAAGTTGCAGAGAGGCTCGTGGCCTGTTCCTGTTGGGGGAACAGGCAGCACAATCAGGTCATCAGGGCTTAAGATTCAGAAGGGCCTGGGAACAACGAGCTTTTGGAGAGTTTACAGCCAACCCCCCTCCTTTGTAACCTGACCTAGGGAGATTACTTTTAATAACCTCTAGTATTAGTGCTGGCATCTTCATATCACAAAGATTAGGTGCTCTATAAAGGTGTGGGGACAAGATTGGATTAGAGAGATGCAGGTCAAAGACTTAGGACAAGGAGAAATGGCTTTAAACTGTCAGAGGGCAGTGTTAGATTAGAGATTATGAAGAAATTCTTCCCTGTGAGGGTGGGGAGGCCCTGGCACAGGGTGCCCAGAGAAGCTGTGGCTGCCTCTGGATCCCTAGAAGTGTCCAAGGCCAGGCTGGACGGGGCTTGGAGCAACCTGGGATAGTGGAAGGTGTTGGAATGCGATAATTTTTAAGGTCCTGTCTAACCCAAACCATTTTGTGACCAGGTACTCATGGTCCTCTGCACATCTCCAGGTCCTGGTCTCCTGTTGTCGTGGTTTTAGTTCGCTTATTCAGGTTTGTGGCTAAATGCCAGTACACTTACTTAAATTTACTTGATTGCTTGTTGTGAGATAAGGATTAGGAGTAGGCAAAGCAGGCTCAAACTTTATAAAGTACAAAGAAGTTTTATTAATATATCTAAGACAAAGGGAAAAAAGGAAAACAAAAACTCAAGAAAAAAACCAGAACAAACTCTCCAGACCACCCCTCCTTCCCCACCTCTCCATTTCATTCTCCCTGACAACATACAAAAGACAACACTTTGACCTCCAGTCAGTTTACCACCTCAGAAAAAGCTCTTGTTCCAGTTCATTTAGGGAGAGAAGTTTCTTTTGCTTACACCATGGATCTTCTGTAAGAAAAATACAGTTTTTATGGGTCTTCTGCCTCACCATTAAGCGCCGCCCGGAGTAAAGTCCAGCTTAATGGTGGATCTCCCCCACACCAGTAGCCTTCCCACAGCTACTATGGTGGGTTATGAACAGTCCACAGGGTACCTGTTTTAAGGATGCCCAGTTCAATTGCAGCAACAAAGAAAATCCCTTCTTCTGTGCTCAGCAACACAGGTTCTCTTGACAACTCAGGTTCTCTAGCATTCTCCCCGGGACCAGGGCTCTGGATGACAGCCTCTCCTCTCTCTTAGTTCTAGTTCTCATCAGGCTGTACTTTTTCAACACTTACTTGTCTGTACTTAAGTATTTCAGTTCATTGGCTGCAATAAGAACCTCACATCCCCCTTTAGACTATATCTTCATATATTACAGAGAATTTATTAGCTCAGTCCCCAACCATAGTTCTCCAAAAGAGTTTTCAGCTTCACTCTTGAAGCAACTTCCCATGCACTCCCTTTTTAGTATCAGTTCTGCTTTCCTCACTGACTGTAAAGTCTCTGCGCTGCACTATGTAGGTGTCCTCACTCGTTCCTCTCTCTGCAAGGAAGGATGGGTGTCTGTGAGTTTAGTCCAGGCATGGAGAGAGTTAATCTCTGTCTCTCTCTCTCCGGCAGTGTAAAGATCACGTGCTCTTTGCCGGGCTGCTTGAACAGGTCCGAGCTGAATGCCAGACGCTCTCAGAGTCTCTGCTTGGCTCGGCCAAGCTGGCTCGGCCTGCTGGGGCCATCTAGGCCTGGGGTGACGGGGCAGGGCCTGGCCCGAGCTGGATGGAGTCCGGCCTGGTCCTTGCCTGGCCCGGAGCAGGGGCCTGGCTCTCCCTCTCGTGTAGCTGGCACACCGGCTGAGCTGTATCTGCTGAAGATTCCAGCCGTTCCTCCCCCATGCCTGCCCGGCTACAGCGGCACGGCTGCCGTAAAACCTCCCTTCCCCCCCCCCCCCATCCCTCCTTCGGAAGGAGGTAGGGGGGGGCCTTACCAGTGAGAGAAGCAGGAGCTGCTCCTCTCTACACAGCAGCAGCAGGTCCAAAGAGGAAGAGCTTCAGAGAGTCTCTGCTTATATATGGTTTTTTCCTCGAAGGCGGATCAACTTTTTAATTGGTTTACCTACTTATCAACCCTTAAAACTACCTGATTATTGGCTCTCTCTCGCAGGAAGGAAGTTGTATGCCTTCCTGCAGCACAGATCACTTCCTAGATTTTGACCCCTCTAGCCTAAACCAGGACACCTGTTTTGGACAATTTTCAGTTTTTGGGTTTTGGAGAAGAAGAACTGGACAGCTTTTCCCAGGAGTGATCTGCAGGCAGGAATTACTGCAGCTGTCAGGTACAAACCTTCCTGGCTTCTCTGCTGCTGCCACCTCCAGCAAGTTTCTAAATTTGATTTTGCTCTTTCCACGCAGGAAATTCACTTTCCCTTCTCCATTGATTTTTGTGGCTTTGAGCTGCTACCACACACCTACCTGGCACTGAAGAGGAAATGTCACATTTGGAGAAACATCTGCATCCTTCTTCTGATGCATCAAGAGTGACAGATAATCAATTCTATTTCACACAGTCCAGGCTTGCTGAGGCAAATCCTTGCCATGAAGTTAACTCCTCCTGTTTTTAAAAAAGGGAAAAAGAAGAGGATATATTGATTTTATGATACCAACACCATTATTTTTTAACATAAAAGCTGATAGCAGCTTCGAATTTCCAGGCTTTTATGTTCCCCAACACTGCAGGAAAAACAAAAACAATCAGGCTTTGTCAATTAATAAAACAGCCTGCTGGATAGAAATAAAAAAAGCCAAATACTTTTAAATGATCAGGTAAAAATCCAAATGAAAGAAGGAGAGGAAACACATGACTAACATGTGATAGCTAAAGATATTTTTAACACTTATTAGCCCTAAATTCCTGACTTCCTCAGAAGAGCTGAGTCCTTGCAGGTGAACGTGGTACTTCTGGGACAGTGTCTTTGGATGCAATGGTGTTACATGGGATGATGGGCAGGGCTGTAACTGGTGCAGGGAGATGGATCTTCCTCTGGAATTTGTGATTGAAGCAAATCCCTGAACCCCAGTTTGAGTACACTTCATTGCTACAGGATTATTTGCCTGGAAAGGGTGTTTAAATTTTGCTGTTTGAGTGCAACACCCCCTCCTACAAAGAGGGAAGACAAGACACTGGGAATTGCTCCAGCTCACATCCTCTCCCAGTGGTAGCTCTGCATCACTGCAGCTGCACAAACCCAGCACTTTCCCTAAGTAGAAAAGCACAGAACCCCACCAGCTTTCACCTCCCATCCTCCCAAGAGGAGCTCGATGTGTTTTGCCTGAGTATCACTGGAGTTTTGGTTCACAGTTGCTATACAAGTTTTACAAGTTCAAAGCAGAGAAGTCCAAAAGTTCTCCCCAGCTTTGTGCCTGCGGCAGAAGGTGGAGAAACCCAAGATGAGCTGAAGACCTCTGTCTTGGCAGGACCTTGTGGATTCCTGAGCTGTTGACTTGCTGCAAGCTCTCAAATGGAGGCCAGAGATCAACACCTTAGAGACTGGGAGAGGAAAAACAACTCACGGGCTGTGAAGTGGCAAGATGCTTAAAAGCTGCTTTGAAAAAGAACCCCACATTCTTCCCAGGGGAGGAATAAGAAGCAGGAGATAAGAAAGGAAAGGGTTGGGCATCTTCCTGGGAAAGATCTTGTTTACCATAGAGCTGAGGGTGTCTTGGTCTTTAAGATTGTGCTGTAACTGCTGAGGCTGCCAAAGCAGGGCAGGGGGACGTCCTGCACGGGAGACAGGGCCTGGTGGGTGCAGGACATTTGTGCTCTGTCCCCTGATTCCCACAGCTGAAAGCTTGGGGTGAGTTATTTGGACACAAGACACTTGTTTGGACACAAGACATAAAGCTGTGTTCTTACATTTCTATACTAACAACCCCATGCTCTGGGATTTCCCAATTTCCTGATGCTTAAAAAGAAAAAAGCCACGAAGCCACAACCATGAGCTCAGCAGGGATCAGGAATTGGGGTATGAGAGGAAACCTCTGCAGGAGCACACACACACACTATCCCTCCTTCAAATTACAAAATGCTTCCTTTGGCTTCCATACCTGTTCTTCCATTGCACCTTTTCCTCTTCAATGTCCATTTCTTCCCTCATTCCAATAGGAGTTTTCTTACTGACATGGAAAGTGCTTGTACCTGTGTACAAAAAGCCACAAGCAGGATCCAGCCCCACCTGACACAAACAGGCAGCAAGACCCCTAAAGGAGCACAGCTCCTTTATCACATTTGTATTTATTGTCAATATTTATTATTCAGCTACTTCACAGTTCTGGTCAAAGCACCAAACACAGGCACACAGACAGGGACTTAGTCATTCATTTTCTCTCTTCAGGAATGGAAGTGAAAGACTTTATACTTTCCCACCTTTTTGTCCAGCAGTTAAAAGTCCTGCAGACTTCCCAGCATTTTTTTTTCTCCTTGCCACAAACTTGCTGAGTTGCAACTCAAGTGACATAAAGTATTTTTTGCAGTAAACAGGAGGTAAAATCATGCTGGACATTCAAGGCATGCAGCACTTGTAAGCCACTGACCTGCAGAAAGAGAAAGGCAATCTTACCAACCCAAGCACTCATTTAGAAAAAGTTTCAGAGTTAATAAATCCTTCAGTGAGGAGCAAAAAAGGAGCAGCTACTCCTTTATTGCTTCTGACAAAGGCATGAGTATCTATGATTACACCCAGGGCTGCCCAGGGGTTAAGGCCTCTCAGCTCTGGCGGATGTTATGAGCAACTCATAATTACCAGTTTTTGCATCCTTAAAAATCCTGTTATCCCCTGTGAAGCAGGAAATGTCACTAAAGTCTTTTGAGGAAAATGTTCATTTTTGAGCAACCTGGTCTAGTGGAAAGTATCACTGCCCATGGCAGGGGTTTGGAACTGGATGGTGTTTGAAGTTCCTTCCAATCCAAACCATTCTATCATTTTATGATTCAAAACAAGGCAAAGCTGGTGAATTTATCCACTAAACTACATCAAAGGTAAAAACCACCTGTGTTCACATATTAAACACAAAGTCAAGGGCCACATGTCCTGCCAGGAGCTGCCTGCCCATCTCCAGCTCGACTCCAGAAGTTCTATAACCAGAAGCCAGTGGTGGTGTGTAAGGACAAACCAAACTGGTGGATGATAAATGCACTGGGATTGCTCTTTAACTACTCTGCAGCTTAAATAAAATCACAGCATCACAGGGCAAGAGGGAGGTCTTTTATTGTCTATAGGACTCACCAAAAAAATTCCCAAGCCCAGGAGCTACTTTCAAACCCATCTGTGAAGAACCTATATCTCCACAGAGCAGCTCAGCAGAAATCCAAATCTCCTGGCTGTGTCCTCTCATTGCTCAGAGACAGCAAATTAACAGAGCACACAATGCTAGACACAATCAATCCCTGTTTGTTTTTAAGGACAACTGATCACCTGAAGGCAGGACTAAATCATTACAGTACTGAACTTACTGCTACAGAAAGTGCTTGTAAGCAACACTGAGTCCTCCATGATCACAAGCAGCTCCTGTTTTTTTGGGAAAAGGATAAGGTTAGTCTTGCACCCAGCTAGGAACACGTTACCAGTGCCAGATGAATCCATACATGAACCTCAGCCATGTGGATGTTCTTGCTCTCTTCCAATTTTTAGAGAATTTAAAAAAAATTCTACAATTCTGGGAGTAGTTAATCCTGGACAGTTTTTATGAAGGACAAGAAAATCATCAGTAGCAGTCATCTTGGATTCACTAAGGGGAAATCATGCTTGGCCAGCTTAACCCCTCACAGTGAAAGGCTGGCCTGGCAGGGGAGAGCTGGGGGCATTGTCTACCTGGACTTCTCTAAAGCTTCCAAACATTGTCTCCTCTAAGATCCTCCTCACAAAGAAGCTCTTGAAGCTGCAGGAGGAGACACCAAAAACTGAATACCTGGTCCTAGTGATGAGTGGCTCAGGGTCTGGCTGGAGGCCAGGAGCTGCTGGTGAACTCACTGGAAGGGTCAGTGTTGGGTCCAGCCCTTTTTAACACGTTCATTAAAGCAAATTTGTAGATCACATAAACTGGGAGGAGTGGCAGCTACCTCTGAGGGTCATGCTGCCACCCAGAGGGACCTGGGCAGGCTGGGAAGAGCCTGGCAGGAGCTTCATGGAGCTGAACAAGAACTGCCAAATCCTGTCCTAGGGAGGAGCAATCCCAGGCACAAACGTGGGATTTAATTCAATGAAACATAGGGTGAATCTTAGTCTTGCTCAGGGCTTCTTGCACCAAGTACTGTAAGGACTGAAAATTCTCACTCCCTCATTAGACTTCTGCTCATGGAACAAGAAGGATCTCAGAGTTTAAGATCCTCTTTGAAAATTTCCATATTTGTCTTTCTATCTTTAAGAAAACTGTATGAGGTTACAGCATATATTTTCTCTTGCACAGAAGGGTAAAATACCCTGAGACACTCCAGTCTCCCACAGGAGCTTGATTTCAGGTAAGTCCCTCCAAAGGCAACCACTGACACAGACTGCAGCACATGGATGACATCTCCTTCTGAACTTGCTTCAGAATCCAAAGCTCAAGGCTAAGAGAATTTACCATTTTCTGTTGCCAAAATAAAAAGCAGCTCCACCAGGAATGTGGGTTTTGGTTGCACAGTTGCAAGTACAAGGGAATAGGGTGTAATCCCAGCTCTCCAAACCGCCTTCTGCATGTCCTTGGGCAAGATATTTCTTGTACCAGCCTCCCTTCTTCCATGGCTATTCAGACAGAAAGTTCTTTGGGGCAACAACTCTCACTTTTCATGTAAAAGTGGCAAAGCAAACTTAAGATTTTGAGAATAGTAATGTTAAAAATGTTCTCTGCAAGCTCCATCTCACATCAGATGTTAGTCTGACACCGAGCAGGCCAAGTGATAAACTGAAATTCAGCATGGGTTAAGTGCAGAGAAAAGTGCAGGTGAGAAAATAAATCATAACCTATGTGCTTAAAGAGGGGCTCTGAAATAGCTGCTACTGCTCAGCAGCAACACCTTGGGGTTGTAACAACTAGGAAAGTAATCAAGTCACTAAATCCCCACTATTAAAATAGTAGCCAGTGTTCCCAATTAGGAAGAGAACAAGGCAGCAGTGATGCCATTGTGCAAATCCCTGTTCTTAAGACCTCAGGGTTGTTAATGCACCAGGCACCTCATTCAGCTCTGGCCTGACACGTCCTACATGTCCCTCTGAGCTTCCTCGTGGCTTCAGGACATTCAAATCTCTCTAAGCAGGCATCTAATCTGAATACCCAGAAGCAATGAACAGTTCATATGTAGCCCAGATGCAGTTATTCAACACATTAGAGAATCACAGTGTTTACACACGTGCTTAAGGCAAGGAATTAAAGCTTAAATTTAGGAAATCATACCTGAAAAATACTCAGTGCTTCAACTGAAGCACTATAACCAATCCTTCACTGCCAGTTAGGTAAATGTTCTTAACAGGCCATCATCCTCTTCATTTTCTGTGGAATCAGAACCTTTTAGGGCACCACACAAAAAGAGAAACCAAAATATTATTGCTGCAGACCAGTCACCATGTACCACACAACAGAATGAGGTGGCTGCACAATTTCCAGGATGCAAAGACAAATCACCAAGTAAAACTTAGGAGCTGCAAAGAGCTCCAAATCAAGTGCTGCTGAGCCTTTGGAAAGGGCACTGATGAATCAGAGGAGAAAAAGGGATGTGTAAGCAGGAAGAGCTGGAGGTGTTAGATAAAAAGTCATCCGAGAACTACTAGAAATAGAAATCAGTGGCAAGATTCCAGAGGAGGCCAATTCTCCAGCAGAGAAGTAAATTCAGAACCAAATTTTTCAAGGCATGCAAGATACAAACATGCCTGAGGAAGACTGAGCCAACACATTGGGGGCGTTGAAGAACGGGGAGAAGGTGCATTTGCAAAAAAATGCTTCCTGCTCAGGAGACAAACGAGGTGATCACAGAGCTCACTGAGTGTCTGAACCTCTGCAGGTTTCCACCCCTGTGCAGGTGCTTGTTTGCATCATCTGTGGCCATCTGCTTACACACCTGGCTCCACTGTCACATGTTTGTTCAGCACACATCACACAGATGGAACTCAGGGGATGTAGGTCTCTGCCAGGTTTGCTTGCTTTAGTGTCCCCATGGTACAGAAAAACACCTCATTTATAGCATCAGTCTCCTACACAAAATACTAAATGAACAAACCCCTCTCCCCTACATTTTCATGGATAAACTTTACACCTGTCTTCAACCACAATAAGGATTCTCAGAATGAAATGGTTCAAAAGTTGCCAATAAAGCCATTCTCAGTAAATGGGAAACCTCCAAGTTATCAGACTGGAAGCTCAGGAGTTGGTGCTAAAAAGCAGAGCAGCTGGTTAAAGGCACAAAAAACAGTCTGTGTACCTCAGGAAATGCTTACAGACTAGTCACTCTAGAGGTATTTGCTGAAATGAGAGCCAGAAATAAATCACATTGCTTAAAGCCAAGTTCAGATCACACTAAATCTGTTACCCAGTGCCTAAACTTTCTACACAAGCCACTCAAATTATTTGAGTACTACAAGCAAACCTATGCTAATTTATACCAGGCTCATCTCTTTGTTTTACTACACAGCAGCAAAGGCCTTAAAGTGTTGCTCAAAGAGAATTAAGAGCAGAGGCAGAACAGAATCCAAATTCTGTTTTTGCCCCAAGTCCTGTGGTTTTGGTGTCAGGCCTGTTCCTCACCTCTATTGCAGTTGAGAAAGTGCCCAACTCTGAGGGAAAGCCTTGCACAACACAAGAGCAGAGTAAGGAAGCCAACACACAGCAGGTAAAATACCAGTTGTTTTTTTTTTAAATTCTGTTTTACAAGCAAATGTTTGTACAGAGGTTGGTGGAGCACAAGCGGACAAAATAAGTGAAACACAAGACCCAAGGGTTTGTCATGGCAATCTGCAGCCAGAACTCAACAAAAGGGCAAGAACTGGAGATACTCACAGCACTGCACTACAGGTCTGACACCCCCCTCCCCCCAGTCCGTGTGTGTAACAGGAAGAAGACATCCAGCATCAGCTTTCAAACAGCTAAAACGCCCTCAGGGCTCACAGCCATTTCAGTATCTGCACAATTCTGGGTGCAATGGGGCACAGAGAAAACTGCCACCATTGCAGTCACCTCTTGCCAACTTTGTCACATACTGTTCCCAAATGAAAAGCAAACATAAAACCAGGAGCAGAGAGCTGTGCACTATTTTACATCAAGTTAAAAATAAGAGTAGTAGTGTTTAGTAGTTCAGTTTATCAACTCTTCAGATTTTCATCAGAATTTCCCTCCATGGCCTCCTACTTTGAAAACTTCCACAGGCACTCCTTCCCAAGAAGAAAAATAAAGCCTAACCCTGATGGTATTTGACCTCAAATACAGAAATATACACAAAAAGAGCAAATGCCAGGTTTGAAATGATTAAACAAAGTCAGTTGCTCATGTGTGAGTTAGAGAAGTGTGATTCTGTCAACTGGCCAGATACAGGAAGGAGCTTCCCTTCTCCCTACCTAATGCCCTGAAATCAGCTATCCCTGGATATTCCCAGCACAGACTGCCTGACAGCACAGAGCTCCTGCTAAGAGTCCATTCAATTCCTTCCTCTTTCCATTTCCCTGGATTAGACATGGATTTCCTTTTGATCTGTGAAGACACACTCAATCCTTGTTATTTTAGTCTCCATTCTGGCAAAGAAAGCTTTGTCTTGGAGTCAGGAGAACAAACCAGCTGCAACTGTCCAATGACCCAAATCACTGGTGTGCAGAGATGAGGACTCAGAAGAGCAGGGCTCTAACTCTAGGAGAGACCATCAGGGAAGAGAAGAGAGTCCTTGTCCAAAGCTTCACACTTATTGTGGATCCAGCACAGGGACTCCATGATGAAGCACCAGAACAAAGAGAGCAGGAATACAGACAAAGCATCTCCTCAGCAGTGGGTTTCCAACAGAGCAAAGTCAAAAAAACCAGGATCCCCAGAGCAGTAAGCAGAAATGTGCAATTCAAAACCACACAGACGTGAATCTTACTTTCAAAGGGCTTTATATTACAAAAAAACATAAGTCACAACGAATGTGTAAAATCCATTCAATGAGGCTTGTTTCCAGTCTGCTAGGAAAGCTACTTTTCTCTTCTTTATTCCCAGCCTACTGCTGAAAACGTGATTGCCAAAACAATGACACCTTGAGCTAGATTTTTAAAATCAAACTTGTTCCGCCAGATCCAGCACTCTGAACTTGTCCAGGTTGTAGAAACAAGCCTTCACCACTCTGCCTCCAAAATATCTTCCATTTAGATCCACAACAGCTGGAATTGAAACGAAGAGCAGATCAGCAAGCAGCAATTCAATAAAGTAAAGATCTCTTTAACTGACCAGTGAGACTGTTTGATCTCTCTACATAAGTTAACTCTGAGGTTCAGAGGACACACTTTAGGATCGTACCTTTGATGGCAGATTCAACCCGTTCAAACTCTAAAAATATTCTTACAGCTTCATCATCAGGGGCACCAGGGATCTGAAACAAAACAAAAACCCCAAGCCACGAGTAATTAGAACAGTAGTGAAAACAATGCTTTCAATTGCTGCTCTTCACAAAGGCAGTGAAAAGAACAATAAAAAGGTTCCAAAAGCAAAATACTCAAGAGATTTTGCCCAGCTCCTGTAATCAGAAATTTGTATCTTACAGATACAGAAAATCCATAATTCCAACACAGTAAAGGACCCTGAGAGATCTATGTATGCACCTCTAGGCAGTCACACACCAGTTGTGACGGACAAGTGCCCAGTTTACTTTCAGAGCAGCCAAAGAGAGAGACAGATTCTCTCTTACCTCAAAGATGACACATTTCCCAACCTTGCCGTATTTCTCACATTCTTCCTTAGTTTCGACTTCAAGGTCTTCATCCACCTCCCCAGCACCAACCATGTTCTGAAAGTCAAAGAATAAACCCAGCTCAGTGGATGGAGTCTGTGCAGGTGATAGTGCACACAAATCACACTCAGTGAACTGTGACTATGAATATTTTAAAAGCTTCAAAGCTACAGGACCAGACAGTTCCCTGTCCCTAAGACAAGGGAACTGCACAATTTAAAGCAGTGCTGATTTAAAGTCACAGCTTGTATCCCAGGGAGTCCCAATTTCTCCAGAACACAGAACACCACATGGGTGCAGGCCAGAACCATCTGAACCATCAGGAACAGAAGTTTAAACATTTCAACACCAAGACACGTTGCCTTGCTCCCAACTTACCCTCAGTAAGACCACTTTAGTTGGGCATTTCAGTATCTCAGTCAAGGGGTTGGAATCTGCCTTCTTGCCTGTTTCTGTTTGAAGACAGAACAGTGAATCAGGGAATAATCTAAGATAAAGCTCAATTGGGGACTTTTATCAGAATCTTATTGATCAAACAATGGAATAAAAGCTACAAAATATAATTTCATATTGGTGAGGAACAGTTATTCACAACTTGTAGCTACCTGGAATGACAGCAAACAGAAAAATCAATTCCAATGATGTGAACTAAGCAGGAACACTGGCAATGTACTATTCCTTTGAGCAAAATAATTCATAAGTACAGAATTGTATCTTAAGAACTAGAAGACTAAAAGTCTTCTGACTTCCATCACTTGTGCTCAGAAGCCTGGATATTGTCTCTAGATCAGACAAGAGCAGGGAAATGAGAGCAATGTCTAGGGGATGTGACAGGGAAAAAGCCCTCAGGGCACAGCAGGATCAGCCCTTGAAGAGAAGAGGCTTCTAAACACTAGAGGACAACTGATGGAGGAAGGGGAGGATGAGCTAAAAAAACACATACAAAAAGATAAATTTCTACAAGAACAAATACAAGTAATTTTCCAACTTTAATGCTTTCAACAAAGACAGAGGGTAAACAGAAACCCAGGAACTTAATTTCTCCCAGTCTTGGTGCAGGACACAGTTACCTTTCTCTGTAGATTCACCAACAATGATTTTTCCACCCCTCTTGCTTGTTTTCTCTACTGACAGTGCTGTGCTGAGCCCCTGTTCATGTTTGCCCAGCCCCTGGCCCTCTCTGAAACCATACTTCTGCATGATTTTGTGAGCTACTGTCCCCCTGCAAAGAGAAAAAAAACATCAGTTAGTAAAGGCTTCTTCCACAAAACATTAACACTGCATTTCTCCTGAGTGCTCAAATAGTCTGCCTCCTAAAATTTCCTTACACAGGGGCAGAAAGCACAAGAGCTTCTACAAGTTACATGATTTTTTTCAAATCAAAAGGCTAAAAGGTCTGGCTAAATGCTGAAAGATTAAAGCACTAAGTTATAGAAGAAACAGCCAATTGTGTGGTCAAAGTAAGGCAGGTTAGGTCAGATTTTTAGCCCTTCCTTCAAAGAAGTGAAGGTCCCATGGTACTGCTAATTAGAGTGGTAACAATGCACAAGCTGGTCCAACAGTACCAAGTTTGGTTATCTATTTCTGGACAATTAAAAGAACCCACCAAACCCAAAAATGAGGTCTCTGAGCTGTTTTTAGCTGTAGATTATATTCATTTTGTTGCCACAGTAGTAACACAAGCATCACATACAAGGCAGGAAAGTAAATGGGCAGATTTGCAGCCACAGGTGCTACATTCATACAAACACACTCTGAATTTTTGAACAAAGCACAGCTGAAATAATTTGAAATATCAATTTGCTGATATCAAATTTAAGATAAAGCTGGAAAAGAAACCTAGAGGAACAAACCAGGCCACCTGTGTTTTCCTCTATACTCCATGGTATGGCTTGTACAGGCCATAAACACTTTATGCTGGAGTGTGGCTTAAAAGCACAGCCTTGAATGCAACCACCTCAGATGTGTTTCCCTCAATCCTGTCAATCCACATTTTTTCCTGTATCCTGCCAGTTAGGACTCTCTAAACTCACACCAACCACACACTTGTAATAGATTGTGCTCTTCTCTCCTCACAAACTATTTCAGCTTTTGGTTTGCACCCCCTTCCAGTGCCTTTTCCCACAAAATGAGCAGGAGTCACTCATTTACCCCATGTTGGCCAGGAAGGAGTTGCTGGGTCCTGTGGGGGAACGGGGTCTCTCTGGCTCATCGTACACTGGAGGAGGAATTGCTGCTTTGGAGGAAGGTGCCCGAGGTCTTGACTCTTCCTCATATGGGAATGATGCTACAGCTGCAGAAAACAGACATTCCATTTCTTCCAATAAAATCCTAACAAACTATGAAAAGGTCTTCCATATAAATCCAAATCAGAAGAATGTTTCTTTTGCACACACAGTTTTAACATCCCCTCACCTCTCTCTCAGAAACAACATCTGAGTTACTCTGGATTTTCCTCGTTGGATATAGACTTCCACAGCTCTATAATGCATTTATTAACCTCTTATTAAATGGAGAAAAGGAATATTAAGAGGTCACCTGCACTACAAAGAGTTTATCCAGAGGACAAACTCCCAATCATCAGGAACAGAATTATGACAAAACTGGATCAACACACACAACTCAAGGCCCAAGGACTGTAATAAAAATACACTGCACATTTGCAGAGAAGAGAAACCAGTCTATTAAAAAAAGAATGAATGCAACTCATCTCACTACAAATTTCTGAACTGCAGCTATTCCTGGGGATGGAGATGGATCTGGATATCTCAGTCACAGTGGTTGGACTATTAGATCACCTTCCACTGACAGGCCAAAGGGCAAAATTTAAAAAAGCCTACAGAATACTAGAAAAAAACACTTTTGAATGGACTTATGGACTTTTATCAGACTGACCTAATTTTGGAATATTTTGCTGTACACTAGCCCTTGTATCTTATCAAATACAAGGTCAGACATGAAGTTTGAGGATGTCATATGAGGAAAAATAATTCCTATTTAAACAGCAGATGGACTGGAGTATGGGACTTCTGCTACACCAATATTTTCTTGTTTTCTTCCAGCCCAGATTTGAGCATCAGGTAAGAAGCCATACAAAGGTTTATTTGTGGGATCATGTCACATTTTAAAAGCTCTCCCCTTAAGGATATTTCTACTATTTCCAGCCTATATTTACTTTTCCTTGACACCACTCAATTGCTCTTAATAATTTACCCAAAACTATGTCTTTCTATTTTGAATGTTCACTCACATCAAATGGTTTCACTGCTGTATCATTCACTTAAGCTTGGAGGGTTTTTCACATTTCAATATTCTCATAAATAAAATGAGGACTCCCAAAGGAAAGCTGGTGTGGATAAGATTCTTTCTTACTGTTGTTTTTTAAAGTAGACTACATACAGCTAATAATTTTAATTGTAAAATTTGTAACAGTTAGGTATGGACAAAACAAACAGGGAATGGTTTTGTTCCTACAGCAGGATGATGCCACCTCGTGGACAACTGAGATCCTCACATTACCAGTGCACACAAATCTCTTCAGCTAAACTGTATCCTTGAAAATCTTATAAAATTCTGTCTGTAGTGCATAACTCCTTCAAAAAAAGATATTCACTAAGTACCTCCTAAAGGACAGAGCAATGGAAAAATTCCTCTTCCACTCTGTGGAGGTTCCTAGTCTACCCAGGGAAACCTGCCTGTGGCATTTCTTCTTTCATTTCAGAAGTGAGCAGCTGCACATGGCTGTAAGAGCCCAGTTTGCCAAACCACTTGTCCAGCAATACAGAAAGAATCCTTTAGAACAGCAACAAAGAACTTGCTCATGTCCTGCTGCTACAGAGAATCCAATGGAAAAAGCAGGAGGACTTAACTGAACAGAAAGTTGAGTGAGAAATTAACACTGCTGGGTTTAGAGAAGAGGATTTTGGGAGTACTCACGTTCTTTGTCCTTCTCAACGAGAGAAGTGGGTGGTGCAATGGCAGCTCCTCCCATACCTACGAGCAAAATGGAACACAACACATTTGGAGGATATCAAAACAGACCTGAACCATTTAGTGTAATTTTGTTGCTGAAAGAGAATAAAGACTAATTTTATTTATGCAAAGACATATTTCTGATCCACATCACTTGACAAGCTCAAAGGGCACTGATGTAACAAATGCAGGAATGAAAAGCTGCAAAAGTGAAAACTCAGTGATTCTCACAGCCTGATTTTATATCATGCCTCACCCCCTCCCTGGAGCCTACACACCATGCAGGAACTTACAACAGGTATCTAAAACTAAGGTTAAACAGAGGTATTTCCACAAATAATTTGGCTGCCATGTGCCTCCATGGAAAAATAACAGTCTTCTGCATTATATTATGTTGTAATAAAATGCCAGATTTATTCTAAAGGCTCAGAATTAACAGTGTACTCATGTGAGGACAGAGAAATACAGAATCCAAGAAAAAGGACTGTGAATCCCCCTCCCTCTTTTTCTCCTGTTTCCACACCAAAACCATG
The DNA here is from genome assembly GCA_034509425.1 of Eopsaltria australis. Taxonomy (NCBI): domain Eukaryota; kingdom Metazoa; phylum Chordata; class Aves; order Passeriformes; family Petroicidae; genus Eopsaltria; species Eopsaltria australis. Next base: position 132,693 of record JAVTVJ010000861.1, on the reverse strand, counting down.
AGCAGTTCCCTTACTTCTTTTCCTTCTCTCCCTTTCATAATCTTCATCTTCATCAGAATCTGGATCTGGTCTTCTTGAAAACCCACTGGCTTCATGTCTGTCTTTACGCCTTCTAGGAGACACAGCACGTTAGGATGAGAAATCATGGAAGTAAACTCCTTGCTTTAATTTGTGATCCCACCTTTGCAGGGTCAATTATTCTGCTTCAGCCAACTGGCATTTATCACACTTCCCATGAAAGTGCAAGTAAACATATTCACAATTTATTTCTTTGCTTTTATCCTCATGGGGCATTTTTGGTAAAACAGAAGATGGATCTAAACCAAGATCATCTTCCACTTGCAAGTCAGCCAGGAAGAATGCATGGAAAGCAGGAAGCACCTGAATAAATCTTACCCAAACAGACCAGAGGGACTGAATGACTGCAGTGTAACAAGTCTTAGATGGAACAGAGAAGAGGGTAACAGACATTAATTTATCACCCTGCTTTGGATATAATCCCTTTTACATCTCCTATCACAAGTTATACAAAATAATATCATTTACTCAATAAAAAAATATCCTCATATTTAAACATCAGAGTGTTAAGAAGCTTGGCAATTAAAATAAGATTCAGGCATAACTTTTAATGCAAAGTAAGGAATGCTTTAAGATTTGTTTGCACTTTAGCTATTATCTGATGTGATCAGGAAATTACTAATTTTAATACTTTACAACAAAAAGGAAAAGCACTTTTCCTCAAAAGTTAAGAGCGTAACCTGGTGCATAAATCACATCTCATTCCTAGCACAGCCACCAAAACTGTGCTACAGGATGCTCCACACAAAATTTCTGAATCTCTAGACTGTGAAATCAAAAGAAATGTACAGCCTGTACTCTCAAAGCACACTTCTGATGCAGGTTTGGCTGAGATTGTTTCTCCAGTTTGAAATCAGAATTTATTATGCATTTTTCACTTCTTTTCTCTAATGTTTGTATGTATAAAGACTCTTGGCCCACACACAGGTACAAACATGACCAAAGAGCAGTCAGTGCTGGAGCTGTGGGAATGATACCCCAGATTCCTGAGGTCCTGCATGCCAGCAGGACAGAGCCTCAGGCATTCCTTCTTCATCCAAACAATGAAGATATAATCAAGAAAAAACAGAGAAGTTCCATCGACCAGAAATATTAATTTCCACAATCTAAACAGGGCAGCAGAACTGTAATTCCAGACTTCAGATGATTCATACTGTGATTAAGATGGCTTATTCACTTCACTTAAAAGGAGCAAATGTAATTTTCTGCCTGGCTGGATGACATTTTATCACTTATAACAATCAGATACTGAATCTGCATTCAACTTCCTTAACATCATTACAGAGATTTGTTATTTCAGGAAAAGGGAATTAAAAATAAAGTAGTATTTCCTTTTGTCCAGAGACAATAGATTAATAAACACATAATTAACTTACTTAATACTTAAATTACTGAGTGCAGAGCATTAAAAAAGGAAATGCAACCATGCCTCTCAAAGGCTGTGCTAGCTACATTTAAAACAATGCATTCATGGATCAGTTTGTAGTGTTTAGAAGCAGAAAGGATGTTTCATCACTGAGTGCTGAAAAGGTTTTTCTGTAGTCAGGTGACACTGACATCAAATGCTCTAAAACACCTGCAAGGTGAAAGTCTGATAACAATGCACTAAGTACCCAAATATTGCTATTTTTGAAACAAAGTAAATTTAGAATGATTTTGACAATGCTCTTTCAGCCAAAGAGGCTGTAAAGCTGATAATTCTTATTGTTTTTGTACTATCAGGTGATTTTTACCAAGAGCTTTAAAACATATTAATTAAAACACTGCACTTGTTTCTACAAGCATGCAGTATCCACAAAACCTCTCAGAATTTCCCTGAAAGTAGAGAGATAAAATTGAACAAATTCACATGTCTATTCTTTAGATAAGAGTCAATATGTCAAGAGTTTAAACAGAAGCCTTACTTTTCCCTCTCTTCAATCTCCTTTTGCCTCTCCAGCTCCCGCTGCCGCTGCCTTTCCTCTCTCTGACGTTTCACCACCTTTTCATAGTCATTTGGGAACATGGGATCATACTCATCTGCCAGGGGAATCAACACATCTCCTGCAGAAAAACCACTAGGGACAGGATCCTGAAAAAAAAGAAAAAAAAGGAGTTTTTGCAGCTGAGATCTGGAAACAACACCCAGTTGGAAAGCAAAGATTTAACACTTTTGATTCCTGACTTCCGTAGTGTCAGGTAATATCCTAATCCCACTGGTGCCAGCAGAAATCTTTCCTTTATTTAAAACTAACATTAAATCCAGTCTCTCTTAACATCAGATTTTTCCCATGAAGAAAGAACCACCCCCTCCCCTTGCCAAATGCAAAGCAGCAGCGAATCAGCACGGACAGGAGTTTTTCAAATCCCATTAATGCATTATTAGGAGCTTTATGGCATCTTGCTGCTGCATCCATCTGCCAGGCTCCTCCCACAGCACCTCCTCAGGCTTTTTATCAGCTGCTATTATTACAATACCAACAGAGGCACACAGACTGTTCTCCTCTAATCTCAAAGAACTGTTTCAAAACTTTTTCTTCGAGATAAGCTGCAGGGAGAAAGTTTCTCTTGATGCCTTGCAATGAGAAATCCTTTTATAAGGTTAGGTGGCTTTTCTTTTATTTTTCAGTTGATTGTTATACAGGTCCAGTTCCAACACTGGAGTAATCACAATTACAGTCATTATTTAGCTGCCCAAATTGCTGTCTTGCCAAGCAGTTTGAAGCTGTCCAGGACTCTAAGAACACTGTTTCATAATTGCACATTAACCGTGGTAATTCCATGCTGTACCGCACGGAAGTCTATAAAGTTGAAATGTTAATTACAGAACTCAGCAGAGGGAAACATTTTTAGAAAATAATCACTTTTCTGACCACTAGGAAACATTCAATTTCCAAATAATTTGTTAACAGCTGCATTTTCAGCTGCCCTGCCCTTACCTTTAGCCCAGCTGCTACATGAGGAGGGGTGTCCACGATCTGTCTCTCATCAGAGGAGCTGCCTCGTTTCAGGTCAATCACTGGAGCAAGGACTGTGGTTTGTTTTGTTCTCTGACTCTGCAAAAATCACCAAAACACACAATGTCTAAAAAAGATAAAACAGTTTTCTAAACAGCAGCTTGCTTGATGCACTTTGCAGTGGTAGGTGAATGGTCCTAGGTTTTGATTGGGATCAGAAACACACATTAAAAATTCACACAATCTCTTCAGGTGAGTTTGAACTGAGTGTTTAAGAAGCTCAGATTTATTCCAAAGATCTACAGTTCTTCCCATTGACCATCAGATAAAATATTTTAATCTCTTCTGAACTTCTGATTTTTCTAATCCTATCCTACTCTTCTGTTAGGCTATGGACACACTGCACATCACAAGAAGAATATAACTAATAATGCAGTCAATAAGTTCCATCCCTGCAGTTTGTTCCAATTATCAACTAAATCCTGTCCCAAATTTCAGCAGCATAAATCAGGAGTAATTCCAGTGAGAAAAATGCTGTGCCTGCTTAAGTATTTGGCATCAGTGCTATTGCTTCTTTTTTAATTAAGTAATCTCACTACAGAACCCACACACCCCAAAGAGCACCCGTGTCCTGCCTGGACCAAAATATCAACACCACTCAAAGAAAAGGGGTGAAATAAAAAGAAGCAGCAATAAGAAAAGAAAATGGCTTTGTCATAGTCTAAAAATAATTAGCTTGCACTCCTCCCTTTCACCTACTCTGGAAATACTTGCTGCAAAACATTTTGATACACAATGATTTGCAGGTTAGCACCAGCAGCCTTTTAAATAACAACCATAAAATGATGCAAGCTTGTAAATAATCAATCACAGAGTGACCCCTACTTATATTAAAAAAAAAAAAAATTAAAAAGCTGAATCTCATTATCTTTGGAGATAAACTTGAAGATCAGCTTTTGGCTCTGCTGGTTAAAAGCTCAGAGGTTTGCAGCACATACATCAGCTCTCATTCAATTTTAATTTTGCAACATTCCCTCTAAGAGACATCAAGAAAAATGCATCTTCTCTTTCCCTCCCTCAGCTTTGCCAAGTTCTTTGCTGCAAAGTCATGGACAAATCCCAGCAGAATAACCCCAAATTGGTACCCTGAGGTCACAAACACAATGCACTGACACCAGAAAGCAAAACCACAAAGAGACTGTACCTTTGCTTGTGTGAGAGCTGCTTTCTTCACCTGCAGCTGAGACTGCAGCAGTTTGAAATTCTTGGACCAGCCTTCTGTCTTGGAATCGCTGGTCTCAACCCCCAGGTCATCGTAAAGTGACATTTTCTCTTCAATTTAAAACTGAAAGACAAAAAAAAACCCCACAAACAACTCCAGATGACACAACAAAGTTACTTCCAGGTTATTTGCTAATAGTTTGCATATATGGGCACACCACATTTTATTTTGCTTTTCCTAAAGCCAGAGAGTGGCTAATTTGCTTGGGGCAAATACACATAATTGAGCAAAGCTGTATAAAAGTAACAGTTTGAAAGGCAATGAAAACTGTTCAATGATTAATTTTATCCTGCAGCGGAATATGAACAATTAGGGCTCAACAAAACAGAGTTTACTGCAAGAAAAAAAGCAGAAGGTTTTGGAGATTATTAAACATCTGTCCTTAGGATGAAACACAGCAGGGGTTATAAAGGCAGAGAGGCACGGGATGTGGACAGGGTGTTGTAGGAATTCCCACCTGCCACAGAGCAGTGGGATTTTGGCAGCAAGAGCACTGCTATCCTGGGGGAGACAGGATGCACTGGGGGATCAATCACAGAATCAATCAAGGTGGGAAAAATCTCTGAGATCATCAAGTCCAACCTGTGACTGAACCCCACCTTGTCACCCCGACCAGAGCACTCAGTCCCACATCCAACCTTTCCTTGGACACCTGCAGGGATGGGGACTTCACCACCTCCCGAGGCAGCCCGTTCCAACACTTAACCACCCTTTCTGTTAAGAAATTCTTCCTAATGTCCAGCCTGAACCTCCCCTGGCGCAGCTTGATGCCATTCCTAATTGTCCTGTCGCTTGCTCCCTGGGAGCAGAGCCCGAACCCCCCCGGCTGCCCGCTCCTGTGAGGGACTTGTGCAGAGCGAGAAGTTCCCCCCTGAGCCTCCTTTGCTCCAGGCTGAGCCCCCTCCCCCAGCCGCTCCTGCTCAGACTTGTGCTCCAGACCCTCCCCCAGCTCCGCTGCTCTTCCCTGGACCATGTATGGCTGCATGGATGAATGCAGGGAGGGCGCAGTCACCGCGGGGAAGGGACAAGGGAGCGATGCTCAGGTGCTGTCCCCGATAACAGGAAGGGTGGCCTGCGATCTCCGCCGCTCTGGGAACAGAGGGGGCGAAGCAGGCCCTAACGCCCCCCCCCCACCTTCCACACAGGCCCGGACCCCTCCGAGGAGCCGCTGAGCGTGGAACACCCGCCCTGCCCTGCCTCCCCACACCCCGAGGAGCCCAGAGCCGTCTCCCCACACGACCGGGGCCGGGCCAGGCCCGGAGCCGCCGCTCACCCGTCCCGGCGCCGCCGCCGCCATGAGCCGGCGCTGAGAACGCCGGGAAGCGCCGCGCCTGCGCACTGCGCCCCGCGCCGCCGCCCCCCAGCGGCGGGAGGGGAGAGCGGCACCGCCGCCATTGCCGCCCCTCCCACCCGGCCCTGTACGGAGCAGTGCGGACTGGGAGGGCGGCACGGCGATTCCCGGGGATTGGGAGGGCGCACGGCAGCTCCCGGAAGTCGGGAGGGCGGCACGGCAGCTCCCAGGGATCGGGAGCTGCGGGAGGGAGCGGAGGAGGCGGCTGGAGCGCCACCCCCGCCTCAGCCGCCCCCGCCTCAGCCGCCTCCCAGTCGCGCAGAAGCTGCCTGCCCAAAGAATAATAAGTCCAGGTTCCTTCGGGTTCAGCACGGCGCACGTTGGGTGTAATCTCCGCTCTGAGCTTTTATTTAATCACAGAATTACTGAAGCACGGAGAGCGTCCAGAGCAGGCCGCGGGGATGGGGAAGGGTCTGGAGGGGAAGCGCTGAGGAGAGGCTGAGGGCGCTGGGGTTGTTCAGGGCCACTGGAAAACCTCACCGGGGTCTTCAGCATCCTGCCGAGAGCAGGACAGGCGCTGATCCGTGTGGTGACAGTGACAGGAACCGCGGGCAGGGCTGTATTTATGCCCAACGCTATTTCCCCTGGATGTTCCATCACAATTTTTTATACCGTATTTCTTAACTCCTTAAGAAATCTAAGCTTATTCAGTGAGCAATCTGCCTCCACGGCCATTCAGTATTTTCAGTTACCAAGGGCACCTGAGATTTTTTGGGGGGGGAAAAAGTGGAGACAGTGATATCAGAGTCTTCTGAGTTTGGCAACACAGTCACACTAAGAAATTTAGGAAGGAAGAAAGAAAGCATATTCCTCATCAAGTTTATTTCAAACAACACTGTATTATTCCATTTTACTGTGCCATCACTGCCACTCAGGTCACTGGGTAATTGTAATTGCAAAATATTTGACGTTTAGAAAGACTTACTGCATTGTGTCACTTGAGCTTGAAGTAGACTGGTTCAGTCTGCAGAAATAATGTTTGTTTTCTAAAGCAAACCTAAAAATTCTATATCTGTCTGAGCCTGGATTTTACCCAACCATGCCAATTTCCCAGCCCAATATCTTGCACTAATTATTTAATATCTTCTTTTTGACAGGGGTAAAAATGGCTTTTCTTTTTTGCTTATATTGGGCTGGTGTATTTCCTGCTCATACCTAGCACGTGAAATAGATGAGCTGGGTTTTCTAAGAATTGTGGCCACTTGCACCACGTGATGAAGCAAACAAACATGCAGGACCGTCTGAAAACCCAAACACAACCTCCAGCTCTGAAGCAGATAGATCTGGCACCTCAACCTCAAAATATTACAAGCATTATCTCTGTTTTAATCAGAAAGCCTTTATCTCCAGCATTGCTTCTGACTGTGCTACTGTGCAGTTTATTTCCTCATGGTTAGCTGAAAAAATAAATAAAATAAAGCTACTACTTCCCCTCCTACTTCTGCTGCTTTCTATTAACCCAGTCTTTCTAAGCACATTTACAGATATGTGTTTCCATAATAACAGTGAAAGCTTCTTAAATACAAGAAGAAATTATCTTCACTTTATTTACAGGTGATCTCCCAAGTATCTTACTTTGGTTTCTTGCCTTAGCAATCCCTGTGTTTTTTGAAGGAGGGATTGATATAAATCACATATCTTTAACTTGTGGAAGAAAATAAATTCAGCAAGGCACAATCCCACTGAGAAAAGAGCTGGTATCCTATGTTATAGGAAGGAATCAAATCATTAATTGCATCAGAAGTTACTGAGAGAAATCCCTGTGGATTGAAATGTCAGCAATATCAGCATGACAGCCACTAAAGAAACTAAAAGGAGATTAAAGCCTGCAAAGGTGGAAAACAGGAGAGCAACAGATTTCAGTTCCTCCTCAGAACAAGTCATCACAGGGAGGGTAAAGGCTGAATTATCAGAGCTGTAAATAACTCCCTGTTAAAGGTGTGAATCAGATAACTCACAAGGGGAGCAGCAGCTCTTGGTTAAGTCTGGGAAGTGCATCAGGCATGGATCAAAACTGATCCTTCAGTGTTTGTAGTGACAGCCACGATGTATTTGTACACACCCATCTAGGAGCAAAGGGGACAAGAAAATCCTTCTCATTAAATTCAGGGAGGCTGCAGGCAGATAGAGAAACCTCACCCTGCTGCCAAGGTCCAGACAGACTGGAAATGGAGGAGAAATGTGTGAGGCCATCCCCAGCACTACACATCTTGAGGGCTGAACTTGTGACTGAAATCTCCTTTTCAGCTACATCTGCAAAGCTGGGGAGCACTGGCCAGTTCCATGCCTCCAACAGACCCTCACCGTTGTTGAAGTCTGATCTTCCAGCTATTTTTATTTTTTCCATTCAGATTTCAGACCTTTCCATGTTGGTGCTTTTCCTTTTCAATCCCCCTCATGATTGCTGTGTCAGCAGTTCTGCCTCTCTACCTGCCTTTCTTCTCTGTCGTGGTCTTTATGTTTTCCTGCAGCTCTTTTCTCCCAGCTTCACCATTTTCTCATCAGTTTGAGATGAGTTTGATGCAGCTGGGTTTTCTGAACTCCTGGGAAAAGAGAGGAGAGGAGAGGAGAGATTAATTACAGGGAGGTCCAAAAAGCAGTGAATAAACTGATTTTCCCACTGTGGGAAGAGCCACCAGGCTACATTGGGCCCCTTCATTTTACCAACAAGCCACCTGGAAAAGGTGAACAGCCAGGGTGGTGAAATCTGCTGCAAATCCCAAGTTATTCAGAGTGCTCAGCCAAAAGCTGGAAGCAAGAAGTTGCAGAAGGATGGCCTGGCACTGGCTGGGTGATGAGATGGCAGATGGGACCCAGTGTTAATGAATGCAAAGCAATGCACCCAAGAGAAAATAGCACTAACAAAACACACACAGCAGCAGCTCTAAATCAGTTGCTTCCATTAAGGAAAGAGATGCTGCATTCATTGGGGATAATTTTCCAGAAATGCCTACTTAGTGCTCTGAAGGAAGCAGGAAAGCAAACAGGCTGCTGGGAAGCATTAAAATTTTAAAAAAGGAGAAAGTATCCTCATAAATCTGACGTGCACATGCACGTTTGAGTGGCCACCTGCACTCCTGGGTATCTCATCCTCTCCAAGAAGCAGCAGTGCAGTAAAAAACCTAAAGAAATCAGATGTGTTGGATGAAAAGAGGCAGCTGAAGGGGACCCTGGAAGCATCAAGCACCCAAAATGGTCCAGAAAAGGTAAATGTGGAGTTCTCATTCTTCTCCCTGATGGTGATCTGTAAGAATGTGTAAAATAAAGCAGTGCTGGGGGGAGAAAAAGCAGCCTATAAATGTCTCATTTATGTCTCATTTCCCTAAAGCATTGATAGCAGATTCTGGTGGCTGTGGATCATTTGTGTTATGTTACAGATCTCCTCTGTGGGTGAGGGTTGCTAATATGCCAAAATGGCATTAGAGGGCAGTGCATGGCAACCTAACTGGAGATTTCGGGGTGGCTGTGGGAAACCACCCTCCAGAACCTCTGAGGATCAGGAGAACAGAGTGACTCCCACTCACACAGGTGGGAAATGGTGGGGACCAGCACGTGGCACAAAAGCAAAACACCAGGGCTGATTAGAGCAGTGTCAACCTGCTCAAAAAGCAGTTAAATCCCATTAAATGGTGGTTTCCAGCCAATGCTGGATATCCCAAGTAGAGAACCAACCCAGCAACACACCACACTTTTTGTGGTGGCCCTGGCAGACCCTCCAAACCTTTCTAGATTTGATTTTCTTTACTTTTTTCCCCAGAAAATGCATGCTGTTGTCCTCCCAATGATCTTCAGCTTTGCCCACAGGGCAAAATGAAATATGAAGAGGAAAGTCCCAGTGGAAAACTTGTCCTGGCTTGGGAAGATTGGCTTAGGTTTGCTGCCTCGAAAAAAAAAAAAACAACCCCAAACTTCAAGGAGTAGCAACCTGAAGGAATTGAAAATGGTTAGAAAGGCATTTGAAATGTTCTTTCTTCTGCTTAGGCAACAGCTAAATGTGCCTGTGAAAGCAGTGAAGGAAACAGTGCCTTTTGCCATATATAGAATAACCCAAACCCCCAGAAAATTGTGGGGGTTTTTCACCTATTTTTTACTTGCTTCACATTTTCACCTAGTTTCGTGCTTTGCTGAGTTCCATAACTCAAATGAGTAAGAAATGTCTCAGAACAGAAACATTTCATCACAGATGAAGTTTCCAACACACATACTTCAATATTTTTGATGACAACTAAAGAAAACTCCATTGCTTTTGACACTGCACAGGGAGTGTTTTTGTTTGGCCAGCCATGGGAAAAAAAACCCATGCTTTAAATGAGGAAATGACCATTTTGTCCTTCCACCACTGTCTCAAGCTTGTTTGAAGAAGCGAGAAAACGTCAAAAACATAGCAGTGAAAATATTACACATGACTAGACTCAGTACAGATGGGATGTCTGCCATCACTGAGGAAAAAAAATGGGTTGTGCTGCTCTGCTAGAGGAAGGATTTGGATAAGAAATTATTCAGAACTCCGCTGTGTTAGCCTTAGAGTGGGTCTTTGTGCCAAAAATGCAGGTTTCTTACATGCTGAAAATCCACTGCCTGAGAAATCAGAGGGAATTCAGGAGGTTTGTCTTTCTGGAATCCTAGAAAATCCTGAATTGAAAGGGACCTACAGATCTGGGTTAAGAACCTTTGCTGGGAGTTGGACTCAATGATCCATGTGTGTCCCTTCCAGCTTAAAATGTTCTATGATTCTGTGATTTTATGAAAATGAGGGGGACAGGGGGAGTTAAACCTCTGTTGTGTTGGTCATCAGTTTTAAAACTAATGACTGAGAAAGATACTGGAAGCCAAGGCAAACAGTGAGGGAGGGTTTGGAAGAGGAGGAGAAAATCAGCTTTATAAACATCTGAATGAAAGCTCTATCCAAATTTACAGGTAGGCTTTTTGAGCTGAAATAAAATTCTGGATATGAGATTAAATTCTAAGAACTGTGGGTTGTTACCAAGCGGAGCGATATCGCTCTGGAAATGCCTCTGCTGTGATGATTCACAGATAGATGAGGTTACCCTTCCGCCTGCTCAAGATTTATATCAAGTTCTCATGAACAACTGTTTTCAGTTCAAAGCAGCTCAGTCCAAGAACTTGAAGTTCAAAGAGAATTCTCTGATGTCCTGTCGTGGTGGCTGTCACGACATTCGTGGCATGAACAGAATTCTTTGGTGTTAAAAGCACATTGATGGGCACTGAGATGTTCATGGATAGTAACAGGTTGCCCAGAGAGGTTGTGCATTCTCCATCCTTGGAGGTTTGCAGGTCCCAAGTGAATAAATCCGGGTGGGATCTCATTACCAGCCTTGTTTCCAATCTGAACTGTTTGATGAGTCTGTGATTATTTCTATGGCTCTGTTACTTGCTGTACTTCTCCAGAGATAGGAGAAGTATCTCCTTCTCTCCAGAAAGGAGAAGATTTAGCATCCAGACTTGCTCTGGATTTACTCTCCAAGTACCTTGACCACTGGGAAAATGTCAAAAGGAGTTCTCCTTCTCCATTAGGGATTGCCAGCTTTTAAACAGAAATTCAGCTTATTTTCCATGCAGAATTTTGTGCTGGGACATGGTCTTGTTTGTCTTTTTGTGTGGATTTCTCTCCATGTGGGTCATGTGCAGCATCCTGGGCCCTGAAGTGTGTCCAGTGGCATTGATATTCCAGGTGAATTTTCGAAGCTAAGACAGATGTTCAGAGTCTGTTGAATGAAGGAATGCTGGTTTAGGGTTGTCCTAAAGGACTTACACACCAACCCTTCCAGATTGTCTCTGCCACAGAGGTGTGTGGTGCAGACAGAGATGGGAACACTGGAACATCCTCATCCCTGACTAATCTGGTCTAAGGGATATGACTGGTTTAAGATTTGGAACTTCCTCAAGCCCCAGGCAGCATTTTCCAGTGGTTTAGAAGTTACACTTTCCATCTCACAAGAGGACCATAGATATATATATATATACATATGGATATATGGACTCAGGGATGTTGTCTTATACAATTATAATTCATTTCATCCAGGTTTAGCTTTCTAAAACTGAGATGCCCAGTACATTTGCAAGCACAGGCTGTGGCCAGGTGGTCAATGGTCTCTGGAACACAATCCATGGAACAGCACTTTCCCAGTTTACTGGGTCACTTTCCATATTCCACTTTATATCCTATGACTTATTTTTGGTTATAGTTTTAATTTTATAAAAATAAATCATTTTTTGCCGTGAAGTTTTTGATAAGTCTACAATTCACAAGATGCTGCTGGAGTTAAAAGCAAAGAGCTGTGTGTTTATTCTAAATGTACATCTCATGCAAGACAGAAAACCTTTTTTCTTGTATGTTATAAAACAACCTAATGACTGGAAGTTAAAACAAGATTAGGAACAAAAGCTGATTATTCTGCATTTGTCTAGGCAGGATTTCTTGCCTTTTCCTTCAGAAATATTATCCTGATTATTGCAAAGGGCCTGATACTGAGCTACCCTGATGGGTAATGTAGCCCAGCCGGTCAACTCTTATATTTCTTAAAAAAACAAAAGCAGTGTAGCCAGAGATAGAGTCCCCTAAAGTCCTTGATGGTCTGATCCCACCATGGATTGGATCATTGTGTCATGGAAGGGAAATTATGGAAATTGAACATGAAGCTTCCATCTTTTTCAGCCTGACAGCGTTCACCATGTGCCTTGTTTTTCCTTCTACACTCATTCCAATACCTTAACCATAAATGAGCAATGGCCAAGTGTGAGCATTGTCCATCCTCCTGTTCCTGAAAAACAAGGAAGACATAAAAAAACCCACCCCAAACCTACTCTTCAGGTAAACAGCATTATCTCCACCATCAGACCAGACCACATGTACGTAAAAGGATGTGTTATCAAAAATATCTGTAATGGTGACCTTAAAAAAGTACAAGCAGTGTTAATGAATTTCTTGTTATTTTAGAAAGGGACTTTCTTCTCCGTTGGTGCACAGAGCTTCCTGAAGCAAAAACAGATGAAGCTTTTCTCTCTTTCTTTTTAAATGTAAGGCAGAAACATTTTGACTAAGCTTCTGCTCTGTTGTTCTCTAGTTATTCAGAATTAGGAGGAGATGTTTTTAATGATCCTTCAGCCTGGAGAAGAGAAGGGTCTGGAGAGACCTTAGGACACCTTCCAGTACCTGAGCAGTCTCCAAGAGACCTGGAAAGGGACTTTGAACAAGGGCATGGAGTGACAGGACAAGGGGGGATGGCTTTAAACTGACAGAGGGCAGGTTTGGATTAGATACCAGGAAGAAATTCTTTACTATGAGTGTAGTGAGCTCTGGCACAGGGTGCCCAGAGAAGCTGTGGCTGCCCCATCCCTGGAAGTGTTCAAGGCGAGGTTGGACAGGGCTTGGGATAGTGGAAGGTGTCCCTGCCCATGTCAAGAGGGTGGAACAAGATGATCTTTAAGGTCCCTCCAAACCCAAATGATTCTGTGATTCTAAGACAAGGTCTTGTCTTAGCTTGAAGGCTGCACATGGCATCAAGCAGGAGAACGTAGAGACATCTCTGCAGTTAAAATGAAGGGTTTTATCACGAATTTATTGTAATGAAGAGTTTAAAAGTGTTGGGCAAGGGGAAAGGCAAGAAAGTAACTTCCCAGTCTACATTTGGAGTGAGTGGAGGAGCCAAAATTATGACGAGGTGCTCTTAGCTGTCTCCTCTGGGCTCCTTCTGATGTTTGTTGCCTTTGGCAGCAGGTCCTTCTTGTGAAGCTCTCCCTCTCTTAGCTCCTCTGGTTTCCCATATATCAGAAATTCCCATTTGTTGGTTATGATTTCTCATTTCAAAGCTCCATGCTGGAGCTGGATGTTGCCAGGATGGAGCACTCCAATGGCAGAGCCAGGCTGTGCCACCATGGGGAGCTCAGAGCAATGCCTGTGACAATCACTGAGTGCAGCAGCTCTGCTCAGACAATGGCACTTTTTGGGGAGTGTGAGAAGCTGAGGTTTGGCTGTGCATGGACATTTGCATTAAAATGGGTGCAATTACTGTCTTTGTGCAAACATTTAATTTTTGAATTTTTTTGATCCCACTAAAGAAGAGATGATACAGATCTAATCATCTCGGTGAATACTGAACAGCCAAGCAGGTAGATGCTATCATTCTATTGTGATTTGTTTTTTCATATTATCTTTCATCTATTCTTTTATAGCATCTAAGCTGCTCATACCTGGCACAGTATCTGGAGTACTTTCCACTTCTAACTTTAAATGACCTGACGAAAACACTCCAAATTGAGGAGGCTCAGTGTCTGGTTTTTATTAGTCACATCACATATTTCAGGTTTTCCACTTGCTCACCGTGAAAAGGGCTAATGAGATGTTTTCTGAGTGCTACTCTTTGTATCATGCTGGTGACAGATATAATGAAGGTGGTCATGAGGGCGTCTGAGCCAGGGGCAGTCTGGCTGATAGGAAGTAAATCAGCCCTGGAAATTGTCCTCTCTTTGTTCCTTCAACACAAGTGACATCAGCCTCTGTGTGACACAAGGACATGTGGAACTCTTTACCCAAAGTACTCTCACTTTCAGAGACTTATTAAATAATTCCCTATATTAAAAGTAAGTTGCAAGCCAAACTCTTGAGATGAGGGAATGTTGATCTCTGGGAATTAGAGATAAAGAAATTTAGGAGTTGGAACCATCCGCCTTAGGACAGAGCCTAAAGTTATAAGATTGTTTAATGCTTTCTTCAGAGGACTGTGTAGGGCTGACCTTGGTTATCACCATGCAGGGATCAAAATAGAAGGGACTTCAGAAAGGCTGAACTGTGATAATCAGAGGCATCAGTAGAGAAGAGGGTGAGTGCACATCCAGAAGAGATATAAAAGATCCCACAGGTTGTTTTTTCATCTGATTTCCTGCCTGTAGTGTCACTGTACCCTTTCAAAGCACAAGACCATCCCACACATGATGGAATTCTGCTGGATGAAGGTGACCTTCGGCAAAATTTGCACATTTTTTGTGGCTGATAAATACAACCAGATTCAAAGCCAGTTGTGCTCAGCATTTTGGGGTGAGGACCCCTTTTCAGCACTGAATGTTCTGAAGTTACAATGAGCTTTGTCCTGATCTCTGGGAGAAAGTTTGAGGCAGTTTGCCCCACATGAATGATACCTCTGCAACCTCCAAAGCCAACCACCAGGCAGTTCCCTCAGCTGGATGGATACAGATGATGAAATAAGGTCTGGCTGTAAAATGTGGACAGTTTAATTCCTTAGGGTCAGAGGAGAACTTCCTCAGGGTAAGAGTACTTGTGTTGAAACAGCCTGATAAATAGCTGCTGTTTTCTTGGAAGAACAGCTCCAGGGCATGAAATATGAACTGCTGTATGGAAATAACTCCTGCATTTCATTAGCATTCTTTAAAACCAGCTCGATCCTGTCTAGGTCACCTTCCTCTTTCCTTTTCCTCCCAACACCAGAGCGGCACTGACCATCAGCGGCTCTGAGCAGAACAGGTGTTTGGGCTCATGTGGACATCTTGGACCTTCCCCTGCTACAGATTTGCCAGCTGCAGTCCATTGCTTTCACCTTTTATTGCATTTCTCTTCAAGAGTGAAACTGTCCAGAATTCAGCTCCAAATCTGCTGTGCTCCAGCATTTATAACCTGTGCACAAGAGTCAGAGAGACGGTGGGGGTTTTGGTGACAGTTTCTGGATCCAGGACATTTGACAAATTTCTAGGTCATCTGATTGAAGAGATTAAACTTGGTGGTAGGGAGGTGGTTTTTGCAAGGTCTCTAAGCACTGGGAGACTGTTTTGGACACCAAGGCAACGCAGGGCAATGTTTGGTGCTAATTATAGCAGACAGGATTTGTTTGTGGCAGTTGAATGCCAGGTGGGAGGTTTAGTGGGTATCCTCAAACCAAGTGTGACATCTGCAGCATTTGGGTGTGCAGAGCCAGTGCAGAGGAGCAGCCACTTCACATGGAGCTCATTTCACCCCAATGCAGACATCAGAAATATCTGAGCTGCTACTTCTCCTCTCCTTTCACCATGACAGCAGACAGGTGACTAACTCAAAAGTCTCTGTCTACACCAACATCTCATTAACTGAGAAAAGGTGAAAACCAATTTGTTGATCCAAAATTCTTTTCTCATCTTGTCTCAGCAGTTGAGCTCCCTCAGGAGAAAGACACAAAGTGCTCTGAACTCTCCACAGGTCAAGTTACTCAGAGCTTTGCACCTCAAACATCCATCATCTCATGGTCAGGGAGACTTTAGAGCAGCATTCCAGTGTCTAAAGGAGGCTCACAAGAAGGCTGGAGAGG
The DNA here is from genome assembly GCA_034509425.1 of Eopsaltria australis. Lineage (NCBI taxonomy): Eukaryota > Metazoa > Chordata > Aves > Passeriformes > Petroicidae > Eopsaltria > Eopsaltria australis. The sequence goes on along the minus strand of JAVTVJ010000861.1, from coordinate 116,733 downwards.
GACTTCTCACAAGGGCATGGAGTGATAGGTGAAGGGGAAATGGCCTTAAGCCCTGAGAGGGTAGAGTTGGATTGGACATTAGGAAGGATTTCTTTGCTGTGAAGGTGGTTAGGCACTGGAACAGGTTTCCCAGAGAGATTGTTGACTCCCCATCCCTGGAAATGTTCAAGGCCAGGTTGGAGCAACCTGGTCTAGTGGGAGGTGTCCCTGCCTGTGGCAGAGGGGGCTGGAGCTGGATGATTCCAACCCAAACCATTCTGTGACTCTATAATTCTATGATTTGATAACCCCGAGATCCCATCCCTACCCCACCCTTCTCCACTGCACAAACAGTGCTCAGTCAATGAAAATTGTGTCAGGTTAACTGCAACAAAACAGGGCACAGAGATCTGACCCAATGGAAAAGGTATCCACCAGTGAGCTATTTATTTAATCTCTCACCCATAATTTTCTGTCTTCAACTGTCTGGCTCTGCTGAACATCAGTGCTCCCTCTTTAATGCTTAATTGTCCCATTTTAGTTTGCCTCATCCACAACTACTTGAATGCAGTATTTGAGAACCACTGAATGTGTGGCATTAGAAGAATGCCCTACGGAGAAAATCCTACAGCAACTACAGGAAATCATGGTTTCAAAATTTAAAAAAAATCCCAAATCATCAGGTCTGACTCTGTAACAAACCTCAGTCTGAGTTACTCTGGCAATAACTCTAAGGTTTGCACTTGATTCTGTAAGAAGAGGATTTGGGATTCATCACAAAGATGTTGGACAAAGTCCTGAGCCTCATTAGAAGCAAAGAAACAAGGCATGAACCCTTATTCTGCACTGAATAAAAGGGTCAGCTTTAATAATTTTTCCTCAAGAAGGAAAAACTCCTGTTATTTTCTGTTTCTTTAGCCTGGCTGAAGCAAAATGCATCCTGAGCTTTCTACTCAGCTTTTCATTTTCTCACTCTCTTCTTGTTTCCTGAGTACCACACCAATTTTCACACTTGAACACCAGCTTTTCTTGGTTAGTGGTTAGATCTAGAAATTTCCAAGTTACTCGAGCTGAAGAACTTCTCTAAATATTTCTCACTACTATTTGCATTTAGGAGTTCTAATTTTTTGCATTTCTATAAGGAATCCTCAAAATCCATCCAGTTCAGAAGGTTTTTTTTTCACTCCCAGGGTAAGGCACTAGATTAAGGTCTAAGAACTGAAATGCAACTGTTTGCTTTTAATTTCTGTGGCAGAGAATTTAGCCCCATTTCTTGGAACATCTACATCAGCTTCCTATGGGGTGGTAAATTCAGAGCTGACACAACAAAATTCATACAGCCACAATTAACTGTGCTTTCAGTGAGATGAAGAAAGGCACTGAGCTGTGTTTTCCTAAACAGAAGCATCTGCCCAGCCCATGAAGGTAAAGAAGATGTAGAAAGGTGCCTTCTGTCATCCAGCAGATTTCTAGTGGGGATCTTCAACCATGGGAAGTTCACTTGGCAATTTAAGGGCCAAAGATGGGATGGGAACAGTGTGATGTGCCAAAATGGGCTTTGAAACTTGCTCACATTTGTCTCTCCTGATTTTAGATGCCTCTAATAAAGGGGATGTGCCCTATTTAATTATTCCAGTGCTGGAAGGAGACTTGAGGGCTCATCTAGTCCATGCCTAGACCAGCTCCATCACTACCCCTGCTGAGGCTCTTATCTTGTTCCCTTCTCCATCATCATTCCTCACACAGCTGCAAGTTATTTGGTCCTTTCTTTCAGAAAAGGTTTTCTAGGCCCTTTTGTCATCCCCATTGCTGCTCCAGGTTTTTCTCAGTGTGCAATGCCCACAAGTAGGGGCAGGATGCTGCCCATGGCTTTACTGTCACAGCACAAAACCAAGGGATTTCTTTGCATGTGCTCTACAGTTCAGAGTTAGATTTCAGTTTTTCATGTGTGACTTTACCGATTGGTCTTCACCATCCAGGGAACTGCTGGAAATACTGAATAACCAAAGACACCTGGGCACCACCTTTCAGTGCAGCCTTCCCTTCTGACTGTTAATCAGTGCCTCTCAATATTCTCTTCCATTTGACTGAGTTTTGTACCATTTTAAGGGCACTTTCTTTTCAGGGATTTTCTAATAAGTTTTGTACTCACCTCATAATTCACCTATCTTATATTTCCATAACTTGACAGATAATATAAAACTTGTTACTGAAATCAAGCAAAGAATGGTGTCTTGGGTAAGGAGCTCACTGCAGAGGCTTTCTTAAGACTTGTGCACTTTACTGGATTAAATGTAATCGATTCATTATAACTTCCTGGTAATAAAAAGAGGAGAAGGAGCAAATATGACCGTGTAATAATACACTTCATTTACCAGTTCCTCATTTTTTTTTTGCTCAGGCCAAGGGAATGATGATTGCAAATAAGAATAGGAAGGAAGTTATCTGTGCTATTCAGCTGTATTTGCATGGGGAAGTATTGAGGAACCCAGTGGAGGCATTGGCACATTAAGAACATTGTGGCACTACTCACTACATGAAAACTAAATATATCCAAGAGTTTTAAATGTTCCTCACATATTTATCTCACAACTCATCACCAGTGAGAGGAATTGTTAATGTGAGCCATCATGAACCGTATCCAGGATGTTTGACAGAAAAGACTGTTCTCAGTCGCTAAACAATCAATTTAAATTCTGTTTTCAAACTCAGGATGGATTTTCAGGATGGATTTGTCTCATCCAGCTGGGGCTACCTAAAAATCTGTTGTGCTGGTGTAACAGTTGTGTGCAGATGGGAGGGAGAGAGGGAGAGAAGGTAAGAGTGGCTCATCTGGGGATGTGGATGTCCAGAAGAGGACATGAATCACTCTCAAGATGCCATTGTTGACTCTCCACTGACTCAAGAGGGAGCTCTGAGAACTGTATTGACCATACAGCTCTCTCCTGAGTTGAACCCTGTGGACCTTGTGAAGATGCTCCATTTAAGGTGTGAAATTTTTGTGCTTCGTGTCAGCTCCGTCTCACTTTTATGGGAAATAAAAAGCGATTAAAACCAGCTTGAGCTTTAGAGATAATTAGGTTGGAAGAAAATTTTCTGGTGATTATTTCTAGGACATGGTATAACTCAGGATTCCCCAAACCTCTGCCCTGCAGCAGAGCTGGATGCTGCTCTGGAGGTTGGGAAGGGCCTTTGTCGGTGCATAATGTGAGTTCACAACCACCATTACCATAATTTTAAGGCTGCATAAGCAATATGCTGCTGAACAGAGCTGCTAGAGCCACCCCCACCCCCTCCCTGGGAAGGTCTATATGAAATATTATTCCCTTGAATAGGGGTGTAAGAGTGATTCACAGCAGAAAAATTGAATAAAACACAAAGCTTGCTTATTTCAGTGAGTTACATTTGAACTGGGAAGGGCTGCAGAAAAATCACAGTATTGTTCTTTCCTCAAGCTGGCTGTGAGACCAGTTTAGGGGAAGGACAGTCCTCCAGACCAAATGAGTTTGTGCGGAGTTTTAAAAGCACTGACAGGGTTTCAAAAGTCCCTTGTTAAATCTAGACCTAAAAAGACTGTAGCTGTGTTTGTGGTTTGCTCTCTGGCAACTCCATTTCTGTACTTGTTGTGGTCTTGCGACATCAAATGAAAATAATCTTTATAATCTTGTCAGTGGTGGCCTGAGCTACGTGACAGGCTCTTTTCCTCCCGGCTCTGCTGAAACAGAGGACTTACCTGAACAACAGAACTCTGCTGATCAATGGATGAAAGTCAAGGAACAGCAGAGACCCCAGCACCTTCTTTTCCTCCTCTTTTCCTTCCTTGATTCTCAAGATGCCTTTTTTTTTTTTAAATTTCCCTCCACCACTTCCCAGATATCCACTGAGCATCTCCCTTCCTATATTGCCACACCTAGTTCTGTTGCTAACATCTCATGTTAATCATCTAAATTATAATGCTAGTTATGTTTTTTTTTCTCATAAACCCTTGTTTTTATCTGTGCCTGGATGCCTTTCCCCCTTGCTGGGTCTCTCTGTTCTCACTCTCCCCTTCTCTACCCCACTCTACTTTGGGTCTGTTCCTTGCAGAATCAGCACTGGTTTTGTTCCTAGAATCATTCAGCAAACTGACATATTTCCCAAAACTGATCTGGCTAATTCCTCTCACAAACCATAACCGTTTTTTCTGACCTTTAAGAGGTGCAAATGCTGAGTTACAGGTCTTCCTCATGCAACCTGTGTTTGTAACAATGAGCCACCCAAAGTCACCATTCCTTCTGGTACAGCTGACTGTACTTTTCATGTTCATTCCTGGATAAAAACTCACCCTTTGTGATAAAATCTTAGTGGCTGTTACCCACCTGTGCTGAGGTTTGCTACCTGAAAGATTGAGCTGGAGGATTGCAGAAAACATCCCCCATCTCTGTCTCCATCATTAAAACAGCTATGGAATTAAATAGTTAGGCTAAGGAAGAAATTGAAGCAGATGCTGGCAAGTAAATCCCTTCACCTCAAAAGAGCAGACCCCATTTTTAGTAAGGAAGGGATAAAAAGGTTGGGATTTCTTTCCAGACAACGTAATAAATATGTTTTACTGGCCCAGATGGCTGCAGGGTTCAGGCAATTACATATCTCCAGGCATGTTGGAAAAAGGTGAAAGATGGGGGTCTAAGGCTTTCAGACAGATTTTTCAGAAGCAAAACTCTCTCAAGTCCTTCAGAGGGCTTTGGCATGAGCTTTTCCTATTACACTGTTAAATGTGGAAGATGATTTGATGCTAAAGCAAGGGCAGCAAATACCTGTGGAGCGTGAAGCAGCCCCAGGGTGAGCAGAGCATTTTACCCACAGCAGTTGCTTCAGGAGTCCTGCTTGTTCTCCATGCCCTGTTGCATTTGGATTTGGGAAGTAATCTCCTGGCAAAGCCTCCCTGCAGGAGGATTTGTCACCTGCATCACAAAGCTGCACAAAATCTTTCACGGGAAGAGCAAAGGGAGCTTTATCAGGAGAGAGGTGGCAGACTGATGGATGCAGCCATGGCAGCAGTTCAAAATGTATCACATCTATTCCTTAGCTTGCCTGTTAAGATTTAGTGCATTGAGGATTTATAAAGGAGTAATAAATGCTCAGCATGTAAGAATTGTGATAGAATACCACAGATAGTTTAAATCTGCTTTTTCTATAGTCTATCCCAATTAATTCTCTAGTTACTAACAGGAAATAATTTCTGTGGAAGTGGCTAAGGAAAAACTACATAAAGTGTGATACTTGCTTGATAATTTCCAGTTTTCCACTGGCATTTGGAAGGATTTCACTGAAGCATGTCACACCTAGACTACTGAGGAACAAAGGAAACCTTTTCCAAACCTGCCAGCCTCATCCTCATGTTTTTTGTTTGTTTATTTTTTAATCAAGCTGTCCATCCTTCACTAGATCAGTTGTGATTCAGAGAAACTGCAAACGTGCTTCCCTCAAAACCAAATGCAGTGGGGCTTTATCATCACTAACAGAAGACCTCTGGAAAGCCAAAAGGATAAGCCATGGAACCTTCTTTTTGCAGACAGAGCCCACAGATGGTGGCTGAGATCCACTGTCACACACCAGACATCTATTCCCCAGCCATGGTCCCTCTCTAATACCTGTCCAGCCACAGATTTGGGGCTAAATTCCTGTATAAACCTATTAAAGTCTTCCCCTTTCTACTGTCCTCAGCTGTAGTGAATGTGAAAGAGCTCTGGAGCCAGGAGCTCTGATGTGTCAAACCACTTCCTACACACGATGGCACGCTCTGCCACACGGAGCACTAAGTTTGGTTTCCTGGATAAAAGACTAATACTTGAACAGAAAACAGCCTTTGTTCTTTCCCGTGGAGCCAGCAAAACGATGATTTGCTGACCAAAGCCCTCTCTGCACACGTGGGTGATGCTCCCAGACAGCCTCATCAGGCAGTTACCAGCTCCTTGGCTCGGTTGGCAACAGCTCATCGCTTCTGAGAAACTTCACCATCCTCAGAGGTGTGGAGAAAAGATGTGGACAAGTCCCATGGAGCTCAAGTGGCTTTTGATGTGGCTCTCGTTTGGATTCATCATGGGGATCAAGCCAGGTAAAAGACTCTTTTTCCCTTTAGGGGAGGGAAAATATGATTTGGGGGTTTTGGTGGCTGATAGAGGGTGTTCACAACATCCTGACTCCTTTCAGCACAGGAAAGATGTTAAGGAGCTTAAGGAATTTATTATTCTAAGGAAATGAGAGAAATGGGTTTTGTGCCCACAATCTGTCAACTGCAGAAAATCCAGAACTTTAGAGGATATTTTTTGTCTGACTAATATATGTATCCTCCAACCCATCATTGGAACAGTGGGCAGATCAAAGCAGCCTGAGGCAGCCCTTTGAATTTCCTTTTTCCATTTTGCTTGTAACTTTAGGAAACATAAAAATAGACACTGAAATGCCAGTACCCCTGTAGGTAAAGCTGATGGCAATGCTATTAGTTAAAAGGTACCATCCAAATTTGCTGTGGGTACTATAGATATGAAATATTTTCTCAGCCATGCCTCTCAATCAGCAGTGCCTATAAACTGTGAATGGAGACAGCTAATCCAATTCAGCATAATTTTACACATTTATAAATGGTGACACTGCTTAGATTTGGCTTATTTATTGTGACAAGTGTTTGCATTGAGAAATGGTCGGGTGATGCATTAGTGCATTTAAATTCAAACTGCTTCGTTCAAAGAGGGGGGGAAAAGAACCTTCCACTCTCAGTGCTCCATAAATGTGATATTTCCTTCTGTGTCTGATGATGATGTCCATGCTGAGAGGCATGAACAGACACAGCCTAAGGCAGGCTCTCAGCTCTGCTGGTGCTGTAACTGCTGATGGATCATCTTTAGCAGGGCTGGGAGTTTTCCTCGGAACTGGGCTGGGCATCTCAAGGGAGGAGTGTGCTGCTAATGGCTGAACTCATTAATGCAGGAAGGACCTTCACAAACGTTGAAGCCCCGGGTGATTTTGTTCTCGTTATTTTGCCAGTAAATGCTGCACCACCTTCTCCTTCATGGGGCATTTTCACTGCCAGAGGAGGTGCCAGAGCCCACGGGAAGCGTTTTTGGGCGCTGCGTGCAGGAGCAGCAGCGCGAGAGGCTCAGCCAGAGATGTGTCAGTGGGATCAGTTCTGGGATGAGTCAGGTCCCCCAGATCACACTTTCTGTATTACTCTGCCTGGAACATGCTGTGAGATTTCTTGCTGGCTGGTCTCGTTTATCAGAAAGCTTTCTGTTTTTTTGGAAAAAAAATCGAGGGGTATCAGAGCAGTTGCATTTTTTGCTATTTGATGTCATTTTATTCACCACTGAATGAATAAATGCACAGCATTGCATTCTCCACTGTATCACTAAGCTCCTTTCCTCAGCTTCCTGTACTTACTTTCAATGTCTCTCTTAACGTTTAAACGTAATATTCACATATATATTTGTAATTTCTCCCTTCAAATAATATGCTAAGATAGAAACACTGCCTTTTACCAGTTTAGGGTTTTTTAATAATGGAGACACCTGAGGTGTTGTGGTTTTAAGACCTGTTGGTTTTAATTCCTTAAGGGAGGATCAACAAGGAGACCTGGGAACAGACATAAGCAAAGCAAAGGAAAGAGGCTGGGTCAAACTGGTCAAAAATCAACCAGGCCTCAGCACATACATATGCTCTTTTTAAAATTTAATTTTTTTTTAGAATGCTTTTTAAATTATTTTGCCTAAGTCTTTTCAGCTCGTCCCAGCACTGCAATTTCGGGTTTGGGAATACATCCAGCCCTAGATGCTGCTTGCCAAAATGCACTATCAGGAATAAATATAATTGCAGGAAAAAGAAAAGAAAAAGCCTTTGTTTTACAGAACAGTTTCACTGATAGTTCTCGAAGTGTTTTGAGAGGGAAAAGTCCTGGGGGACTGGGGAAATTAAGGCATGGGATGATCATTCATTTAATTAAAATTATACTGCTCCTTAGTGCTGAAAAGAAGAGAAATGCTGGTTTTGCTGTGAAGAGCATCACATTTATCTCCTTTATTCTGCACAATGCCTAGAAGCTGCAGGCATGGGCAAAGTGAGGGCCAAACACAAGGTAAAAGCTGGTCTGTGCTCCTACAACCTTTCCATCTTGCTATTCATCATTCAGGGATACACTGAAGAGATTTGCAAGTTAAACCTGGAAAGGATTAAAACTCACAAAAGAAAGAATTTCATTCAAGCGAATTTCATTCACACAAGATGGGTACCAGATCTCAGTCATGTAAATGAGAGGATTTTTTTTTCCCCATTATACTTGCATATGAGTGCTGGCTCCCATAGATCTGAAATGCAATGCAGAATACATTAAAGTTGTCAAACATGGACAAGTGATTCTTGTAAGGTCAGCTAGAGAGCAAATACCTTTATAAACCTTTCAGCTACAGTGGCCCTCAGCAACAAAGGGCTCAATACACAGCTACAACTTAAAAAAAATAAGTTTAAAAAACGTTTAAAAAGTGTGATCCTACTGAGGAAAAGCAGATATTACAGACAGAGATCAGATCCTGCAGTACCTGCTTCTTCAGCTGGAGGAATTGTTTCCCCACCTCACCAGAGGTGAGATGTTATGTCCTTTTTCCTTTTATTACAGAAAAAAAAAAAATCCACTGTTTATCTACTTCTAGAAAGCCACTGCTTCTGCCTTTGCTTCCTGTTGCCTTCAGAGTGCTGTTGTTTTGGTTTTCCTACACCCTCGATGTTCATCAGTGTCTGCCCTGTTTTCCCTGTTGCATTAATGCTTTCCTCCAAGCTCAGCTGCTGGGTATTTTCTGCCCGCGGATTCCATTCCCTGACCTTGGTCCTGAATCTTGGAACTACATGGCTCGCTGTGTGTTTGCTCCATCTCCTCCAATGCTTCCCCAAAACTCACATTTCCAAAGTCCTTCCATGACTTTCCTCACTTGCCTCCCTGTTCCTCAAGACCTGCCGGGGGAGTAGCACTCTGTCATCTGCTGCTTTTGCTTGATGCTCTTGATTTGTAAAGTGTGAGACCTCACATAAAGAATTTATAACTCTCTCTATGTGGAAAAATATTCAATGCATGACAAGGTCAGAAAAATCACTGCCACGTGCAGAAAATTTCCATTGCACCCTTGAGATCTCCAGGGAAAATCTTCATGACCATGCTAAGCCCCTAAATCAGGTGAGATGAGTCCTTAGGGCACATTTGAAATCAAAATTTCCCCACTAGACTTTTTTTTTTTTTTTCACTTTCCTAGGACTGGGACATACACTTGTCAGACTATTCAATTATTTTCTTAAAGGATATTGTCTACTGCCCTTTCAGCCCTACAAAAGGCAAGGCTGAGAAAGTTCCAGACAAAGGAAAGAATCTGTATCTCTGCTGCTGTTTAAAAAGACAATTTTTGTTCTCAGGTTGTTTTTTTTTTTTTCCTTTTAGATGAAAATACCAAAGACATGTTACTGAGGTTGCCTATTTAAGCAAAAATGTCACAAACCAAAACAAGGCTTTCACATTTGATATCCTCAAGACTTGGCTCTGTGTTCTGCTACAAAACCATGTGCTGTGGTTGCACTTAGAGAGTCTGAGCTCTGTGGCTTTACCACGGAACCAAGGATGTTATAAACACCCAGAAACAAAAACGAATGTTCTCTGTTCTTCCCTTGGCGCACTTTCAACACAGCACACTGTGCTCAGGCTGGTTTTTCTCCCTCTCCCTCTTTCCTAATGTTCCCTCTTCCAATTCCACATTTTGAGTCCAAGTCCCCAGCCCAGCCTCCCTGCTAGGTGTAAGATCCATCAGTGCCTCAGGTAAATCACTCTGATTATCAGTGTGAGAACATTCTCCCACCACTGCAGCTGACACAAAAAAAGAAGCACCTGTAAGGTTTGCTTTGGAGAAGGTAAATCAGGTGTTTGCTGTGCTCTGGGGAGGTTTGCCCAGCTCCACTTCTCACAGAAACAGCTAAGAAGGGACATTCCTGAGGTTGAATTATGCACAGCATGAGAAAGCTTAGTCCACTGTCCAACCAACTCTAGCCTTGCTGTATATGGAATTTTTTTGCATTAGATTCCGCTGCCTAGGTCACTGGCAAACAGCTGGTCAGCAGGATTAAGCCAGGAGATAAGAGAAGTGCATTTCTCCCAAATCTAGTTTTATGTGGTCCTAGAGCTCCTGCCAGCTCATATTCTGTTTTATTTTACTGGCTTTCCAACAGAGATTTTGTCTGGTACAGCAAATGCAGCAGGCACTGAACTGACAAATCCTTAGAGCAGGACTTTCCTCTTCACTGCTGCAAATATTCAAACCCACCACCATCCCCCTAAGTCTTTCTCCATTGCTGTTTGTCTTAAAACTTGTGGCAGGTCATTTCATCTGCACTGTATTTCTGTCACTTACACTGCACTCACTACTCAAATTATTTTTAAAAATAATTTCCATATTCTAAGGTACAGGTAATTATAATCTCACAGGCAAATTACAATAAAGTTGAGGTCTCTATCCCAACCCCACAGCTGGGATCTATTCCCATCTTACAAATCCACACAAGCAATAAATTACATTAATGGGAGGAGAAAGAATCCAGCAGAGCTGAGGCTTGCTTGTTAAAGGATCCTTTGGGAATAAGTTTTAAGTTAGAAAAAGTTCATTACCATTTCAGTCCTGTTGTTGGTATCAATTCCTTCACTTCATCTGTATCAGTTTCATCTTCAGGAGACTGTACAATTTAGAGAGCACAGTTTCACACTGCACATAAATCCCCAGGGCTGATTTAGCTTTTCAGGCACTTCTGGGGAAAAAATCTTCATTTTGGCCTGGTTTGATTTGTTGGTGTCTCTGGGGAGAGGTGCTCTTCATCTCTGAGCTGAGCAGGTGTCTGCAGTGCCTGATTTCTTCTACTGCTTCTGCCCAAAACTTCAGATCATCCAGTTTACTACCAATCCCACCTTTGTAGCAAGGGGAAAATCGTTCTATTTTTGCACCTCGCTGCTTTAACTTGACATCAGAATAATGTCAGGGCTGGTGACACACAGCCACGTGACAGAGGAAGTTCTGAGTTTAGGTGATTGTGGTGTGACTCAGTGTCTGTGTTTTACCTAGCACTAAAAATACCTGCTACAAATTTTCCCCACTCGCTTCTTGTGGACTAAAGGTGTTGTTCTGATGCCTCATCTAACACTGCTCTGCCAGCTCAGGCATGGAAGAGAAGCAGGCAGGAGGGTTTCATGAAGCCTGGTACTGCCAGAACACCCACCAAGTGCAGTTTTGTGGTTGAGTGAGTAACATTTGAATGGGAAACACAAGGGAGGAAAACCGAAAGAACTGATGCTGATGTAGCTGCTGGGTTTCTTTCCCTCCAGTATCTCCTGTGTGGTATCTGACAGCTCATGTGGAAATCCCAGATGCCCTGAGACATCTCAGATGGCATCAGACACCCCAACTCACACCTATCTGTTGGCTCAGATGTCAAAGCTTTCAGGTCTCAAAAAACTTTCCAAACTTAATTTAGGGAGCACTCCAGCAGAACCAATAACTGCTTTTCCATTGTTATGTTTCATGGCTGTCTATTGTCTGAATTCACTAGTCTCCTTCTAATTCCAAGGGTTTGTCTCCATCCACTTCATCATAATAATTGAAACCAGCTCCAGAATTTCCACAGGTTCTGTAGGCACCAAAAATCTGTGAAGATGGGGAGAAACAGAAATTCCCATCTGCCTTGGGAGAGCTAAGTGTTCTCATAATTCTGCAAGTGACGGAAGGGCTAAATCCCCATGAACACAATTAGACCAACTTCTCTGTTTGGCCCATTTAGCACCTCTAAATGCAGAGAAACAGAGTCCCAGGGCATTTTTGGGGTGTGGGTAGTGAGAATGGTAGGTAGGGACTGATGGATTTTGTGAATGAAGGAAAGAGAAAACAGCAGGATAGAAAGAGAAGGAAATAGTGGCACACAGCACCTTGTCATGGGGATGAAAAATTGGAATATGTGCAGAGGGAAAATGAGGAAGCAAACAAAACATCAAGACATCTCAAGGCAATGTTAGGTCAATATTTTCAACCAATAATAGCAGGAGTGCAACCCTGGAGCAACTGTGGAGGGATGCAGAATCCAGGGAAAGCTGGGCTGTGCAAAACTGGGCCACCACAGGCTGTGAGGCAGGTTTTGCCCAGATGTGCTAGCCTTTTAAAAGATTGATGTTTTCACATCATGCCAACTCAAACAAATTGATTGACTAATTCCCAACAAGGTGCAAAACAGCAAAAAAACCCACAGAAAACAAAGCTAATCATCCCTAAAAATGTAAAAAAAAAGTCAGAAATCTAGTGAAGGAACACATCTGCCCTGCCATTCCCTGTTCTCTGGCTTCTTCCCATCCCTTGGCTGTTTTCCCACTCACACAGCAAGGATGTTGATTTTTTTAGGGGCAAACCATGCAATTTCCTTGGGCACAAAGATGGAATGAAGTTTCAGGCACAATTCACTCCAGAGGTCAGTGTGGTCCAGACCTCACCAGGTCTGTGTCCTCTCTGCAGCCTTCCCACACTATTCCAGGTGGTCCCATGACATGAAACTGAGGAAAGACATGGAGATGCTGGAACATGTCCAGAGAAGGGCAGTGGAGCTGGGGAAGGGTCTGGAGCACAGATCTGATGGGGAGAGGCTGAGGGATCTGGGGGGGCTTAGCCTGGAGAAAAGGAGGCTCAGGAAGGACCTTTTCACTCCCTACAACTGCCTGGCAGGAGGGTGCCTGGGTTAAAACTGGGTGCCTACTTTTTCTTTAAAAAAAGAGTAATAACCACATAAAGAGAAGCACCTCTGAAGATATATAAGATACTGTGAGACAATTAAGAGCAATCATGGCAAAGGATATTTTGCAATATCCGTATTCATTCACAACTCCTCCCAGTGTGAGGACTGGTGCAATAAACCCAAAAGCTGGTGACTTTGATATCGAACACATTGGTGAGGAGCTCTAGTATGGGAGGAGAAACCAATTTTCTGAAAGTTTATGAATGGTTATGAAGGAGAAAGTTCTTGAAAGTGGGAGCAAAATATTTGATGTGACAATGAAGCAGTTAAAAGTCAAAGGGAGGCAGGTACAAGGTCACAACGAGACCTGGGAAAGTCATCTTTCAAAATTCTTTCTGGATCAGAGAAGGGGATCTGGTTGTCAAGGCCAGAGAAGATACTGCAGTTATTTAGATGTGAGAAGACAAGAATTTGAGCAATGTGGATGTAATTAAAAGGCTGGATCTGAGGAAGGTTGTGTATGATCCAGCTGTGATGTGGATGTTCACCATCTCCCAAGTGCAGCATTTCTGCACATCCCTGTCTGATGTGTGCAAGCTCAGAAAAATCCAGCATTTGATTATCAATTAAAAGAATGTTTGCCCTTTATGATGAGTAGGTTAAATGTTGTGGGTTTTCTTAAGAAGAGACTAATGAGTTGTAGGTTTGAGTGCCTTGTGCTGAGATTCAGATCTGCAATCTGCTTCAAAGAGGCTTTTGAAGTCTTGAGGGAAACAAGCTTTTAGCTTTCAGGGAAAGTGAGAATACATGATCTCAACTTGCTGCTGATCTGATAACTCTTTAATTTTAATCACCCTGACAGTCTGTGGTAAACCATGTGGTTAACTATTTCGGGTGCAGGCGCTTCTCTTAAAGCCACAGTCTGATGCAGTTTACAAGGTGAATCCTTTGATAACACAAAGGTATGAGGGGATTAGAACAACCCTTATGCAGATCAGCTGTTAAACTGCTCACATACTTTTTATTATTTCCTTCTTCAAACTTTGTGACTTTTACTAAACAGCAAAACAATGTAAAGTATAAAGGGCAGAAAATACCAAAGTGAGGAAATGAAAGAAAAAGGGCATTGCAGGGCTGGGAGTTGCGGGTTGAGTTGCTGTTGGTCTTTCAAGAAGAAGGCACTTTGGGAGTCAAGGGCAGACACCAAATGATGAGCAGCTATCAGGTACTCAAGGGCCTTTCCCAGTCATTCCTGCTGGTTGCTAAGGCTGCATTAATTATGGCTGCAATAGATGTGAGGACATGATGACAGAATTTTCACTCCTAATAGCTGTTACTGTTGTGCATAAGCATAAAGGGCCACGGATCATGCACCCAAAAATCCAGAGTGCCAGCCTGGTGCAGCAGACTGTTTGATCTTTTAATTTGTCAGCCTTTAGGCCTTCAATAATCATTAAGCAGTGCCTTTATCAACTTCTGGGTCTCCAGCTCAGCTTGAGCAGGCTTCTCAAGTGCAGTGAAATGATCTAAATTCATTCCAACTGATTGAGAAGTATATTTAGATGTGATTTGCTGATGACACAACACTGATGATGGCACAACACTGATGCTGGTGACGAAACGTGTCCTGTACTGGAACAAGTTATACTTAGGTTTTCAAACTTGTTTCACAGTACGCTGCTCTTTGGTGTCCTCAGACAGAACTGAGAGTCTACGCCCATTCCCAATGTTTGCTTATAGGTGATTGTAACTTTTAATTGCTTACTTTAGTCTGTTGTGCCTCACTCAAATTCAGGGCTGCAAATGCTGGTGCAGGAAACTGCTCTCCAAAATTAGTATGTACAGCTTCATTAAGGAAATTTTGATAGTATTTCATGTTGCCCATCTGCTGGACATGTCTGGTATTGAGAATGGGAAAGTCCTTGATGCACAAAGTAAAATGCCAGGCTGTCCTGATTCTCAGGCTTTCTGTTTGCAGAGCTGTGCCCACGTCTTCCAACAACTGAATTTGCTGATGTTACTGCTGATATGTATCCACTACAGACCAAATTGTACTATCAGTGTGACCCTGGCTATGACAGAGAAGGTGGTGCATACCCAGGAATTCAGTGCCAGAGAGAAGGGCAGGATGCTGTGTGGACATACACAGGATTTAAATGCTTTGGTGAGTGACTCTTGTCTTTTTTCTGTACATAGAGGTGTTTTTCCAATGTGTTACTTGGTATAAAACACCTCTGGGCATTAACAAAAGATCTTTGTAAATTAGAACTTGAAACAGTTCTATCCCACCTCTAAAAATTTGGGTGCTCTGGCTTTGTTCTGGTATTTGTCCTGCTGTAACTCAGCAATTGTAACTTCTCCACAGATAAGAAAAAATTGTCAACAGCTCCCAAGATGGAGTTAGAACTTACACAGAAGCCAGAAAGAGAGCCAGAGAGCCCTGCACTCCAGAAGCAAGAAGACCTTTCAGAGTCCAAACAAAAAGGTAAATAAAAGCTCATTCAGTACTGTAATGCTTCTCCTGCCGATTTCCATGGAAGTAGTGCAAAAATGGTGAGTAATATTTAATTATTTTGTAGATAGAGGGGAAAAAAAATTTGCTGTAATATCTTGGCTGAATAAGTTATACGGTGTAAGATGTTGAATATTTTATGTCCTAACCAAGAATTAGAAAGCCTTGGTATATCCTGCTTGTCTGTATTTCCTAAGAATTTCTAACAAGATTTTCAAGAGCAAAAGCAGTATGCAAAATCTGTCTGCTTTAACCGTGTGCTGCCTTGTGCTCCCACAGATTTCTGTGGTCCTCCCAAGACTATTCCACATGCCTCCATAAGGCTGCCCCAACAGTATTACGTGGGACAAGTCTTACATTTCAAATGCCAGGCAGGTTATGATAAGACACCCCCCACCTTTGGCAACAGGACGTGCAAGGAGGTGAACGGCAAAGTCATCTGGACCCCCCTTGATATGAGATGCACCAATGACAGCAATGAGTGGCCACCACAGACCATTGAGCCAGGTAAGATGGTTGTGATTACACCCCAACAACGTCCTGAGCTGCTCATGTGGGGTCCAGACACCCCAAATGTTGTGGGGAGCATGGGAGCTTCAAAAAAGTTTATTAAAGAAGCCCTGCTGCTGACTCTGAGCAGAAGAAAGAACTCCTTGTGTATTTAAACACCTTCACAGAAAGGGGTTTAAATGAAGGCAAATCCTTCCTTAGCCTCAGATTTTGGCAGCAGTTTAAATTTAAGGAATCACTCTGTCCTACAAGTTCTATTGATGGCAAATCAGATGTATTTATATAAAAATGAATTATTCATTGAGACAAATGAACAGACAGGAGGTAACAGAAGAAAGATCTTCATCAGAATTACTTACTACACACTATAAAACCAAAAGAACTACTAGCAGATTACAGCATAACATAAAACAGTGCACTGTGTCAAGGTATCAATGTTAAAGCCAACAGAAGAAATAGTGTTGATTAGGAGTCACATGTAACTTACTACTGAAATTGTGATATTGTACACAGATTCCTTCACACAATCTGTTGGGAGGTAATTGTGAAATAGGTGTCCTTATTCATGGGAGAAACTCCACACATTTCCAGGAAAATGTACAGATTTCTGCTTTGTGAAAGTTTGCTGCGGCTTCTGTAGCTGTAAAATGAACGGCTGTCAGTCAGAAACTCAGCTTATCTTGTCAGATCTTACTTCAAAAGTAGGATGTTTATTGGCAGCTGGGAGATGCTAGACCAGTGTTAGCTCCATGAGGCCAAAATAGCTCATTATCTGACTGGTTGACAAGCACTGGATAAGATCTTGTGGGGGTTAAGATGCCCTGCTGTGAGGTGGACAGACCCAGCTGTCCACACCCTCTACAGTCCTCAGGTTTCCATTACCCTCCCAACCTCCTCTGAGTCAGTGAAGTGCAATGGGATGAAATTTGAAGAGGTGAAAGCCAAGGCAAGGACAACACGAGAAGACTTTTCCTACCAACAAATTGGAAAAAAAAGGGCTTTTCACCAGTACTTCCTTTAAGAGGAAATTAATCTTGGAGAACTGTAGATATCTACTGCAGAAATGCCCACATCTGAGCTGAGCTGGCTTTATAACCAACAGAGGGAATAGGTGTTGATGGTGCTCCTGTCAATTAGAGCGCCAAATATTTATTCCCTTAAAGCATTGCCTTTCTATTTGTTATGATGTGATGTCTCTAATAGGTTGGATAAGGAATATTCACCCCTTTCTCAGTTCTCTTGTTAAGAACCTGTCTATATCTCATACTGGCACAGGATTCTTTCAGGATAAGAGAGAAATTTAATTAATTTCTTGCACTAGAGATGTTTTAGATTACATTTCTGGGGTAAAACAAGTCCTGGTTGAAACATGTTTCCAAATTCTAACTTGGCACCTTGAAAATTGTCCTTCCAGTCTCATATGAAGTGAAGATCTTAGATGGATCCCATTCCAGTTCACTTCATGCCCACCATTGAGAGGTATCAGATCAGCAGATATGTTGGTATCCAGGCTGTAAAGGTCTGCTGATGGCCAAGAAACAAACATGGCAATTTTTAAGTGTTCTGTGCAGAGGGAGAGCTGTCAGACTCTACCCTTGGCACTGCTTTGGTGCTGGAAGGAGCTGGCTCTTTGCCTGACTCTGTCCTCATCACTGCCCTGGTGCTGTTTGTCAGAAGAGCAAATTGATACAAAAATCAAGAATTTCTCTCTCTCCACAGGTTTGACTCTTCTGTCCTCAAACCCTTCCTCATCAGGGACACTGACAGTGACAGGTATGCCATTTTCTTAAAGATTTCACTCCATCACCCAGAGCACTTAGTTGGTCTTTCAGGTTGTTGTTCTATTCCAAAGAGATCCATTTCTTTTAGAAGAGCTGCTAAATATGCTGCAAGACACATCTATATCCATGTATTGGGTGAGAAGTTAGTAAAGACAGTATGAACAGATTGTTTAAGCACTTAAGCTTTTATAAAGAAGTTTTTAAAGATTCATATGGAATGTAAAAGAAAACAGATTCACCTGAAGTCTGTTTTTAAATGGTGCAATTTTTAGGTTCTTCTCTGAGACTTTCTCTGAATTCTGCAAATCACCTAAACTGGAAATACACAGAAAAAAATGCAAATATTTAAATGCTGTGGTTTTTTCACATTTTCAGAGGAATAAAAAAAGATGGGCAAATAGAACATTTCTATGTTGCCCAGTGTATTTAGATCAGACTGAAGAGATTTTCTTCTCCCCCTTCCCCATCTTCCACTCAGCCATTAGCTGATGAAACTGAAATTGTGTCTTGCTGTATAAATGCTCAAGACTTTGCACAAGGGCTCTTGATTCCAGCTGGAGTCTGTTGAAAACTGTAGTTCACATCATGATTAGGAGGAATAATGGAGTGAGGTGAAGGAAGGGAAGGAGGAGTTTTGCAAACTACTCCAGAGACCACAGCATCAGTAATCCCATTTGACTGTGGTCAATCTCTAATCGCCCAAGTCCCCTCTGGTTGGGTCCTGGGAGCAACATGGAAAAATTCCTGCCTCTGGGCATAGGGGCGAGATGAGATCCTATCCCTAATCTTGCCTGTTTCTCCCAGCTGGAGTAAATGCAATAAATAAGATAACTCCAGGTGCTAACCATATTGAATTTTTGGTTTTACAGCTATCTGGTTTGTTGTGCTTATCATCTCTGCTGTCTTTGTGTGACTCACCAAGCAGACAATAAGGTAAGTGGGACAGAACGAGGAAGATGTGAAATCTAACCAAAAAATCCCTAGAGGTGGAAGAGTTATCAACTGGATCAGCCTCTCCCTATTGCACTGCTTAGATTTCTGGACACCTTTTTTGGTGTTAAATATTACCCTGGATTTTGGGAATGTCTGATTCAGCTGTTAAATACTGGCACAAGAAAAGGAGGAATCAGAGCTTTTCAAATCAAAAAACCTCAGAACAAGTTGCCCAGAGAGATTATGGACTCCTCATCCCTACAGATGTCCAAGGCCAGGTTGGATTGGGCTTGGAGCAACCTGGGATGGTGGAAGGTGTCCCTGCCCATGGCAGGGGGATGGAATGAGATGGGCTTTAGGAGCCCTTCTAACCCAAATCATTCTGTGATTCTATAATTCTAAAAAGCTGGACAAATTCTCTGTCCCAGCCATTGTGGGACTGAGAATGGTAGTTGAAATAATGGGTGGGAGATTAATTCTGTGGGGAAATCAAGGTTAATTGTGTAAATACATTGTTTCAGATAGATTATGCAATCAGTCTTTTTCTCCCTGGCCAAGTTGTGGGAAGTCTGGAGGAGCATCTGCCACCACAACCACATAATTCTGTTTCCTTCATCCCCCTGATTTCAGAGTCATGACAACTCTGTACTTCAGATTTATTTCAGTCTGGCCTCCTCCCTGTTTTTGTTACTACACTGAGATGCACCAAGGCTGTTCCTGTTCACAGGCTCTCCAGCCTTGTTAAGCCAAGATGTCCCTATTTAACATTTGGGAATTCTCCTCTTCCCCTCTATCTTTGCTAATCCTCATCCCTGTTTTTCTTCATGCTCCTTACTAGTCACTGATACTTCTTAGCTGAATGGGGATTTTTCTTGAAAAATGAGAAGGGAGCACCTCATGAAATCACATCAAAAGTGAATTTTTGTCAGTTCATGACTGGATAAAGCCATATGAAGTGTAAACAATGCTTTAGTGAAGATGGTCAACCATGGTGCAGATTGCCTGGGCCATTGTAGGATTTCTGAAAATGTGTTAGGTGAAAAGGTGTGAAGAGTGATCTACGTTTTATTGGCTCTATGGTGGAACAAATGGTGAAATAGCCAATGCCAGATGAAATAGTAACTGATAAATGAAAGAGTAACTGAGATCCTAAATGGTGTCCTCTGCAAAAAGATACTCTGTTGTTTCTCATAGTAAATATAGAAGAATCCATAGAAAACCTGCTTCTTCCCACCTGTAGTAAAGTCTTTTTCCCATTGTAGGAAAGACTTCTCAGGGAATTGTGGCTTTCAGATGCAAGCTCATGAAAGTAATGATTTGGCACAGAAGAAACCAGGTTGCAGCAGCGACTCCAAGACCAGCAGTGGCAAACGAGGAGGAAGCCTGGACACTCAAATCCAACGCGTGAAAGAGGCAGAAGATGTTGCAGCTTAATTCTCACGAGGACAGCGTGACTCTCCACCTACAGAGTGCTGGTAGGAGGAGTGCACCCCATCACTGACAGATGGGGAAAGAGCCCTGCCTGAAACTGCTTCCTAAGCCCACTTCTCCTCCTCCTCCTACCATGCAGCAGATGTATTGCTAATATAACTGCAGCCCCTCCCAAGCCACCAGGAGTACATATGGACCACGCTCCCAAGCACATGAAATAGTGCCACCATCATTTCAGCCCCCACCCCACCCTGCCCACAAGTAGAGCTGCTTTGCTGGACACCTGATGTCCCCCTGCCTCTTCCCCACAGCTGGGTCAAGCACAGGCACACTTTTCTCCTCAAATTGTTCCCCTTGGAAATTAAACGCATTCACCCCCTGCACTGCAGCTGAAAATCTGACTGGACTCCCTTATGGTTCACTATATACTTGCATTCCTCATCTCTCCCCTCTCCCAATTATTTTGGGTTAGTCCTTTCCAGCACAGATCCTACATCATTCCTCCAGCTCAGACAAGGATGTTGCAGATCATGCCAACTGATTATTTTGACAGCTTCTTTCAGAGCTACAGAGTGTAAGAGAGCCCAGTGCAAAGGCATCTGAGGACAGGCTCAAGCACACACAATACTTGACATATTCTTGTGTTACTGGAAATTTGTGAGGTCTGGATATTCTTCTGCCTCTTTTTAGCCATGCTCAGCCCAGTAAGATGGGTTTCACCTGGCTGAATGCAAGTATCTGTCTGAGGCATGCAGTGGGGAGGAACAAGTCCTTTTTGAAAACGGTTCATCTCACCCTGTTGCCTAAATATATATAATAATAAATATATATTGTATGTATTAATAAATATATTATTATTCTGTAACATATGTATGTGAATATGTATTTATTTGTATGCACACAGAGTTATATTGTTATTTATGTATACATACAGTCAAATGACTCAGGGTCATGACCTGTTTCTCTGCATTGACTTTAACAATGCCCAGGTTGACCAGATTAACTACAGATGCTTACATGGCATATGAAAAAAGCCAGATGGGATGGATTCAGAAGACATGAGGAGTTTTTGGCTTAGTTTGCTGTTTTGAGATAGAGTGTGTGTGCTTTTGCTTTACTGGTTAGTATTCCTGTTGAGTTTTTCTCACTCTATAGTTTTGATATTAATATTTCCCATGGCTTTTTTTATTCCTGTTGGAATAGGACTTATATTTGTGCTACATACCTTATCATGTAGACCCTCAGTAAGTTCCTGGATAACATCTAGTATGCTGGGAATGTCAATCTGCTGGGAGGTAGGGAGGGTCTGCAGAAGGATCTGGACAGGCTGGATCGATGGTGCGAGGCCAACGGAGTGAGGTTCAACAAGACCAAGTGCTGGGTCCTACATTTCAGCCAAAATAACCCCAGGCAGTGCTACAGGCTGGGGCAAAATGTCTCAGAGGGAAAGGACCAGGAGTGCTGGTGACAGCAGCTGAACATAAGCTGGTGCCCAGGTGGCCAAGAAGGACAATGGCATCTTGGCTTGGAACAGCAATAGTGTGGCCAGCAGGACCAGGGCAGTGATTGTCCCCCTAAACTGGGCACTGGTGAGGACACACCTTGAGTTCTGTGTCCAGTTCCAGGCCCCCCAGTTCAGGAAAGGTCTTGAGGTGCAGGAGTGAGTCCTGCAGAGGACAATGAAGCTGATGAAGGGTCTGGTGGGCAAGTCCTATGAGGAGTGGCTGAGGGAGCTGAGATTGTTTACCCTGGAAATAAACAGGCTCAGGAGAGACTTTATTGCTCTCTGCAACTCCCTGACAGGAGGGCACAGCCAGATGAGGGTCTGTCACTTCTCCCAGGCAACCAGTGACAGGATGAGGGGACACAGTCGCAACCTGCACCAGGGGAAGTTCAAATTTGACCTCAGGAAGAATTTCTTCACAGAAGGGGTTGTTAAGCATTAGAATGGGCTGCCCAGGTAGGGTGTGGAGTCAGCATCCCTGGAGGTGCTCAGGAAATTAATTACTGGACAGGACACTTGGTGCCTCAAAATGGTTGAAGATTGGACTTGATAATCTTTCCAACCTAGTTGATTCTGTGATTCTGTGGCATGGCCCTTCACTCTGAATGAGAAGGAGGGTTTGAAGAGAAAAATACAGAAAGCAAGGGTAAAGAAAGCTATTTTCCTCTTCAGGTGTCCCTTTTCTTCTGAGAAGAAGGTTTGGATGGCAGTAAAGGAGACAAACCCTGATGAGGTCAGTGTTGTTGGAAGTGAGGGGAGTAGCCATTCACACAGACAGTGGGCATTCAAAGAGAAACTCTCCCTTTGACAGTGCTGTCCTCTAGATGAATTTGAAGCATAAAAACACAACTTGGTTTTAAAAGAGGGCTTTTTATTTATGTCAGATGTGAAAGTCCCTGGAAGTTTGATGTGTGCTTTGCAAAGAGAGGTGTGTTCTAGGACTAGTTCCCAGATTTCCATTTTAGGAGCTTACCCACCAGATAATGCTTTCATACAGAAAATTCTGGCACCACCATTGGCACTCAGAAATTTTTACGTGCATTATGTAGGAGCGCTCCTCTTGTGCCACATGAGCAGGAGCTGTGTGCTGGAGTGATCTGTGATCACTGCACTTCATGAGGCTAAAGAAGGGCAGGTTTGGATTCTCTGTATGCAGCCATATTCCAGGGTACACGCTGAGAGAGCTGGGGGTGTTCAGCCTGGAGAGCAGATGCCTCCAGGGAGACCACAGAGCCCCTTCCAGGTGCTCCAGGAGAGCTGGAGAGGGACTTTAGGCATGGACATGAAGTGACAGGACAAGGGGGAATGGTTTCACAGTGCCAGAGGGCAGGGTTAGATGGGATATTAGGGATACATTCTTAACTGTGAGGGTGGTGAGGCCCTGGCACAGGCTGCCCAGAGAAGCTGTGGCTGTCCCTGGATCCCTGGAAGTGTCCAAGGCCAGGCTGGTCAGGGCTTGGAGCAGCCTGGGATAGTGGAAGGGGGATGGAACTGGATGATCTTTGAGCTCCCTTCCAACCCAAACCATTGCATAATTCAATGAAGACCCAGGGAGTGGGACTCTTGAGTCTTGTTTTTCCCCTTTTTTCATAGTAGAACAGCTGCTAATATAACTTTTCTGCAGCTGTTAAAAAAAAAAAAAAGGATGTGATGTGTTAATCTGGAATATCTGCATCTGTATTCACAAGAGCTGGCTTATACATTCCCAAATTTTGTGGTCAACAGTTTGTGTTCTGCCTTCCTCATCTGTGCTCTCTGATAATCACAATCTGTCTCATACTCTTAAACTGCTGTTTTCTGAAGACTTCTCATGCTTGAAACTGGAAGACACTTAGCAGCAGAATCTACTCCTCATTTCCTCATTTTTAATTTTTTTTTTCTCAAAGAGCAAGATAAAAACACTTGCTTTAAGATGTTTTTAGATATCAAAGATCCAGAGTTTACCTAGACACCAAGTGTTTGTGGGTAGCCATAGTCATTAAATTCCACCTGCATATAAACCAGCATGGGAGGGACAGAGATAGATCACTGCTTCTAGCATTTACTCTCTGAGGGATGGAGGCAGTGCAATCTGCTTACTTCCAGCTCAGAAATCACTGGTTCAGTCTTCTTGACCTTGCAGCTTTTTCTATCCTATTTCTATCACACAATATAATTTGCTTTGGGCTTTGAATATTGTGTGAAGGTAGTGGGGACAAATGTAACTTCACATGAAAAGAAAAACCAAAGGATGCCTGCTTGCATTCCCAAGTTACAGTACCACTGTTGAATAGTGTTGGCATTTTCTGGACTTCTTTGGCATCTGATGTAAAACCCCTCAAAGCCCCTGGCACAGCAGAACCATCCATCCAGCACTTGAGACAGATCAGGCTGAGCTTGAGTGTATTTTCTCTCTTTCTCTCTTCAATAAATGAATCTGCCTCCATGGAGGGTTCTTTAGATTGTGAAGCATTTTGAGGCTCTGAGTTTACAATGAATCACAAATCAGCAGTTCCTTAAAAATAATGTCAAGTAAAATCAGACTTCTTTTGCTGAAGCAGTTATTTTCAGAGGAAACCTGAAAGTGACTTGGATTCTCAGAAGCAGCTCGTGTTGTGGCCTTTGAGTAGTCCTTAGAATTGATCTGATGTTAACACAAACATAAATAATCATCTGGATAATTTTGCTGAGGTACTGTTAAATGGTGTGCCATCCACCAGGGAAGGGTATATTTGAAAGTGCATAAAGACTTTCTTTGTTTGGGTGTTTGTTGTTGGCTGTTGGAGCTCCAATATTTGCACAGTTGCTGTGTGAAAGCTGAAGGTGTAAATCCCACTGGAGGAAAACCCAGACAATAACCAAGAGCAACAGTACAAACAAAACAAGTAGGGAAACTCCCCTGCTGTGGAATTAGTTTGAATAGGTTTGGTGGTTCTTGTGTACATGGAGTGGAACTTCACAGGATCCTATCCAAGTAAACAACAGATAAGAAGTTCTTAGAAATCGAAGGAAGTTTAATCTTATATAACTTTCATAATAGGAAAGTGTGGCCTTTGTGTGCAGAGGCTAAGCTGGTTAAGCAAACATCTAATATTGACTTGATTTCTTAATCTGACTTTGGATTTGAAAATAACATGTAAGAATAAACGTTTCAGTTTTGACAAATTTTACTTTCTTCTAACAGTTCCCAGCAAGATAAAGCACTTAGGTTAGTGAAAGTAGTCTATTTTCTCCTTTTTCCAGATTAGCATTTAACTTAAGACAGGAAACTCCCAGTGGGACCTCCTGTGAGACTCGGGAAGGACCCTCATGTCTTTGATCATCATTTCCCAGAAAAAAGCCTGTCCCTGCAGGGTGAGATGAAGAGCTGTGCATTTTCCCTGCATGAGTAGCTGCAGATTGGCCTGGCAGTGCCACAAACAGAACGTGTTTCATGCAGAACCACACAGAGCACATTTGCTGCCTACGAGAGACAGATCCAGTAGTCCCCATGTGTCCAACCCAGCAGATGAAGATGGCATCTCCTTGGCCCAGGGAATGGCAAAGTGCCAGTAAGCACTTCCCAGGCTGCCTTCCCCATGTAGCAGCCAGAGATACTCCTGGATGGACCAAAGGAGTTTTGCTCTGCTGCTTTCTTGAGGCCAGATAATGTCTTGATTTTCATGTTTCCATTTCTTCCAGAATGACACATGACAACTGGTTCATTTCATGGAATCTCAACCCTTGGTATTATTGGGAAAGGACTAAGCAAGCTGCATGACCCAACACCTTGCAGTGAAGTTAGTTTAGCTCTCAGCATCTCCTCACAGCTCCCGGCAAAAATAATTTTCCCTTAGTGTCAAAAATCCCAGTGACACTCTGGGAGCTCTCCCCAAAGATGGACAGACTCAGAGCAAACTGCAAAATTACGCTCCCATGTCAGTGCAACTGCATCTTCCCAGGGGACAGAGGTTCTTCCCACCCCACTGTGGGCATGGACGAGCTCTGGGCTCAGCAAAGAGCTGTATCCCTATTTCCCCTTCACACCAGGCTCAGCAGAAAACGGAGGCAATCCCAGATGAAAGGTGCCTGGCCGGATGCTTGTGGAGCTGGGGCACCCTCTGCTTTGCTCCAAGCTGGGCTGCTGGGAGAAGCACTTCTAATAAGTGTGGGAAAGCAGCAGTCAGGCTGATTCTTTACTTTGGGTTTTCCAAGTACTTCACATGCCTGATCTGGAGGGGAGAGCATTTCTGCCAAAGTGGCAGAGGACTCTCAAATACCTCTGCTGCAGTCTGAGACTGCCTGTTTTTACATGACCTCCAGGAAGGAAGAGGTGTAAGATTTTCCAAAACAGGGTTTACAGTAAATTTGTCCAGGAGTTCAGCCAGCACCTGTGTTTGTCCAGAGGCCTTTTGCACTGTCTTAGGTGGGTTTTGGTATTCAACACGCTGCCTCTCCCTTCTAATTAAAATGTTTGATGTTAGTTCTGAAGGTGACTTGGCTTGAGTTTTTTCCCAAGAAATAAACTGAGCAAATGCAGGGAAATTTAAACTCTGTTGTGGTTGCAGTACTGAAGAAAGGGGATTTTGAAGTGACTCAGATGATTCCTTTCTCTGTTTGGCTTCCTAAGTATTTCACAAGCTTGTTGTGGAGGGCAGGGCATTTCTGAGTACTGCCAGGGGTAAAGGTCCTGGGAAGAGCCTGGGAAGTTGATAGAGGAGGGACTGATGGTTCCAGAGTGTGGAAAGCAGGGGCAGTGGGCCTGGGATGAGCAGTGGTGAGGGTGAGTGTGGTCTCAAGCCCCAGCAGGTGTGCAGAGGTGGGTGAGCGAGTTTCAGGGAGCCCCTGAGGTACAGTAGAGGGTCTGAGGAGGTGCCTCAGACTGAAATTGCACTGATGCTTTCATTTCATCAGGGGCTGTGTCAGCATTTGATCCCAGGAGAAAAAATCCATCCAGGCAGAGGACCTGGGACTGCAGGAGCTGTCCAGCAAAGGGAGTGAGAGTGATGTCCTCACTTTGTTATCCTGAAAAAGCAAAATCTTCTCCTAGGTCTCTGTGCAGCCCAGCTGGCACAAGGCAGGGCTCTTGCTGCTCTGCCCATGGCAGCTGCAGACAACAGGAGCAGAATTGCATGGTGCTCCCGGGCAGTGCCCCGTGTCTGCACTGGGATCTGGTTCCCTGTTCTCAGGTGTCCAGAGCCCCTGGAGCTGCCCCTGGGGAATGGGCCAGGCCTGTGGCTGCTGGCCCAGGTGGGTGTGGGTGTTGCCCAGGATCCTGCAGCTCATCAGGCAGCCCCTGATGAGTGGGGCTCTCCAAAGGTCAGGGCAGCTGCAGTGGCCCAGGGTGCATGTCTTTATGCAGCAGAGGCAGGCCTGGAGCTGTGCTGGCTGCAGTCAGAGCTGGGACAGCAGCACACCTGGAGACAGCTGCATGGGGCTCCTCACTCTGCACCTCAAGCCCACACCACTTAAGTACCTCTGGAGCTTGGTGCTCCACACACTGATGATGAGAGAGATGAGCTTTCAGGAGAGCACTTAGAGCTGTGACAGGTGCACAGCAGAGCTGTGACCAGAACCCAAGGGCATTTTGGAAAGCTACGACTCAACCAAAGGCAGCAAAAGCCATATTGTCCTCCCCAGAGCATCACAGGCTCTGAGCAGTCTGTTTAGTGCAGTTGGAAGGTCAGATCTCTTGCTCTGAGCACAGCACAGTGTAGATGACACTTCTGGTACCCCAACTCACTCATGTGCAGCAAGTTGCTGTCTCTGGATGCTGCTTTATTGAGCTGTGTAAATTCTCCTGGGCCCTACCACCCACCTCTGTGCCTATAAGTGCAAAGCTCTCTGCACATAGCTACAGTTTGCACATGTAAGAGAAGTCACCTTTTGATTTAATGGGTGCCCTTAAAGATCCTGTGGTGTGTTTGTCAGCTGTTTGTGTACTTGTTTCAAACCTGCCTGCAGTGAAATGTATCTACAGCTGAACAGATAACACACAAAACACACTATGCAAGATATTAATGCAGGAAATTAATGCACAACATCTTAAGCATATACATTTAGTAGCCTTACAATTTACACAAAGTGTTTCCTCTCCTTCCATGATGAGGAATCAGTTCTAGTTCAAATTTGTGTTCACTATGCCCATAAGAAAGAGAATTTGCCTTAAGAGTAAAATTTAGGACTTTCATTTTTTTTCTCTTTTCATCATTCTGAACTACTGAATCCTTTTATATCACGTGTGCAAAGAGGAGGAGATAATGAGTTAAATGACACCCATCAGAAAAAAAGTCATCCATGGAGCTTAGAATTAGCACTTAAAACTGTGTGGAAAACTGTAGTACAAAATGAGATGTACTTTTTTTACAATGTAAGGATGGTAGGACACAGAGATGGAGCCTGGAGGTCTGTGTGCTGTTTGTTCTTCTCTTCTCTTCTCTTCTCTTCTCTTCTCTTCTCTTCTCTTCTCTTCTCTTCTCTTCTCTTCTCTTCTCTTCTCCTCTCTTCTCTTCCATGAGCTTGGACAAGCTGCTTTGCATTTTCCTGCTTCACTTCTCCTGTCAGAAATCTGTGTTTCACTTGCTGATGGTAAAGCACTTCAAAATCTGGAATTAGTATTACCATGGATTCTCTAAATTTACTTCAAATCAATTTCCTCCTCATTTATGCCTTCTGAAAGACAAGAAATAAACTATTTTTTAAAATTATGTGGTATAACTGATATTCTGCAGCTGCTCAAGGTCAGATTTAAGTGGTCCTTTCTGCTCTCTGAGCATCCCCTGAGCAGCTCCAAATCCAGAGCCCTGTTGGGTACATTGTGTCTCTAATTCTTTTAGGGACATTGTCTGCCAAGAGGTGTTTCCTTCTTCATTGCCATCAGCAGCCTGGAGTTTCCAAACCTCCTGGTGTAACAGACCTTCACAGGCTGATCTCCCACAGAAATCAGTCAGAGCCTGGAGCATCGAGGGTGGGTGGCTGACCTGGGTGATGCTGGAAACTCAGTTTGTATCCCCCAAAAGCACTGCCAGGTATCAATGTTCTCTGCAGCATCTTTGGGTGGGTGGCACAGCACTGGGGCAGCAGTGTTCCTGAGCACCTCCTCACCTCCTGACCCTCAGAGGTTCTTGGCTGATGTTCCTGTGCCAAAGTGTTGTTGCCCAACAGCAAGGGACAGTTTGCCCAGATACAGCAAGTGAGAAGCTCAGTGCAGGGAGTGTAACCTCACAGGAACCTACACAGGTACACAGCAGATAAGTAGTTCCTCAGAAATCAAAGGAGGTGTAACCTTTTAAAAGCTGCCTAACAGGAAAGTTTGGCTCCAGGATGGACCAAAGGAGCTTTGCCCAGCTGCTCTCTCAAGCAGAGGCCAGAAGATGCCACTGTCTTGATTCTCCTGTTTCCATTTCTTTTGGGACAGCACATGGTAACACGTTCAGTCCACAGAATCTCAACTCCTGGAATTATTGGAAAAGGACTAAGCAAGCTGCATGACCCAACACCTTGCAGTGAAGTGGGTTTAGCTCCCAGCCTCTCCTCACAGCTCCCAGCCAAAATAATTTTCCCTGTGTCTAAAATCCCAGTGACACACTGGGAGCTCTCCCCAAAGATGGACAGACTCAGAGCAAACTGCAAAATTATGCTCCCATGCCAGTGCAACTGCATCTTCCCAGGGGACAGAGGTGCTTCCCACCCCACTGTGGGCATGGACGAGCTCTGGGCTCAGCAAAGAGCTGTATCCCTATTTCCCCTTCACACCAGGCTCAGCAGAAAACGGAGGCAATCCCAGATGAAAGGTGCCTGGCCGGATGCTTGTGGAGCTGGGGCACCCTCTGCTCTGCTCCAAGCTGGATCATTTATGTTGGAAAAGGCCTCTGAGATCATCGAGTCCAGCCTTTGCCCAATCACCACCTGCCCAACTGGACCATGGCAATGAGTGCCACGGTGCCACACTGAGTGCCACATCCAGTCTCCAGGGATGGGGATTCCACCACCTCCCCACACAGTCCATTCCAATATTGAATCGCCCTTTCTGTGAATAAATTTCTCTTGATGTCCCACCAGAATCTCCCCTGGTACAGGCTGAGGCCTTGTCCTCTCATCCTCTCGCTGGTTGCCTGGGAGAAAAATGCCAACCCCCACCTGGCTACACCTGCTTTTCAGGGAGCTGTAGAGAGAAATAATCTCTCAGAGCCCCCTCTTGTCCATACCAAAGAACACCAGCTGCCTCAGCTGCTCCTCACAGGCCTTGCCCTCCAGGGCCGTCACCGGCTTCACGGCCTTTCTGTGCACTGGCTGCAGAGGCGGCCTTGGCCCATGGATCCAGCGTGGCCAGATCCCTCTGCAGAGCCTTCCTACCCTCCAGCAGCTCCAGTCTCCCACCAAACTCGCCATCATCCATGATCTTACTGAGGGTTCACTCGAATCCCGCACCCAGATCATCAGTAAAGATGTTACACGGCACTAGGCCCAACACTGTTCCTGGGGGACGCCGCTTGTGGCCGGATGCCATATGCGTGTGGCACTGGTCACCAACACTCTCTGGGCCTGGACATGCAGGCAGTCCTTGACCAGCCAAGAGAGCACCTCTCCAAGCTGTGGGCTGACGGCTTTTCCAGGAGAATGCTGTGGGAGACTGTGGCAAAGGCTTTGTTGAAGTCCAGGTCGACACTTCCACAGCCTCCCCCCTCACTGCCTGGGTCGATCATCTGCTCATCAAAGGAGATCAGGTTGCTCAGGCAGGAGCTGCCTTTCCTAAACCCCTGCTGGCTGGCTCTGATGCTTTGGTTATCTTGTATGTGCAGTGTGATCACAGTCAGGACAATCTGCTCCATAACCCTTCTGGGAAGCAAGGTCAGGTGGACACGCCTGTCATTTCCCAGATTGTCCTTCCAGCCCTTCTTGTGGGTGGCTGTCACTGTGGCCATGCTCCAGGGACCTCCCCTGTTACCCAGCACTGATTAGAACTGATGGAAAGCAGCACCCCTTATGTAAAAAATAAGGCAGAATCCAAGCTGATCCTTTTCTCTCTTGGGCTTCCAAGTGTATCACAAGCTTGCTGTGGAGGGCAGGGCATTTCTGATTACTGCCAGGGGTGAAGGTCCTGGGAAGAGCCTGGGAAGTTGATAGAGGAGGGACTGATGGGGTCAGTGTATTGGTTTTGCATGGCCTGGTTTTTGGCAGCGAGGGGGCCACAGAGGTGGCTTCTGTGAGAAGGCGCTAGAAACTTCCCCCATGTCTGGCAGAACCAATCTCTGAAGAAGGACATGCTGCTAGCCAAAGTGGGGCCAATTAAAGAGGTTGGTAATGCCTCTGTGATAACATATTTAAGACGAAAATCCAAACAAAGTGGGGTGTGCAGTGTTAATTCCAGCCAGAGGAGAGGAGGAGATGAGAACATGTGAGGGAAAAAATGTGGACATGCCCAGGTCAGTGCAGAAGGGGGGGGAGGAGGTGCTCCAGGTCCTGGAGCTGAGATTCCTCTGCAGGCCAAAGTGAGACCATGGGGAAGCAGCTGTGCCCCTGCAGCCCCTGGGGATCCACGGGGGATGCAGAGATGCACCCACAGCCCGTGGGGACCCACAGGGGATGCAGAGATGCACCCACAGCCCATGGGGATCCACGGGGGATGCAGAGATGCATGCACAGCCCATGGGGATCCACGGGGGATGCAGAGATCCACCCACAGCCTGTGGGGTCCCACGGAGGATGCAGAGATGCACCTACAGCCCGTGGGGACCCATGGGGGATGCAGAGATCCACCCACAGCCCGTGGGGACCCACAGGGGATGCAGAGATGCACCCACAGCCCATGGGGATCCACAGGGGATGCAGAGATGCATGCACAGACCATGGGGATCCACAGGGGATGCAGAGATGCACCCACAGCCCGTGGGGACCCACGGGGGATGCAGACATCCCCTCAGGTGGTCAGCAGCCAGTGATTCCAGAGCATGGAAAGTGTGGGCGGTGGGGCAAGGAATGAGCAATGTTGAGGATGAGTGTGGTCTCAAGCCCCAGCAGGTGTGCATAGGTGTGTAAGTGAGTTCCCTGAGGTACAGCAGAGGTGTCTGCTGATGAAAAGTAACTGGAGTCTGATGCTGACACTTCTGTGGGTGTTGTGGCATCCTCAGATTGCATTTGAACCCCCAATGTCCTGCAAGGATGCTCTGGGCACTGTGACATTACTGCTGCTAGTGGAAATTTCAGTGAGAAGCTACTTGTGGTTTATATATGAGGTGACCCAGCAATCCAGCACTGCAGCAAATAACTTTTATTGCAAGCTCTTGCAAAGTGAATGATGTGGCACACATTGATCTTTGACAACCATTGAATACATCTCCCCAGATCACTTTCCCATAAATCGGCAGAAAAGCTTCAGAGGCAGAGCAGAGAATGAAGGTTTCCAAACAGGTGCATCACAGGAATTTAGCTTTGGCTGCTCCAAGCTTTCTCTATATCTGATGCCAAAGCCTGCCTGTCTGATCCAACAGCTGCTGCTCTCAAGGTGCAGTTTCAAAAGCAAGCAAACAACAGCATGTCCCAGGATCACATAATCACTGAATGGGTGGGTTTTGGAGGGACTTCTCAGTATTTTCTAGTGCAGACCCCTGGCTC
This sequence comes from Eopsaltria australis, assembly GCA_034509425.1. Lineage (NCBI taxonomy): Eukaryota > Metazoa > Chordata > Aves > Passeriformes > Petroicidae > Eopsaltria > Eopsaltria australis. Next base: position 84,740 of record JAVTVJ010000861.1, on the reverse strand, counting down.
AAGCAGGATCAGCCAGAGCAGGTTGTGCAGGATCGTGTATTGTTGTGGTTTGGGTATCTCCAGACATGGAGTCTCCAGACAAGGTCTCTGGGCAAGGTGAGGTGCCCTGGTCCCACAGCCTCCCTGAGGAGGTGAGGGAGAAGGGACAAGTCATCTGCACAGTCTTGGGGACAGCTAAGGAGGAGAGGAGTCGTCCCTAGGAGCTGTCTGCCAGGATGGGCAGCAAAGCAAAGCAGCTGGAGGCTCTGCCCACGTCCTTGTGCCTTTGAGCAGAGGAGGAGGTGGCCTGAGGGACAGAGCTGGAAACACAGCAGAGAAGGAAGCAGCACAGACACTGCCCAGGACATTTGTCCCCCTCTACTCTGCTCTGCTGAGACCCCACCTGCAGTGCTGCCTCCAGCTCTGGGGCCCACAGCACAAGAAGGACACGAAGCTGTTGGAGTGGAGTCCAGTGGAGGCCATGAGGGTGCCCTGAGGGCTGGAGCACATGTGCTCTGGAGAGAGGGTGAGAGAGCTGGGCATGTTCAGCCTGGAGAAGACTCCTGGGAGTCCAGTACCTAAAGAATGTCTAAGAGAGCTGGAGAGGGTGTTTGGACAAGGGTATGGAGTGACAGGACAAGAGGGAATGGTTTCACACTGATGGAGGGCATGGTTAGATGGGATATTCTAAGGAAGTAAATGACCGTGAGCAGGCTGTGGTATGAGCAAAAGTTACCCAGAGATGTTTTGGCTGCCCCATATCCCTGGAATGTTCAAGGCCAGGGCTTGGATCAAGCTGGGATAGTGGAAGGTGTCCTATGGCAGGCAGGTCAGAATGAGATGATCTTTAAGGTCCCATCAAACCCAACCCATTCTGTGATTCTGTGACATTTGGGAAAAGATACTGAGCCTTTTCCATCAGGGAGGTGGGGCTTATTTTCAGGGACAGGCATTGTTGAACAGAGAAACCCTTTTCCCCCTGTAGAGCTCGGTCAACCTGGCCTCCAGCTCCCCCACCTTGAGGATCTCCACCTGGTTCTTGTCGTTCTCAGCAATGGCCCCCCAAGACTTCGTACGCCTTTTGTCCAGCAAGCAGCAGGCAGCCGACCAGATGTGGCTGGGTACATTAACCCTCCCCTCAGAGACTTTGGTGTTGCCAGGCACAGCACCTGTGATGACGTAGGTGGTTGTACAGCCCTGGGATTTATCGGCCATCGTTTGGGTCTCGTAGTTACTCCATTCATCGTTGTTTAGAGTGCTGTTCTGGGGCACGACGTTGGTGAGGGTGAAGGTTGTCATTTTCCTGTTACCACCACTGTGATGGCTACTGGGGCTCAAATGGCCACGGACCAAACCCTGCAGGTTGCTGTAGTCTTCGAAGATGGCCTGGCTCTCTCCAATGGCCTGAGTAGTGATCTTGTACTTATCTTTGATGGCACTCTCTGTATTCATATCCCTGGAATAAGCTGGCTTGATCAGCTTGACAGGGAAAGGAGAGAAAACAGTGTCAGTACTGTGGACGCATGTAATGAAATAGATTTTCATGGAGCAGAAATCTCTGAGGGTCAAAATCCCATTTTTTGTCATCTCAGTGCATGAAAAAATGTGTGAATCTGAGAGAAATCATAGACATGCCCCTCCTGCATGAATGCAAGAGCTTTAAAGAGAAAGCAGCTCACAATCTGACTGCTCTCAGTTTGACTTGTGACCTTTGGGATCCAGCCTGCAGCCTGTGCTGGGACTGTGGGTGCATGCATGAGACAAGGAGCATTTTCCACTCCTGGGATTGAAAGGTGACTTTGGTGAGACACCTTCCCTGCCACATCTGCTTCCCTTTCCTCCTGTCTCCACAGCCCAGATCTGCCCAGGGCTCTCCCTGGATCCCCTCACTCCACGCTGTGATTCTGTGATTCTGTGATTTTATGTGTGGTTGGTACAGGTGTACCCCAGTCCTGAAACAGCAGAAGCTGTCTCCTTTAACCCCATACACAGGGAGATGTGTTGGGAAATCAGTGCTGGAGCTGAGATTTCCCTGGGAGGGCCCAAATTCATTCAAGGATGGACATTTTTGCTCAGTAAGCAAAAGGATCTCAGTGTGAATAGAATCTTTGCAGTGCTAAGAATGTGTCTCAGAGCTGATCTGGAAGCATTTTCTGCAGCATAATTGAAAAGAAGTTATAAATGATCAGTCTCTGAGAGGAGCCTGTAACCCCAAAATAGTCCTGGGGAAATGAAATGCTCCAATAAGGCCGCAGGAATTGTTACTGAAAACAATGATTTTTGAGGTGCTTGGGGCCATGCTCCAGGGGGAAGAGGCCAGGTTGGATAAGGCTTGGACTGGACTAGTGGCAGGTGGACTGGCCATTGCAGGGAGGTTGGATTGAGATGATCTTTAAGGTTCATTCCAACACAAACCATTCTATGATTCTACAGAAAGAGAGAATGTGGAGGCTGCAGTGCTGCAAGACCAGATTAGTGTCTCATGTCAGTAGCAAGTGCAAATGAATTTTTTTCATAACTTCAGTGTCTTTTTGTTCATGTTTAGGGAAGCATATTCAGTCTTCCTCTGGAATAGGGCATATGGCTTCCTTCTCTGACTTGCCTTCTCACAAATACCCTCCCATCACCCCGTCCTTAAGAATGACAGGAATTTCCTATTTTTCTCTTTTGCAATAGGCCTGGCCTGTTCTATTGAAGTTTGTCAGAAAGACATTTGTTAGGGTTTTATAGCTTGTGGAGTTCTGTCTGTCTGCTGGATCCTTCTGGACCAAGCTGAGCCAAAGGGGCTCAGGGCTCACTGCCCATGGATGGAGATCACACCCTTCTGACTGGACTGACACTGATGCTCCTCACTTTCCACTGCCTGAAACATCACTCAAGAAATCCCCTCAGTGTTAACCTGACCCTCTCATCTCCCATGCCTGAGCATGCCTAGGCTTTGTCCATGGGCCATCTCACCTCATTCTGAGTTTCTCCTCACTGTTCTCACACCACTCACAAAGCCTGTTTGACTCTTCACTGGGAGCAGATAAGCTCTATCAGGGAATATGAACAACTCAGGACAAAGTGGAGATCAGAGCCCAGCAGGACTGTTGGTCCCTCAAGTTTAGCTTCTCTTGTCTGCCTTTTCTCCATCACTTGGACACCCACAAGAGCAGGGCACAGGGAGGGGAATCATTTGGCTTTGTAATGTAATGTGAAGTAAGCTGATTTATTGTTCCTATCAGGTCAAGGCAGAAAGCTGGGTACCTTTGGGATATGACTAATCCCGTCCCCTGCTGATGTCTCAGATGCATCAGAGGAACCATGTGGTGCAGTTGTTTTGAGTTAAACGAGAAAATCCTCATCCAGTGCATCCATTTGCATGAGTGTAGAGGGGTGGTAGGAAATAGAAGTGGTAATTTAAATGCTGCAGCTCATGTCTAAGTGTGCTGTAAGGGAAACACTCACCTGGGGCTCAACAAACCACCATGGATGAGGTCTCCTGCCAGATCCAGGCTGATACTTGTAAGCAGAGTACACAGGAATTCTTCTGTCTCTGTCATACAGGGTGGCAAAGTGATATGAGTTGCTGTAGCGCTGGCAGATCCAGGCTGCGTTCTGTGGATTCAGGGCATCATTTGGGGTGGACTCCTCATAGAAAAACTGAGGACAACTTGCAAAGGACGTCACCACCTCGCTGTGTCCCAGCCAGAGGCAGCTCGCCAACACCTGCAGTAGCAGCAGCCCCAGCATCGTGGGAGGATTTCAGTGAAGGGCTCTCACTCTCCTGGAAGGCAAATACACAGGGACACTCAGCTTGGACAGAGCTGGTCATGGCCTGCAGCCTCTTTGTGCAGGGAGACAGAGCTGGCACAGGAGTGATGTCTTTTTCCTGGTCTTAGGAAATGAGAAATGACACACTTAGAGGGTTGGGGGTCGTTTACCTCGGTATTTAATAGGATCCCATTTAATGCATTGCTTCACCCGGGTGACAGCATTGCAATGCCCTCCTCCCCCCAGTCGAGTATATAATTAAAGACATTACACATTAGCATATCTAACAAGAGGGCCCAATAAGGGGCCAGGGTGGGCTAACTTCTAGTTTACAGAATGTGTCCTACTAGGGGACCTTGAGTTCTTACAATTGTAGAATGTTTGGACTTCCTGGCTCTACAGTTCTTGGATGTTTGGTCTCGTGGCCGACTGGACACCAAGAAACCAGGCTAAGTTATCAGACCTAAAGCATTACAGGTATGCATGCCAATACTCGTGGATACAGAGAACTGTGTAAAAAGTATATGGAAGAAAAAGCAAAAAATCCTTCAGGCATCAAGAGGGGATTGTGAGAGACCAGGAAAGGAGCAATTTCTATCCTCCTGGATATGGAAAAATCACCAGGGTACTAAGGGTGAAACCTGAAACAGGCTTTAGGTGCCCAGAGGAGGCAGCAGTGGGAGAACTCAGCCTGTGTGAGACAGGAGCCAAACCCACCCCAAGTGTCATCAGCTCTCCCAGCAAAGTGATCTTGGAACTGAGGCACGGCCCTGGGACAAAGTCTCCTTTTCCCACCTCCCTCCTGCTCTGAGCACCTTCCCACAGCAGACACCTGCAGCTGGACACGGACTCTGCTCAGCCCCTGCAATGCTGAGCTGGGCTTGAATCTCATGGGGCATTGGGCAGGGAAAGAGCAGCAATGCTGCACTTCCTACATGTGTCTGGCCCCATCCAGGCTCACACAGGCACGCAGCTCTTCCACTCAGACCCAATACTGAACCCCAAATGATCCACTTTGGTCCTGCCTGTCAGCTGACATTGGGCCATGGGTGTCCTGCTGCTCACCTTGCACTTCCACGTAATCCAACCCCAGACTCTGAACTTGCAGACACAAGGAGAGAACAAAGGCAGGGGCCAAGCAGATGGCAGCAGCAAGCACAAGGGGTAACACCTCTATCTTATCAGCACAATGGCTGTTTCAATGCAAGCAGTGAGGGGCAGCTCTTCCCCTGGCTGCATGTGGTTCCTGCTGATGCCCATCTTTAGCTTTGCTATCTGATGTCACCTTTCAGAGGTACCATAGGCTTTGGATAGCAGTGATGCTTTCATTTGCGTTGCCAGACACTCAGTGGAGAGATTTAATACCATCAGCATTTGAGATAAGGCAGGCTGGACAGGCAGCTAAAAGGATTCATGTGGGAGAGAATCTGCCACAGCCTCTAAAACACAAAGCCCACCTTTTCCTGGGAAGGGTCTGAGCTGAGAACTGCTGAAGGCTTGAGAAATCACCTTGCACATTTGCTCTTTTCTTATTCTTCTCCCTGACCCTCATCTCTCCATTTGCATTGCATTCAGGATGTTGAGCTGCACACAGCCCTGCTCTGACCCAAGATATGTGGTCCTTTTTCTCTTTTCCAGCCCTGGATCAGGAGTGTGGTGACCAATGAGCTGGAAACTGAGAGCTGGAGCTACAAGTAGGGACATTTCACAGTACTCTGCAGAGCATGGCCATAGCTGCCCCAAATCAACAGAGAAGAGTCTCAAAAAGGCCTTTTCTGTGACCCACTCCATCAGCCTAAAATTTATCTAACTAACTTAATATCTAATTTGTTAGATATATAGAAAGCAACACAGCATGAGAAAGAGCAGCACAGGATTCTGCTTGCTGCCCCAAAGTGGCAAAGGACTCTCAAATGCCTCTGCTGCAGTCTGAGACTGTCTGGCTTTGTATGACCTCCAGGAAGAGACAGTTGATAGACTTCCCAAGCAGGGTTTAGAGAGAATTTTCCCAGGAGTTCAGCCAGCACCTCTGTTTGTCCAGAGACCTTTGGCAAGGTCATGGATGGGGTTTTGGTACTCAGTAATTTCCCCCTCCCTTCTTATTCAACAATTTGATGTTAAATGTCAGGTGAGCTGGCTGGACTTTCTTTCCCAAATCATTCCTTCTGTCCTTGCCGTCCTGACTGACAGAAAACTCTGAAGTGCTGCAAAATTCAGTGCATGCATAAACTCTCCTTGCTGCTTGGAGCTCAGCAACTCCAGCCTAGGCTGTCTCTCTCTCTATTTATTCCAGTGCTCAGGAAAGACTTTGAATATTGGAGTCAAGGGTGAGGAAGGGCCAAGAACTCACCTTGAAGCAGAGTGTCAGAAGAGCCAGCTGAACTGTTCCTTCGCTCTTCTCCCTGGAGAAAGGACAGTTTGAATCCTCAGGAGTGCCACTGTAATATATACCCAGTCATAAATTTGCCCCTTCCTACAAACACGGAATTCCTCAGAAAAGAGAAGTTTCCTATCGTTATTAAGGTGAATTTGTTCATCCCCACCCTGACAGTTGACAGTTGCTTGTTACATTTTCCTCAGAATTTCTCGGAAATTTGCTGATTTGCTGCATGATATGTCAGGATCAGTTAACAGGCTCTAGTGACTTCCTTGTTCATTCCCCTCAATCTCTCCAGTTGCAGCTGCTGCTGCTGCAGCACCTACACATGTTCCTGTTCCGTGCAGAACATCTCTGGTGACATGAGATCGACTGGCCTGTCTCTGAGTGCACTCACATATTCCCAGTCTGCTCTTCTGCAGCCTCACATAACATCATTCCTATGGCCAGGCTACATCTATTCTCCTGCCTGATTGCCATGACTTTTTAGCAGCTTCATGCCAGCAGGCTGGGAAGGAGAAGGCTCTGGGGATACCTCAGAGCACGTGCCAATACTTGAAGAGTTCAGAGGAGAGCTGGAGAGAGACCTTGGACGAGGGCATGGAGTTGATGGGTGTGCTGGGTTCAGCTGGGGTAGAGTTAATTTTCTTGACAGTGGCAGGTATGGGGCTGTGTTTGGAGTTGTGCTGAACACAGAGTTGGTAACACAGAGATGTTTTTGTTATTGCTGAGCAGAGTTTTCACAGAGCCAAGGCCTTTTCTGCTTTTATACTGGCTCGCTGATAAGGAATCTGGGGGTACTTGGGAGGTAGGGAGGAGACACAGCCAGGACAGGTGACCCCATCTGACCAGAGGGACATTCCAGACCATGTGGCATCATGCTGACTATATAAAGTGAGGGGAAGAAGGAGGAATGCGGGGACATTTGGAGTGGTGGGTTAGGTCTTCCCAGGTAACTGATAGGTGGGATGGGGCCCTGCTCTCTTGTAGGGTGCTGAACACCTTTTGATCCATGGGAAATGGTGAAAGAATTCCTTGATGTTCTTTGCTTTCCCTCACAGCTTTTGCTCTCCCTTTTAAACTGTCTTTGTCTCCAGCCATGATTTTTCCAGCTTTTACCATTCCAGTTCTCTCCCTGATCCTGGTGGTCAGGAAGTGAGGGCGTGGCTGTGTGGGGCATGGCTGCTGTCTGGGGTTAAACCATGACATTAGGACAAAGAGGAACGGGTTGAAATGGAAGGAGTGTAGGTTTGGATTGGATATTAGGAAGGTATTTGTTACTGTGGGGGTGGTGAAGGCCCAGCACAGGTTGCCCACAGAAGCTGAGACTGCCCCATCCCTGGAAGTGTCCACAGCCAGGTCAGCTGGGGCTTGGAGCAACCTGGGATAGTGGAAGGGGTCCCTGCCCATGGGAGGGCAAGGAACTAGCTGGTTATTAAGGTCCTTTCCAGTCAAAAATGTTCTGTGATTCAATGATCATTCATTCACTCAAAACTAAACTGGACTCATTTTCTTCCATTTCCAAAAGTCCAGGAATAATAGAAATATTCAGAAGAAGTGTATTAGACCAAAGTTTTTTCAAATAAATTGGTTGAGTCCTGCTGTTCCTTTTGCCTCTCTTAACCTGGGACTGATGTCTCAAACAAAGTGGGGCTTAGCCAGAATGAGGGAGAAGACCAATAAGAAGCAGCGCTGGTGGAGGTGGGGCAAATTTCTCCTTTCTGATGAGACCCAACTGACACAACAAAGCAAGGCCCAACAGTAGTCACATCATGAGAAGGGGCCATAAACCATCAAAGACCCCAAATTGTCCCCCAGCTCCACATTGCTGCATAACACAGTGTAAAACCCATCCCAGGGGAAAAGTGGGGCAATCCCCCATCAGCCCCCACACAGAACTCTTTGAACTCTTTTTTGTGCCGGCCCCCACTCCCAAAGGATCAAGACTGAGGACATCACAATTGCAAGGCCCATTGTTGGAACCATGGGGATATCTTGTATGAGCTGTTGGCACCTCGGCCCACTTTGTTCATGCCCATTCCCAGGAGAATAACTGGAGCCTGCTGCTGACACCTCTGTGGTTGTTGTGGCATCCTCAGATTGCATTTGGACACCCAATGTCCTGCAAGGATGCTCTGGGCACTGTGACTTTACTGCTGCTGGTGGAAATTTCAGTGAGAAGCTACTTGTGGTTTATATATGAGGTGACCCAGCAATCCAGCACTGCAGCAAATAACTTTTATTGCAAGCTCTTGCAAAGTGAATGATGTGGCACACATTGATCTTTTACAACCATTGAATACACCTCCCCAAATCACTTTCCCATAAATCTGCAGAAAAGCTTCAGAGGCAGAGCAGAGAATGAAGGTTTCCAAACAGGTGCATCACAGGAATTTAGCTTTGGCTGCTCCAAGCTTTCTCTATATCTGATGCCAAAGCCTGCCTGTCTGATCCAACAGCTGCTGCTCTCAAGGTGCAGTTTCAAAAGCAAGCAAACAACAGCATGTCCCAGGATCACATAATCACTGAATGGGTGGGTTTTGGAGGGACTTCTCAGTATTTTCTAGTGCAGACCCCTGGCTCAAGCAGGCTCAGCCAGAGCAGGTTGTGCAGGATCGTGTATTGTTGTGGTTTGGGTATCTCCAGACATGGAATCTCCAGACAAGGTCTCTGGGCAAGGTGAGGTGCCCTGGTCCCACAGCCTCCCTGAGGAGGTGAGGGAGAAGGGACAAGTCATCTGCACAGTCTTGGGGACAGCTAAGGAGGAGAGGAGTCGTCCCTAGGAGCTGTCTGCCAGGATGGGCAGCAAAGCAAAGCAGCTGGAGGCTCTGCCCACGTCCTTGTGCCTTTGAGCAGAGGAGGAGGTGGCCTGAGGGACAGAGCTGGAAACACAGCAGAGAAGGAAGCAGCACAGACACTGCCCAGGACATTTGTCCCCCTCTACTCTGCTCTGCTGAGACCCCACCTGCAGTGCTGCCTCCAGCTCTGGGCCCACAGCACAAGAAGGACACGAAGCTGTTGGAGTGGAGTCCAGAGCAGGCCATGAGGGTGCCCTGAGGGCTGGAGCACATGTGCTCTGGAGAGAGGGTGAGAGACAGGAGAAGACTCCTGGGAGTCCAGTACCTAAGGAATGTCTAAGAGAGCTGGAGAGGGTGTTTGGACAAGGGTATGGAGTGACAGGATAGGAGGGAATGGTTTCACACTGATGGAGGGCATGGTTAGATGGGATATTCTAAGGAAGTAAATGACCGTGAGCAGGCTGTGGTATGAGCAAACGTTACCCAGAGATGTTTTGGCTGCCCCATCCCTGGAATGTTCAAGGCCAGGGCTTGGATCAAGCAGGGATAGTGGAAGGTGTCCTATGGCAGGCAGGTCAGAATGAGATGATCTTTAAGGTCCCATCAAACCCAACCCATTCTGTGATTCTGTGATTCTGTGACATTTGGGAAAAGATACTGAGCCTTTTCCATCAGGGAGGTGGGGCTTGTTTTCGGGGACAGGCATTGTTGAACAGAATAACTGTTCTCCCCCCGTAGAGTGCAGTCAGCCTGGCCTCCAGCTCCCCCAGCTTGAGGATGTCCACCTGGTTCTTGTCATTCTCAGCAATGACCCCCCAAGCATATTGGGGTGTTGTGCCCACCAGGCAGCAGGCAGCTGACCAGATGTGGCTGGGTCTGTTTACTCTCCCTTCAGCGACTTTGGTGTTGCCAGGCACAGCGCCCGTGATGACGTAGGTGTTTGTGCAGCTCTGGGTCATTTTAGGCATTGTTTTAGACTCATAGACGTTCCACTGTCCATTGTTGAGGCTGCTGTTCTGGGGCACTACGTTGGTGAGGGTGAAGGTAGACGTCTTGCTTTCTCTACTATTTAGATGGCCATTGGGGCTCAAATGGCCACGATCCAAATCTTTCATTTGATTGTAGTCATCAAGGACAGCCTGGCTGTCTTTAATTTGCTCCAAGGTGAACTTGTGTTCATTTATGAGGACCTTCTCTCTTTCCATGTCTTTGAGATTATTGTTACTTATTAGCTGAACAGGGAAAGAGAAAGAGGTGTTAGAATGGGGAATGAGAGTAATGGGGAAGATTTCCCTGGATCAAAAATCTCTGATAGTCAAGATCCCAATTTTTGTCATCTCAGTGCATGAATAAACGTATGAATCTGAGAGAAATCATAGACATGCCCCTCCTGCATGAATGCAAGAGCTTTAAAGAGAAAGCACCTCACAATCTGACTGCTCTCACTTTGACTTGTGACCTTTGGCATCCAGCCTGCAGCCTGTGCTGGGAGTGTGGGTGGATGCATGAGACAAGGAGCATTTTCCACTCCTGGGATTGAAAGGTGACTTTGGTGAGACACCTTCCCTGCCACATCTGCTTCCCTTTTCTCCACAGCCCAGATCTGCCCAGGGCTCTCCCTGGATCCCCTCACTCCATGCTGTCATTCTGTGATTCTGTGATTTTATGTGTGGTTGGTACAGGTGTACCCCAGTCCTGGAACAGCAGAGGCTGTCTCCTCTAACCCCATACACAGGGAGGTGTTTTGGGAAATGAGTGCTGGAGCTGAGGTTTCTCTGGGAGGGCCCAAGTTCATTCAAGGATGAACATTTTGCTCAGCAAACAAAGATTCCAGTGTAATGGAATCTGCTACAGCAGCGCTAAGAATGTGTCTCAGAGCAGATCTGAGCCAGGGAGCATCTTCTGCAGCATCATTGAAAAGAAGTTATAAATGATCAGCCTCTGAGAGGAGCCTGTAATCTGAAAAGAGTTCTGCGGAAACGAAATACTCCAATAAGGCCTCTGGACAAAGTTAACAAAATCAAGGATTTTTCAGGTGGCCTGGGTCCAAGGTCCAGGAGGAAAAGGCCAAGTTGGATAAGGCCTGAAGCATTTTGGTCCAGTGCCAGGTGGACAGGCCCATGCAGGGAGGTTGGATTGAGATGATCTTTAAGATTCATTCCAACACAAACCATTCTTTGATTCTACAGAAAGAGAGAATGTGGAGGCTGCAGTGGTGCAAGACCAGATTAGTGTCTCAAGTTCACGTGAGTAATAAGTGCAAATAAATTTTTTTCATAACTTCAATGTCTTTTTGTTCATGTTTAGGGAAGCAAATTCAGTCTTCCTCTGGAATAGGGCATATGGCTTTGTTCTCTGGCTCACCTTCCCAAAAGTACCCTCCTACCACCCTGTCCTTAACAATGACAGGAATTTCCTCTTCTTCTCTTCTACAACTGGCCTGGCCTGTTCTACTGACGTTTGTCAGAAAGACATTTGTGAGGGCTCTGTAGTTTTCAAACTTCTGCCTGTCTGCTGGATCCTTCTGGACCAAGCCGAGCCAAAGGTGCTCAGGGGCATTTCCCCACAGATGGAGATCATGCCCTTCTGACTGGACTGACACTGATGCTCCTCACTTTCCACTGCCTGAAATGTCACTCCCGAAATCTCTGCACAGATAACCTGAGCCTCTCATCTCCAGTGCCTGAGCCTGCCTAGGCTTTGTCCTGGGCCATCTCACCTCATTCTGAGTTTGCCCTCGCTTGTCGCACACCACTCACAAAGCCTGTTTGACTCTTCACTGGGAGCAGATAAGCTCTATCAGGGAATATGAACAACTCAGGACAAAGTGGAGATCAGAGCCCAGCAGGACTGTTGGTCCCTCAAGTTTAGCTTCTCTTGGCTGCCTTTTCTCCATCACTTGGTCACCCACTAGAGCAGGGCACAGGGAGGGGAATCATTTGACTTTATAATGTGATGTGAAGTAATTTGATTTGCTCTTCCAGTCAGGTTAAGGCAGAAAAGTGGGTACCTTTGGGATATGATTCTTCTCATTCTCCTGCTGATGTCTCACAATCATCAGAGGAACCATGTGGTGCAGTTGTTTTGTGTTAAATGAGAAAATCCCCATCCAGTGTGTCCATTTGCATGTGTGTAGAGGGGTGGTAGGAAATAGAGGTGGTTATTTAAATGCTGCAGCGCATGTCTGAGTGGCTGGAGGGTGATGCATTGTAAGGGAAACACTCACCTGGGGCTCAACAAACCACCATGTGTGAGGTCTCTTGGCAGGTCCAGGCTGATACTTGTAAGCAGAGTACACAGGAATTCTTCCGTCTCTGTCATACAGGGTGGCAAAGTGATATGAGTTGCTGTAGCGCTGGCAGATCCAGGCTGCGTTCTGTGGGTTCAGGACATCATTTGGGATGGTCCCTGCATAGAAAAACTGAGGACAACTTGCAAAGGACGTCACCACCTCGCTGTGTCCCAGCCAGAGGCAGCTTGCCAACACCTGCAGCAGCAGCAGCCCCAGCATCGTGGGAGGATTTCAGTGAAGGGCTCTCGCTCTCCTGGAAGGCAAATACACAGGGACACTCAGCTTGGACAGAGCTGGTCATGGCCTGCAGCCTTTTTGTGCAGGGGGACAGAGCTGGCACAGGAGTGATGTCTTTTTCCTGGTCTTAGGAAATGAGAAATGACACACTTAGAGGGGTTGGGGGTCGTTTACCTCGGTATTTAATAGGATCCCATTCAATGCATTGCTTCACCCGGGTGACAGCATTGCAATGCCCGCCTCCCCCCAGCTGAGTATACAATTAAAGACATTACACATTAGCATATCTAACAAGAGGGCCCAATAAGGGGCCAGGGTGGGCTAACTTCTAGTTTACAGAATGTGTCCTACTAGGGGACCTTGAGTTCTTACAATTGTAGAATGTTTGGACTTCCTGGCTCTACAGTTCTTGGATGTTTGGTCTCATGGCTGACTGGACACCAAGAAACCAGGCTAAGTTATCAGACCTAAAGCATTACAAGTATGCATGCCAATACTTGTGGATACAGAGAACTGTGTAAAAAGTATATGGAAGAAAAAGCAAAAAATCCTTCAGGCATCAAGAGGGGATTGTGAGAGACCAGGAAAGGAGTAATTTCTGTCCTCCTGGATATGGAAAAATCACCAGGGTACTAAGGGTGAAACCTGAAACAGGCTTTAGGTGCCCAGAGGAGGCAGCAGTGGGAGAACTCAGCCTGTGTGAGACAGGAGCCAAACCCACCCCAAGTGTCATCAGCTCTCCCAGCAAAGTGATCTTGGAACTGAGGCACGGCCCTGGGACAAAGTCTCCTTTTCCCACCTCCCTCCTGCTCTGAGCACCTTCCCACAGCAGACACCTGCAGCTGGACACGGACTCTGCTCAGCCCCTGCAATGCTGAGCTGGGCTTGAATCTCATGGGGCATTGGGCAGGGAAAGAGCAGCGATGCTGCACTTCCTACATGTGTCTGGCCCCATCCAGGCTCACACAGGCACGCAGCTCTTCCACTCAGACCCAATATTGAACCCCAAATGATCCACTTTGGTCCTGCCTGTCAGCTGACATTGGGCCATGGGTGTCCTGCTGCTCACCTTGCACTTCCACGTAATCCAACCCCAGACCCTGAACTTGCAGACACAAGGAGAGAAGAAAGGAAGGGGCCAAGCAGATGGCAGCAGCAAGCACAAGGGATAACATCTCTATCTTATCATCAGAATGGCTGTTGCAATGCAAGCAGTGAGGGGCAGCTCTTCCCCTGGCTGCATGGGGTTCCTGCTGATGCCCATCTTTAGCTTTGCTATCTGATGTCACCTTTCAGAGGTACCACAGGCTTTGGGATAGCGGTGATGCTTCCATTTGCATTGCCAGACACTCAGTGGAGAGATTTAATACCATCAGCATTTGGGATAAGACAGGCAGGACAGGCAGCTAAAAGGATTCATGTGGGAGAGAAGCTGCCACAGCCTCTAAAACACAAAGCCCACCTTTGCCTGGGAAGGGTCTGAGCTGAGAACTGCTGAAGGCTTGAGAAATCACCTTGCACATTTGCTCTTTTCTTATTCTTCTCCCTGACCCTCATCTCTCCATTTGCATTGCATTCAGGATGTTGAGCTGCACACAGCCCTGCTCTGACCCAAGATATGTGGTCCTTTTTCTCTTTTCCAGCCCTGGATCAGGAGTTTGGTGACCAATGAGCTGGAAACTGAGAGCTGGAGCTACAAGTAGGGACATTTCACAGTACTCTGCAGAGCATGGCCATAGGTGCCCCAAATCAACAGAGAAGAGTCTCAAAAAGGCCTTTTCTGTGACCCACTCCATCAGCCTAAAATTTATCTAACTAACCTAATATCTAACTTGTTAGATATATAGAAAATAACTCAGCATGAGAAAGTGGCACAGGATTCTGCTTGCTGCCCCAAAGTGGCAAAGGACTCTCAAATGCCTCTGCTGCAGTCTGAGACTGTCTGGCTTTGTATGATCTCCAGGAAGAGACAGTTGTTAGATTTCCCAAGCAGGGTTTAGAGAGAATTGTCCCAGGAGTTCAGCCAGCACCTCTGTTTGTCCAGAGACCTTTGGCAAGGTCATGGATGGGGTTTTGGTACTCAGTAATTTCCCCCTCCCTTCTTATTCAACAATTTGATGTTAAATTTCAGGTGAGCTGGCTGGACTTTCTTTCCCAAATCATTCCTTCTGTCCTTGCCGTCCTGACTGACAGAAAACTCTGAAGTGCTGCAAAATTCAGTGCATGCATAAACTCTCCTTGCTCCTTGGAGCTCCGCAGCTCCAGCCTAGGCTTTCTCTCTCTCTATTTATTCCAGTGCTCAGGAAAGACTTGAATATTGGCGGAATATTGGTGAGAAAGGAGTAAGAGCTTACCTTGAAGCAGAGTGTCAGAAGAGGCAGCTGAATTGTTCCTTCCCTCTTCTCCCTGGAGAAAGGACAGTTTGAATCTTCAGGAGTGCCACTGCAATATATACCCAGTCATAAATTTGCCCCTTCATACAAACACAGAATTCCACAGAAAAGAGAAGTTATCTATTTTTATTAAGGGGCGTTTATTTATACCCACCCTGAAATGGGTGACAGTTGTTTGTTACAGTTTCCTCAGAATGTCTCCCAAATTTGCTGACTTGCAGCATGGTATATCAGGATTAATTACATTTATACCCTGACATGAATTTGCCCTTTCTTATAAACACAGAATTCCACAGAAAAGAGAAGTTTTCTATTTTTATTAAGATGAGTTTGTTCATCCCCACCCTGACAGTTGACAGTTGTTCATTACAGTTTCCTCAGAATTTCTCCGAAATTTGCTGATTTGCTGCATGATATGTCAGGATCAGTTAACAGGCTCTAGTGACTTCCTTGTTCATTCCCCTCAATCTCTCCAGTTGCAGCTGCTGCTGCTGCAGCACCTACACATGTTCCTGTTCCGTGCAGAACATCTCTGGTGACATGAGATCGACTGGCCTGTCTCTGAGTGCACTCACATATTCCCAGTCTGCTCTTCTGCAGCCTCACATAACATCATTCCTATGGCCAGGCTACATCTATTCTCCTGCCTGATTGCCATGACTTTTTAGCAGCTTCATGCCAGCAGGCTGAGAAGGAGAAGGCTCTGGGGATACCTCAGAGCACCTGCCAATACTTGAAGAGATTACAGGAGAGCTGGAGAGAGGCCTTGGACGAGGGCATGGAGTTGATGGGTGTGCTGGGTTCAGCTGGGGTAGAGTTAATTTTCTTGACAGTGGCAGGTATGGGGCTGTGTTTGGAGTTGTGCTGAACACAGAGTTGGTAACACAGAGATGTTTTTGTTATTGCTGAGCAGAGTTTTCACAGAGCCAAGGCCTTTTCTGCTTTTTGTACTGAGAGAAATCATAGGCATGCCCCTCCTGCATGAATGCAAGAGCTTCATGTGTCAGTCCTGAGGATGCATGTAATGAAATAGATTTTCATGGAGCAGAAATCTCTGATGGTCAGAATCCCAATTTTTGTCATCTCAGTGCATGAAAAAATGTATGAATCTGAGAGAAATCATAGACATGCCCCTCCTCCATGAATGCAAGAGCTTTAAAGAGAACAGCTCACAATCTGACTGCTCTCACTTTGACTTGTGACCTTTGGCATCCAGCCTGCAGCCTGTGCTGGGACTGTGGGTGGATGCATGAGACAAGGAGCATTTTCCACTCCTAGGATTGAAAGGTGACTTTGGTGAGACACCTTCCCTGCCACATCTGCTTCCCTTTTCTCCACAGCCCAGATCTGCCCAGGGCTCTCCCTGGATCCCCTCACTCCATGCTGTCATTCTGTGATTCTGTGATTCTGTGCTTTTATGTGTGTTTGGTACAGGTGTACCCCAGTCCTGGAACAGCAGAGGCTGTCTCCTCTAACCCCATACACAGGGAGATGTGTTGGGAAATGAGTGCTGGAGCTGAGGTTTCTCTGGGATGGCTATAGTTTGTTGAAGGATTAACAGTTTTGCTCAGTACACCAAAGGAAAAAAAAAAGAGATCTCAATGTGAATGGAATCTGCTACAGCAGCGCTAAGAATGTGTCTCAGAGCTGATCTGAGCCAGGGAGCATCTTCTGCAGCATCATTGAAAAGAAGTTACAAATGATGTGCTTCTGAGAGGAGCCTGTAATCTCAAAAGAGTCCTGGGGAAACTAAATACTCCAATAAGGACACTGAAGAAAGTTACTGAAATCAAAGATTTTTGAGGTGCCCTGGGTCCATGCTCCAGGAGGAAAAGATCAGGCTGGAGAGGGTCTGGAGCATTCTGGTCCAGTGGCAGGTGGACTGGGCCGTGCAGGGGGTTTGGATCGAGATGATCTTTAAGGTTCCTTCCAACAAACCACTCTATGATTCTATGATCCTATGAAAAGAGAGAAGTTTTCATCCCTCCCTGATATGGAGGCTCCAGTGTTGCAAGACCAGATTAATTGCTCAGGTTCCTATGGATAATAAGATGAAATTATTTTATTTTCATAACTTCAACATCTTTTGTTGATTTTTCAGGAAATGTATTTCGGGAAATATATTTCTGGAATAGGGCATATGGCCTCCTTCTCTGTCTCACTCCTCTAGGATTTCAGAAATCCCACCCTACACTGTACCAAATGTCTGGCATTGTGATACACTGGCAATCCCTGAATCAGGAAGTGCAGGTACCACACAGAGTGAGCACAGTGCAGCCTCTGGGTTTCTTTATGTTTAGGGTTGACATTTGAACCAAAGCACCACACACAGCCATCCAGCAGGTGCCAGGTTTGATCATTCATAACATCAAAACCCAAAAGTTTTTCGTTGTGATCTTTAACACCAGCTCCTCATGCAGGAGCCATGAATCAACCTTATCAGCTTGACAGATAGCCGTTGTTCCATTTATTGCAATGATTTAAATTCTTTTCCATCTGGGATGTAAACAGAACTCCATGGCATCCCAGTGCTATAATATTGAATTTGTGCTCCCTTACCTATCAGAAATTTTATTAATTGTTGACATTTTCTGGTAGATTTGAGGGAAGTTGAAGGAGCTAGACAATCATCCTTGCCTGGTTCTCTGTCATCAGAATCACCCCATACGTTTTCATCCCATGTATCTCTGCTGTAGCTTTCCTAGAACTCTGATATCTCAGTTGTCATACATGGCAACATTTTAGTAGAAATTTGCTGACCTCAAAAATCATCTCTGGTTTAATTTTTAATTACTGGTCTTAATCTTACTTGCTCATCACCAGATGACAATGCAAATGTTATACTCTCAGTTTTTCCAAAACTGGGGAGCACTCGAGCATTGACATTTCTTGGGGAGTCTTGGCTTGCAGCTGCTTGAATCCCACCCAGCTGATAACAGCCAGTGGATAACTTCCTAGCCCTCCCTGTCCAGGATTCATGGGTAAAGCAGTGATATCCCTGATGGGTAGGGACCCCTTCAACCATGGCATCCTATGCCAAAAATTCCAAAAATATAACATCCTACCTGTGGCAGGATGCTCTGCCTGGAATGGGGTAAAACAACTTAAACAGCGGCCTATTTGCCAAGCTCCCAGTGGTGAATGGAGAAGGGGCCATCATGCTGCTTTTGGTGTTGAATAATGCTGGAACCAGCCAGACTTATCAATCCCAAAGTTAAACATCCTGAGGGTGAGGTAAAGATGTGGTAGACCTGGAAAAGTAGCCAATAAAGGAATAAACAATTGATACTACTTATTAATTAATAACTTATCTAAAGCTGCTGATCTGACACAGCTGGTCTGGAGACATCTGACTGACAGTCCATCACTTTATACTGAAAAAGCCCAGTCCCACTTTTTAGTGGCAGGGTCTTCCTGGAGTGTTTGTGTGGAGATTCCTCTTTGGAGTGGAGATGCCTCTCAAGGTCACTTCTTGAGGCTGAGCCAAAGAGATTTGACCATGGTCATTGGTATGGGTGAGTAACATCAATCTCTACTTAATTGTTTTTGCTAGTTTTAATATAACTGCTTTTAATATATTTGCTTCAATACTCCTTCATAGTGCACAATATTATACTAGTAGTTACAGCTTCTATACTGTGAACTAAATAATTCTGATTAACATATTTTTGCCTAATCATTATCATCATAAATCATATATAATTATGTAAATGTGTCTGTTTTGTAGTTCTTAAACCTGTGGGACAAGTTGCATGAAGTTTCAATTACATCTAAATAATCCTTTAGACATAAACAATTGACAAAATCAGGGGCTAAGATGGGATCCAGATGAACCCAGACAGATTTCTGAGAATGAGTTTATCAAGCAAGGGGGTCCTTTCTGCACCTCATGGCTCAACAGGAAGGTTTCTCCATGAACCTTTGCCTGAAGCTACCATTCTGCCCACAAAACCACCCTTAAGAGAAAGGGACTCCCCCAAGATCCCTCAATGTTCATGGTTGAAAGGAATGACAAAAGTCAGAAGATTTGTAGAATTTCACAAAGTTTTATTAGTAAATTACACACTTGGCATGGAAATTGGTGTTAGTCCCTAAAATACTCTGTAAGTACATGGCAGCAGGTAGCCTTTTATGGATAAATCTCCCTGCCCTGAAGAGAGGTTTCTCTCTTCCTAATGGAAATTAGATATCATGTGAAGTCCATTCTCTCAGACCCTCCTGGAAATGAGTCAGAGACCTTTGAGAGTCTTGGGTTGCCCTGTTGTCCCCCTCTACTCTGCTCTGCTGAGACCCCACCTACAGTGCTGCCTCCTGGTCTGGGACCCACAACAGAAGAAGGACACAAAGCTCTTGGAGTGGAGTCCAGAGGAGGCCACTAAGATGCTCCAAGAGCTGGAGCACATCTGCTCCGAAGAGAGGGTGAGGGAGCCTGAAGAAAAGAAGGCTCTTGGGAGAGCTTGGACCCCTTCCAGTGTCTAAAGGGTTTTAAAAGAGAGACTTTGGACAAGTGTATGGAGTGACAGGACAAGAGGGAATGGCTTTAAAATGCAGGCAGGTGGGGTTAGATTTGTTGTCAAGAAGAAATTCTTTACTGTGAGTGTGGTGAAGCCCTGGCACAGGTTGTCCAGAGAAGCTGTGGCTGCCCCATCCCTGGATGTGTTCAAAGCCAGGTTGGACAGGGCTTGGAGCAACCAGGGACACTGGAAGGTGTCCCTGCCCATGGCACAGGAGCTGAGACTAAATGGATGACCTTTGAAATTCCTTCCAACCCAAACCATTCTATGATTCTATGACATGGGGCAAAAGCTCCTGAGCCTTTTCCAGCCAGGATGTGAGGCTTATTCCCGGGGACAGTCACTGTCAAACAGGGAAACCTGTCCCCTCCCATAGAGCTCGGTCAACGTGTCCTCCAGCTCCCCCAGCGTGAGCAGCTGAACCTGGTTCTTGTCGTTCTCAGCAATGACCGCCCAAGCCTTTATGTAGTTGCTGTCCACCACGCAGCAGGCAGCTGACCAGAGGTGGCTGGGTTTATTAACCCTCCCCTTGGCGATGTAGTTGTTCCCAGGCACAGCACCCACGATGACGTAGGTGGTTTTACAGCCTTGGGTCCTCCTGATCATCGTTTGCTGCTCGTAGTTGTTCCAGGTGCCGCCGTTGAGTTTCTCATCCTGGGGCACGATGTTGGTGAGGGTGAAGGTAGCCACCCTGCTGCTGTAGTCCTCGTGGTGGCCATTGGGGTTCAAATGGCCCCGGTTCAAACCCGTCAGGTTCTTGTAGTCGTGAAGGATAGCCTGACTCTGGCTGAGTTTCTCTAAGGTGACATTGTATTGCTTTAGGAGTGTCCACTCCTTCTCCATGGTTTTGGGATAACTTGGGCCAATCAGCTTGACAAAGAAAGAAGAGGAGAAGGTATTAGTATCAGGGATGGGAATAATGGAACAGATTTCCCTGGAGCCTGAAGTCTCTGAGTATCAAGATCCTGTTTTTTGTCTGGTCCTGATGTGGCACAATACCAGATTAGTTGCTCAAGTTCCTATGAGGAACGAGTGCAAATATTTTTTTATTTCAGAAATTTATTTCACATTTTGTGCATTATATTTAGCCTTCCTTTGAAACAGTGCAAATGGGTTTCTTCTGCGCTTCATTTGCACTTAAATAAATCCTGCCACTCTGTCCTTAGCAATGACATGAATTTCCTCTTTTTGTGTCTGTTATTTCCTTGGCTTGTTTTCCTAAAGTTCTACTGAAGTCTGAAAGACATTTGGGAGAGCTCTGTAGCTTGTGGAGTTGTGTCTGTCTGCTGGATCCTTCTGGACCAAGCCGAGCCAAAGGTGCTCAGGGGCATTTCCCCACAGATGGAGATCATGCCCTTCTGACTGGACTGACACTGATGCTCCTCACTTTCCACTGCCTGAAATGTCACTCCAGAAATCTCTGCACAGTCAACCTGAGCCTCTCATCTCCAGTGCCTGAGCCTGCCTAGGCTTTGTCCTGGGCCATCTCACCTCATTCTGAGTTCCTCCTCACTTCTCTCACACCACTCACAAAGCCTGTTTGACTCTGCACTGGGAGCAGATAAGATGGGTCAGGGATGCAAAAGAGCTCAGGGCAAAGTGGAAATCAGAGCCCAGCAGGACTACTGATTTCTCAAATTTAGCTGCTGTTGGATGCCTTTTGCCCACCATTTGTTTTCCCACCACAGGAAGGCACAGGGAGGGAGATCATTTGACTTTGCAATGTAATGTGAAATAATCTGATTTGCTGCTCCTGTCAGGACAAGACAGAAAACTGGGCACCTTTGGGATATGACTCATCCCATCCTTCTGCTGATGTCTCAGATGCATCAGAGGAATCATGTGGTGCAGGTGTTTAAAGTTAAATGAGAATCACATCTAGTGTGTCCATTTGCATGTGTGTAGAGGGGTGGAAGGAAGTAGAAATGGTGATTTAAATACTGCTTTTAATGACTGGAGGGTGATGTGCTGTAAGGGAAACACTCACCTGGGGCTCAACCAGCCACGTTTTAGGTCTTTTGCCAGGGCCAGGCTGGTAGATGTAAGCAGAGTACACGGGAATACGCATCCTCCTGTCATACAGGGTGGCAAAGTAATACTGGTTCTTGTAGCGCTGGCAGATCCAGGCTGCGTTCTGCGGCTCCAGGGCTTCATTTGGGGGGATCTCCCGGAAAAAAAACTGAGGACATGAAGTTTCAAAGGATTTCACCACCTTGCTGTGTCCCAGCCAGAGGCAGCTCGCCAACACCTGCAGCAGCAGCAGCCCCAGCATCGTGGGAGGATTTCAGTGAAGGGCTCTTGCTCTCTTGCTCCCCTGGAAGGCAAATGCAGAGGAGGGGACTATGAGAAACCAAGGAGGGGGCAACTTCTGTCCTCCTGGATATGGAAAAAACATCAGCACTGTAGGGTTGTGTAGGGAGATGACTGGGGATAAAAGGGTAGTGGTAGAGGAGTTACAGGGGGAAATATGCTTGTTTCTCCCTGGATGAAACACAGTCAGCATACCTGGCCTTCCACACAGGGAGGACTTAATCTAAAGGGGGGGATAAACAGCA
Source organism: Eopsaltria australis (assembly GCA_034509425.1). Taxonomy (NCBI): domain Eukaryota; kingdom Metazoa; phylum Chordata; class Aves; order Passeriformes; family Petroicidae; genus Eopsaltria; species Eopsaltria australis. The sequence continues at coordinate 62,839 of JAVTVJ010000861.1, read as the reverse complement.
GGTGGAGTGGGGACACCAGGGCTCTGTCAAAACCCTTGCAGAGAAGACACCTCAGTGGTATTTTCTAGCTGATAAACTGCATGACAGCTGAAAACTATGGGAGATACATGAAGATGTCCTGCTGCTGAATCAAGAACCACGGCAAAATTCCTCTCCTTGGACTGACGCACATCCCCATCCCAAGGTTATTGCAGGTACTTTACTGAGATATCCACCCCAAAGGCAAGAGAACCCCTCACTGAGAGAGATGTGTGACTGCCTGCCAGTGCCACCTAAATGTAAAGAAATAGTATAAAACTGAGTTTTATACTCAGAGAGAAGTGGTGGAAACTCCACTGTAACTACTAGGATCAGTTGATGGGCTGAACCTGTCTTTTCTCCCTTGGGGATGCCTGTTGGGTAAGAATCCTATTTAATGCTGAATGATTATCTCAAACCAGCTTTTGCTGGGGATTAAAGCTTATTAATATGTTGTTCTGAATTAATATATTCCTTTGAATATCTTTTTGCAGTCAGATACTTTCACTGGCAAGACTCAAACCTTAACCTGTCACAGTTTTATTAATAAAGAGTTTTATTGTTACAGTTAAACAGTTAAAGTGAGTCCTTCACAGGTGCTGGCAGTCTTTGACAGTGAGTAAAAGTGTGGAGACCCAGGAGAGGTTTCTCTGGTTGGTGTGTGACCCTGAACAAATCAGCCAAACCCTCCAACCCAGAGAACTGCTCAGTGAAGTGTCCCCACAACAGAACACCAACAGACTGATAAGGCAGAAGGGTTTCAGCTTTCATGTGGTGCTGACTAACCACACACTAAAGTTAAAACTCCCCTGACTCAGTTTCAGGCCATTCCCACCTCCCTCTTGCTCTGAGCACCTTCCCACAGCAGACACCTGCAGCTGGACACGGACTCTGCTCAGCCCCTGCAATGCTGAGCTGGGCTTGAATCTCATGGGGCATTGGGCAGGGAAAGAGCAGCGATGCTGCACTTCCTACATGTGTCTGGCCCCATCCAGGCTCACACAGGCACGCAGCTCTTCCACTCAGACCCAATACTGAACCCAAAGTAATCCAGCTTGGATTCCTGCCTCTCAGCTGACATTGGGATATTAAGCTGCCTATACCCTTGGCTCTGACCCAAAATACATGGCTCTTTTGCTCTTTAGCAACCCGAGATCAGCAACACAGTGACCAGTAAGCTGGAAACTAAGAACAGGAACAGGAAGTGGTGAATTTTATAGTACTCTGCAGAGCATGGCCATAGCTGCCCCAAATCAAGCAGAGGAGTTCCTGAAAAGTCCTTTTGCAATACCCCCTCCGCGAGCTTAAAATATATTTAACTAACTTAATATTTAACTTAATATCAGATATATAGAAACCAACCTACCGTGGGAAAGAGCAGCACAGGACTCTGCTCACAGCCCCAGAGTGGCAGAGGACTCTCAAATGCCTCTGCTGCAGTCTCAGACTGGCTGTTTTTATATGACCTCCAGAAAGAGAGAGTTGTTAGATTTCCCAAACAAGGTTTAAAGTGAGTTTCTCTGGGAGTCCAGCCACCTGTGTTTGTTCACAGGCCTCTTGCAAGGTCGTGGGTGGAGTTTTGGTGCTCAATAAACTCACCCCTCCTTCTAATTCAACATTTTGATGTTAATTTTCCAGGTGACTTGGCTTGAAAATCTTTCCCAAATCATTCCTTCTGTCCTTGCCCTCATTTACAGTGTTAAAGAGCTGCAAAATTCAGTGCATGCATAAATTCTCCTTGCTCCTTGGAGCTCGGCAACTCCAGCCTAGGCTTTGTCTATATATATTTATTCCAAAGCTCAGGAAAGACTTTAAATATTGGAGTAATATTGGTGAGAAACGAGTAAGAGCTTACCTTGAAGCAGAGTCTCAGAACAGGCAGCTGAAGAGCTTCTTCTTGTTCTTCTTCCTGGAGAATCACTTGGCTGATCCCTCAGGAGTCCCAGTGCAATATATACACCTGGTCATAAATCTGCCCGTTGTGATAGACAGGGAGTTTCACTGAAAAGAAAGGTTTTCTGTTACTATTCAAGGAGATTTGTTCATGCCTGCCCTGAAGTGAGGTGACAGTTGCTATTTGCAATTTCCTCAGGATTTCTCCCAGGTTCTTGCAGCATCACGTGTCAGGAGAAAATAACTGGGTCTGGTGACTTCTCTGTCCATTTCCTCATTCCCCACGAATGGGGACCTACATGTATTTCTGTTCCTGGCAGAACATCTCTTAGACTGACTGGTCTGTCTCTGAGCACATCCAGATGTTCACAGTCTGCTCTTCTGCAGCCTCTCAGAATACAATTAATATAGCCAGACTGCATATTTTCCCTTGTTTGATTGCTAAGGCTTTGTATGAGCCCTTATTCACGCTCAGCCTGGTGCTGAGAAGGCTCTGGGAGACCTTAGAGCCCCTTTTGGTACCTGACAGTGGTTCACATGGAGAGGAACTTTTGGCAAGGGCTTGGAATGATGGGACAACAGGGAGCAGCTTCAAACTGACAGAAAGCAGGGTTAGTTAGGATTAGATTTTAGTCTCAAGAAGAGCAGGTTCAGGGCACTCTACAAGTACCTGAAAGGAGGTTGTAATGAGGTTGAGGTTGGTTTCTTTCTCCCATGCCAATAGTGAGAGGACTAGAGGAAAGGCTTTAAGACGAGTCAGGGGAAATTCAGATTGAATATTAGGAAAAAAGCTTTAAACTGTCACATGGTCAGGCAATGGAATAGATTGCCCAGGGAGGTGCTGGAGTCACCATCCCTGGAGGTGTTTCAGAGGCATCTAGATTTGGCACTGGGAGACACAGATCAGTGATTTAAGGTTTGCAGTGGTAGTGCTGAGAGGATGGTGGGATGGGATGACCTTGGAGGTTTATTCCAACCCCTCAGATTCTATCATTCAGAGATTCTATGAAACTGATCCCTTTCTTTTTTTGGCTTCCCAGTGTTTCACAAGCTTGCTGTGGAGGGCAGGGCATTTCTGGGTACTGCCAGGGGGAAAGGCCCTCAGGACAGCCCAGGGAGCTGATAGAGGTGGGAGTCATGGGGTTGATCAATCACCCACGGTTCCAGAGACTGGAAAGCAGGGGCAGTGGGCCTGGGATGAGCAGTGGTGAGGATGAGTATGATCTCAAGCCCCAGCAGGTGTGAAGAGATGGGAGAGTGAGTCAGAGGGAGCCCCCTGAGGTACAGCAGAGGTGTCTGAGGAGGTCCCTCAGCCCAAAATAGCACTGATGTTCTGGGGACTGTGACATTATTGGTAGTAGAAATTTCAGCAAGAAGCAACTTGTGGTTTATATATGAGGTGACCCTGCAAACCAGCACTGCAGCAAATAACTTTAATTGTGAACTACTCAGGAACTAAATGATCTGTCCTACATTGATCTTTTGATTGTAACATTGAATACATTGAATATATTGAATACATTTCCCCAAAATCAGTTTCCTGTAATTTTGCAGAAAAGCTTCAGAAGCAGAGCAGAGAATGAAGGTTTCCAAACAGGTGAATCGCAGGAATTTAACTTTGGCTGCTCAAAGCTTTCTTCATAGCCAATGCCTCATCCTGCCTGTCTGATACAACAGCTGCTGCTCTCAAAGTGCAGTTTCAAAAGCAAGCAAGCAAACAAAAGCATGTGCCAGGATCACATAATCACTGTTGAGAGTGGGATGGACCTCTCACAATCTTTTAGTCCATAGCCCTGGTCAAGCAGGATCAGCTAGTGCAGGTTGTCCAGAATCTGATCCTTGCATCTGTGTCCAGCTCTGGGGCCCACAACATGAGAAGGACAAAACATATTGGAGTCTAGTGGAGGCCATGAAGATGCTCCAAGGTCTGGAACACCTCTGCTCTGGAGACAGGCTGAGAGACTTGAGGGTGTTCAGCCTTGACAAGAAAAGGCTCTGGGGAGAAGTTGGATGCCCTTCCACTCCCTGAAAGTTCACCAACCGATCTGGAGAAGAACTTTGGCAAGGGCATGGAGTGACAGGACAAGAGGGAATGCCTTCACATTGACAAAGTGCAGGGTTAGATGAGATGTTAGGGAGAAATTCTATATTGAGGGAGTGGTGAGGCCCTGCCATGGGATGATCAGAGAAGCTGTGGCTGCCCATTCCTGGAAGTGTTCAAGGCCAGGTTGGATGGGGCTTGGAGCAAGCTGGTGTAGTGGAAGGTGTCACCGCACAGGGAAGGGGATGGAACAAGATGATCTTAAAAGTCCCATCAAACACAACCCATTCTGTGATTCTGTGATTCTGTGATTCTATGACATGTGGAAAAAGACACTGAGCCTTTTCCACCCAGGATAGGAGGTTTGTTAGGGGGGACAGGAACTATGGAACAGAGAAATCTTTTTCCCCCCATAGAGCTGGGACAATTTGGTCTCCAGCTGTAGCAGCGTGAGGATCTGGACCTGGTTCTTGTCGTTTTCAGCAATGACAGCCCAAGTCGTCAAGTTGATGTTGGTCTGACAGCAGGCAGCTGACCAGATGTGGCTGGGTACATTAACCCTCTTATTGGCAATGTAGTTGTTCCCAGGCACAGCACCCACAATGACATAGGTGGTTTTACAGCCCTGGGTTTTTTGGGCCATCGTTTGGTTCTCGTAGTCTTTCCAGGGACCCTTGTTGAGGGCACTGTCCTGGGGCACAATGTTGGTGAGGGTGAAGGTAGCCCACTTGCTGTTATTGCCACTTTGATGGCCACTGGGACTCAAATGGCCACGGTCCAAATTACTCAGGTTTTTGTAGTCTTGGTTGATGGCCTGGCTCTGGCCAATTTGCTGTGGAGTGATCTTGTATTTAATTTCTATGGACTTCTCTGTATCCATATACTTGCGGTAAGTTGGGTTGATCAGCTTGACAGGGAAAGATGAAACAGTGTCAGTACTGAGGATGCAATGTAACTGAGGGTGCAGTGAGGATGTCATGAAACAGATTTCCCTGGTGCAGAAATCTCTGAGGGTCAAAATCCCACTTTTTGTCATCTCAGTGCATGAAAAAATGTATGAATCTGAGAGAAATCATAGACATGCCCCTCCTGCATGAATGCAAGAGCTTTAAAGAGAAAGCACCTCACAATCTGACTGCTCTCATTTTGACTTGTGACCTTTGGGATCCAGCCTGCAGCCTGTGCTGGGACTGTGGGTGGATGCATGAGACAAGGAGCATTTCCCACTCCTAGGATTGAAAGGTGACTTTGGTGAGACACCTTCCCTGCCACATCTGCTTCCCTTTCCTCCACAGCCCAAATCTGCCCAGGGCTCTCCCTGGATCCCCTCACTCCACGCTGTGATTCTGTGATTCTGTGATTTTATGTGTGGTTGCTACAGGTGTACCCCAGTCCTGGAACAGCAAAGGCTGTCTCCTCTAACCCCAGACATAGGGAGATGTGTTGGGAAATGAGTGCTGGAGCTGATTTGAGGTTTCCCCGGGAGATGTTCAAAGATGGACATTTTTTGCTCAGTAAGCAAAAAGATCTCAATGTGAATCTGATCTGTGCCTGCAGAGATAAGAATGTGTCTCAGAGCTGATCTGAGCCAGGGAACATCTGGATGCAGGATCATTGAAAAGAAGTTACAAATGATCAGTCTCTGAGAGGAGCCTGTAATCTCAGAAGAGTCCTGGGGAAACCAAATACTCCAAAAAGGCAACTGAAGAAAGTTAACAAAGTCAAAGATTTTACAGGTATCCTGTGTCCACGGTCTAGGTAGATAAGGCTAGGTTGGACAGGTTTGGACTAGTGGCAGGTGGCCTCACCCATGCAGATTGAGATGATCTTTAAGGCTCCTTCCAACACAAATCTCTCTATGATTCTACAAAATCTACAAAATTCTACAAAGATTCTACAAAAAGACAGAAGTTTTTATCCCTCCCTAATATGGAGGCTGCAGTGGTGCAATACCAGATTAGTTGCTTATGTTCATATGAGTAATTAGATGAAATTATTATTTTTTTCATAACTTCAACACCCTGATGTTCCTCTTTAGGAAACATTTAGCCTTCTTCTGGACATTATGCTCTGGCACATTTTCACCCAAAACTCTTCTGCTACTCTGCCCCTAGATAGGTCCTGAATTTCCTGTTCTTCTGCTCCTCAATTTGTGTTGCCTGTTTTACTGAAGGTCTGAAGGACATTTGGGAGAGCTCTGTAGCTCTTGTGGAGTTCTGCCTTTCTGCTGGATCCTTCTGGACCAAGCTGAGCCAAAGGTGCTCAGGGGCATTTCCCCACAGATGGAGATCACACCCTTCTGACTGGACTGACACTGATGCTCCTCACTTTTCACTGCCTGAAATGTCACTCCAGAAATATCCCCACAGTTAACCTGACCCTCTCATCTCCTGTGCCTGAACCTGCCTAGGCTTTGTCCCTATTCTGAGTTTCTCCTCACTTCTCTAACATCACTCACAAAGCCTGTTTAACTCTTCATTGAGAGCAGATAAGCTGGGTCAGGGATGCAAAACAGCTCAGAACAAAGTGGGGATCAGAGCCCAGAAGGACTGTTGATGCCTCGAATTTAGCTTGCTGTTGGAGGCAAGTTCCCCATCACTTGGTCACCCACCATGGCAGGGCACAGGGAGGGGAATCATTTGACTTTGCAATGTAATGTGAAATAATCTGATTTGCTGCTCCTGTCAGGACAAGACAGAAAACTGGGCACCTTTGGGATATGACTCATCCCATCCTCCTGCTAATGTCTCAGATGCATCAGAGGAACCATGTGATGAAGGTGTTTAAAGTTAAATGAGAAGAATCCCATCCATTGGGTCTGTTTGCATGTGTGTAGGAAGTGGGAGGAAATAGAGAAGTTGGGTTAAATGCTGCAGTTCATCTTTTAATGACTGGAGGGTGACGTGCTGTAAGAGAGACACTCACCTGGGGCTCAACAAACCACGATTTAGATCTGGTGCCATTTCTAGGCTGGTACTTGTAAGCAGAGTACACGGGAATTCTCCTGTCTCTGTCGTACAGGGTGGCAAAGTGATGTGAGTTGTTGTAGAGCTGGCAGATCCAGGCTGGGTTCTGTGGATTCAGGGCATTACCTGGGGTAGTATTCATGTAGAAAAACTGAGGACAGCTTGCAAAGGACGTCACCACCTCGCTGTGTCCCAGCCAGAGGCAGCTCGCCAACACCTGCAGCAGCAGCAGCATCGTGGGAGGATTTCAGTGAAGGGCTCTTGCTCCCCTGGAAGGCAAATGCAGAGGGACACTCAGCTTGGAGAGAGCTGGTCATGGCCCGTGCAGGTGGGGCACAGCTGGCAGAGGAGCAGTCAATTCCCACTCCTCATTCACTGACAACTAAACTGGAGTAATTTTCCTCCACTTCCAAAAGTACAGGAATGCTGTAACAATGCATCGGTTGTTATAACCAGATGTAAGCATAAGAGGTAATGAACCTCTCAACCAACTCCTACAAGCTCATGGTTTTGCATTTCACATTTTTTAAATAAAAATTTGTGCTCCAGTGCTTCATAACTGGATCTTCTCCGCCTTTCAAGTCAGTGGAGGCAGTGCCTATGTGTTGTCTTGAGCTGTGCACTTTCTGGATGGAAAGGTGTGACAGATACTCAATGAGCTCTGTGTTCATTGATCCAACTCCCCTGTGGTCTGTTCTGTAAGACAAACCTCCATTTCCCCAACTTGGAGAAAATATTATTGGATCCTCCATTCTTCTCCCAACTGGGGGCTCAGAGATTCCTAGATGAAGTATTTTTGCTAAATTTTTCATATCATGGTAGAAAAAAAACAGGACTTGCAGCACTTTTTTAGGGAAATTGTTTTGAGGTCCAAATCTGGCTTGTCCCTGTGGCTGTTCTCCTGATTTCTCCCTCAGTTTTCTTTCTTTCAGATGCTAAAGGCAGTAGTCCAACCTCGTGTTCAAAGCAGGGGAAGTTGTGAAGTAGCTGAGCAAATGCAGGGAAATAGAAACAGTTCTTATGACTGGGGATTTTGAACCAGAGGGCAGTACTGTCTCTACTTTAATGACTGGATGTGGCACTCAGTGCCATGGTCTGGTTGACAGGGTGGTGATTGATCAAAGATGTGACTCGATGATCTTGGACATCTTTTCCAACCTAAATGATGCTGTGATTCTACTGAAAAAAAATGAGGTGTCATCAAAGCCTTCTCCTGAGTCTTCAGTCCCCATGGAAAAGGGAAGGAATAGCCAGAGAGATGCTAAGCAGATGGAGGGCTGCAGCTCTTCAGGGCAAAGTAAATCACAGCAGCAGAAGCAAATGCACACAAGAAAACAAAATGCAAGAAAGAAATGTTGCTTGGACAGGTGGATTGAGGAGATTTGTGCTTTTCTGGACTGTTGTCCTTCAAGAGCAGCAAAGATCCCACGGCCACAGGCAGGATCTGTGAGTGAGGACAGAGAGGGACTGTAGACACCTTGAGGCCAGCATCAGCCAGGATGGTGACACATGCATGTCTCACCCTACGTGCCAAGTATGTTCATAGAATCACAGAAAGAATCATGGAATGGTTTGGATTGGAAGATACCTAAGGGATCATCCATTTCCAACCCCCCTGTTATGACACCAAGCAAGGCCACCTTCCACTAGACCAGGCTGCTCAAAGTCCCATCCAACCTGGCCTTGAACACTTCCAGGGATGGGGCATTCACAGGTTCACCTTTGCCAGGTGTTCAGATGAGTGTAAACTTCAAGTGATAGGTAAAACACTGACCCAATCAGACCAAAGAGTGGAGGTTCCCAGTAAAGGCAACAGCTGCTTCTTTTGGTTTTCCCCTGTGTCCCAGAAGTGATCCTAAATCACCTCTGCTGTGCAGCTCTCCCTCAGGAAACATTTTCTGTGGGAAAAATAGAACCCTTGCCCAGAGCCATATGAAAAGTATCAATTTTATGGAGAAAAGTGCAAGGAAAAGGTAAGGATAGGAAAGATTGACTATATTACCAAATGCCCCCCAAGTACAGCAGATGTTCATTATCCATTTTAAACTCCATATTTTCCTCAAGCCTTTCTATGCAACACTCCAAATGCTGGCTCATGGCAATCCTTGAATTTTGGAGATTAATCCTGTTCAATCCATTCTTTCCTCACAAGGATCAACAACTTTTTTAATATTGTACAGTTCAGCTGAAAAAGCTGGTGTGGGATTTGGATACCTTTGGTTATCTTATCTCCACCAGACCAAGTGCCACGGTCCCTGTGCATGCAGAGCAGGCAACACTGAGGTGACAGAGGGGTCACCTCCTTGCCACCAGTGAAGCACCACCCTGCTACAAATGCTCACAGCTGAGAGCTGTCAGGCTCCCTGTAGTTACTCTCACTCTTTCAGTTTCTTTCCGCTTCGGAGACCAAAAATTATTTTCACTTTCTGATTCTCATGTAGCAAAACCTCTGAACTGCGTAAGACAGAGGGGGGGAACAACCATCACTGGAGGCTACAAGCCAGGCTTTGAGCCAGATAAGGGAGAAGGATGATAAGAAGCAGACCCTGTGGAGGCAGGATGGTGTTTTTATTCTCCCTTACACAACTGGCTCAGCTGTAAAACTCCCACCCCTCGCCCCTGGGGAAGGTCACATTCACACCCGAGGGTTTTCATCCTTTCTGATGGGCCATAATGGCCTCAGCTGTGCTAAGGCAGCTGAGAAGAGGTCATAAACCATCAAAGACCCCCTGAAGTGCCCCCAGACTCATTCCTGAGGCCTTCCACCAAAGGACTGAAAGCTCCCTCTTGTAGGGGAGGTACCTGGGCATTCCCACCCAGCCTGAGCATATTTTAACCCATCACTTTTTATTGGTGGGCTTTCCCCCCCACATCAGATGGATCAAGACTGTGACCATCACTTCAATCAATGGACACTAAAATTGCATCAAGTCTTGTCCCTGGATCTATGGGTGGTACGGTCTTTCCACTCTTATATTTTCTTTCTTTTTTTCCTTTACCTATTTCCTTAAGTTATATTTTAATGGATATATATGGATATGTATATATAAATATGGAAATAAATATATGGATATATATATTATATGGATATATAATATGGATATTATTAAAGATAATGCTAACCAAAATTACTACATACCTCCTTTCCATTGCAACCAAGTTGTTCTAAAATAAACCCATATACATATATATTCTTAAAAACACTGGTCACTCAGTGTTGTTTCATTCTAATCCACCCCAAGGGATATATTAACAAGAACCTGGGTTGCCCATCCCTTCTGGTGTCTCACAATCTGTTCCTCTGATAAAATGGAAGTCCCAGCATATTAAAGCAACTCTGGAGCCTGAATTCTGAATTTGTGGAATTTTCTTTCCACTATGCAGTGATAACAACACATTTCCTCATAAGCTATAGCAACACTCATAACTGCACTTCAATTTTGTGAACATTTTGGTCCATATAGAAATTAATCCATGCTGTGGTTTCATCCAGATACATTTTTAAGAGAATGAAATATCATTACTTATTAATATAACCTGCTTATTAAGCCTCCTTTGATTTCTCTTCCTGGAAGATGTTTGTATATTAAGGCCAGGATTTCACCATGTATGTGGACTCCCAAATGATGTGGAGATTTGGCTGCCTTGAAGCTGCTCTCAGATATGCTACCAAGGTGGTCTGAGGCACGGAGCACATACCTTCAGAAAACAGGGATTCAGACTGTTGGGTCTGGCCAAAGGGAGGCTGAAGGGCAGCCCAACAGGTGCCTACAGCTACTCAAAAGGTCAAGAACAACAAAATCGAGCTCTTTGTGGCAGAGCCAGGCACTGTAACAAAAGGCAGCACCCACAGACTGGCTTGGGAGGTGCACGTTGCACAGCAGGATAAAAATTGCCTCTGGGCAGGTGCTACAGCACTGGGACAGGCTGTTGGGAAATGACAAATGATGAATGGCAGAGGTGACTCAAGGCTTAGCTGGATGAAAACACAGCTGGATTAGAGACCTAATTGCTGATGTTGCCCAACAGCATTTCTTTGATCCTGTGGTAGATACATCTCCCATCTTCTCCCTACCCCACCCTGGCCCACCACACTCAGATATTGCCTGGAAAATTATGACAACACAGCAAATGGCCAAAACCTGTGGTCCTGAGAGTCATACTTTTAAGTCTTTCCATAGCCCAAAGTCATAGAAAACACAGCACGTACCTCAGAAGGCCAAGAAGAGGACGCACTTCCAGAATCCTGGTTCAGACTCCTCCGGGGAAAAGACAGCAACTAGATGAGACCCCAGCCACTCGTCTCTCTCCCTAAAGAGAGACTGATCTTTCTCAACAGTGTCTGGACCAAGTTGGTTCCTCTGCTGGCCATCTCCACGCTTCAATAAATACAAGCTTTGCTACTGCACATTAGTTATGCCGAGGGTGATTAGCAGTTACGTCAACACGATTTCCAGTTTGACTGCTGGCTGACTCCACGTGGAAATGAGGTTGTTGATTGCAAGAGGGAATGTGTCAGACCAGGCTTCAAAGGAAGAGCCTCGTTGCTCATGAGGAAGAGCAGCCCTTGTGCTCAGGGGCTGTGCCTTGGGTCATCTCTGCTGGCCTTGGCATCCCCTGGAGCTCGTGGCACCAAGGGAGGGCCAGCTGTGTGCAGTGGGCAACGCTGATCTCCCCTTCACCTCTGAAGGTGTCACTCAGAGCTCGCTGCCTCCAGCCAGAAAAGATGTGATAATGCTGTGTTGTAGGAGGTGGCAGTCTCAAATCCTTGCCTAATTAAGAACATGTCCTAATTACAACGAGTTCACAAGAAACTGGCCCTTGAGGACAGACTAACACAAACAAACAGCTGTAGGAACTCCCTCCTGGCTCACCCCATCTAAATGACTTGCAGTCCCAGGAGCTCTGGTTTTGGCTCAGCAGGATTCTCCCTGTTTAAGGGCTGGTTCTCAGCTCTCCCTGTAGAGTCAATACTAGAGGAATATCCACATTTCCAGGGCACAGCTCGCATCTGGAAGATGAAGGGAATTACACTACAAAAGTGTCTCTTCCTCTCTGATGACCATGAGAATTCACAGAGGGGCAAGCTCTGATTTACACCTCCAACATCACATGAGTTGAGTCCCACTTTATGTTGCCATCTCTAAATCCATGATGTCTGTATCACATTAATTAGCCAAAGCATAACAGGAAAATACAAAAGCCATCCATTTCCAAAGCCCTTTCCTTATGGAGAGACCTTCAAAGCAAACAACCTCTCCTCATTCATCCTCATGGGCTTGATGTGTCAATTCAGCAGGAATTTCAGGGGAGTTTTGTAACCTGAGTGGGAGGGTGTTTTCTCGAGAGCACAACAGACAAATAATCAGCAGAGCAAGGAACAGGAGGGAAGGATGGAATTCAGGCAATTCAGTCTGAGTGTTCTCAGACCAAGATGTTTGATGTGATTGCAGAAGACAACAGAGGGTACGGAACAGAGATAATTTTTCTCACTTCCTGGCGGGGTTGGCTGTTTTAGGTCTTACTCAAGCCCAAAAGAGCTGATAGCACTACAAGATCACCTGGTTTGAAGATGAGCTCATGCTGAACCGGACAGGGGTTAAATGCAAATTTGGGTTCTTGAGAAGTGAAGTCAAAAGTTTTTTGTGCAGGTCACTTGCTCTGAGTCAGACCTGCTGCTGGACCAAAAGCCAGCTCATGGATGCAATGGAGCAAGACAAAAGTCATCTTAGGCCTCCTCTGCACTCCCCTTTTGGTCCAGCCTTAACTTGTAACACTCCTCTTCCATCCCAAACAGGTGACCTCAGAGGGGACCTGTGATGCTTCCTTTGTGACTTGGTTTTCTGCTGCAGATAACATTTCATGGGACATGACCATTGCCAGTGGGATGTGTGAGAAAATCCTGAGTCTGGATGCTATGGTTGCACAATCTGACACTCCTTGTCACTCAGAAAGATCCAGAGAACAAGATTATGGTAAAAATCTACCTCTGTCCATAACAAGCATCTGTGGAAATTTTAGATGGGTATTTCCAGCACTGGGTCAACAAGATGTGATGAGTCATGAAATGTCAGCAAACTCAGCATTTCCTTTGTTTTGTGGGGTTCTGAAAGCGTTGTACAAGGGCAGCATCTACCTTCCCAAATAGGAGAGAGAGGAATGAGAACATGGAGGGTGGATGGGTTTGCAGGTGTAACTCAGAACAGGATGAGAAAATTAGCCATAAAATGGGCAAATCCTTCAATGATGAGCCAAGATTTCCCTCAAACTAAACCAGACAGGAACCTATCAGGGAAAAGCAGAAACCTGCACGTAGCCAGCTCAGACTTCACCTCAGCCAGCTCTTGGACAATGAAGGCACTTCCCTAGAACACAACCTTCCCACCAGGGACCAACTGCCAGGACCCAGCTCTCAGCGAGGGATATTTTCAGAGGCAGAGAAGGCATCTGATGAGTTTAGGGAAGTGCTGGGCAGCAGCTCCCACAGCCCAGCTATGGATCTAAGGAGAGGCTGTTTCATTCTTGAGAAACAAAAGCAAAAGCATCTGCTGTCACAAGCAAGGAAACCAGCTCAGCAAAACTGGTTTACAGGAGATGAATTTGAAACCCAGACTGGCTGATAAGAGGCAAATCCCCTAATAATGACATTTTGGAGTTCTTTTGAGGTGTTTGTGCTGGTTTAACCTCTGGGGTTAGGCCACACCTGGTTGCCTCCCTTTGGAGCTCTTGGTTGCCTTGATAGAAAAAGTCAGATTCACCATTTCTGTGCTGGTTTTGCCTGGACAAAGCAAGAGCAAATAGCACCAGCATCATTTGGGTGTGGGGAGCCCTAAACCAGAAGCACATCAACCTCAAGGTGGAGGTGCTGAATGCAAAGGGTTGCACTTGATCCAACTGTCCTGTGGGAACCCTTGGAGACACCATGAAGCTTGGGATGGAGCCAATCTTGAGCAGTCTGATCAGCATTGATGGCTGTTCTGCTGCAAGGATCTCAATTATCTTAGAAGTCTTTCCCAGACTAAATGAGTCTAAGATTTTAAAACAAAATACCTTTCTGTGGTTACAGAGGCTGGTGCAGAGGTTTCACCTCTGAGAATGGTGGGGAGGAGTCGGTGTGAGTCAAGTCCAACCTCAAAAGGCAAACCTTTATACAGCCATGGGCATTGTGAGAAAAAAAAAGTGCAAAGTTATTCAAAATAATACCAAAATACAGGTCAATGTGGGCAAGTCTGGAGCAATAAGAAGATTGAAAGTACCAGGTTAGCACTCAGTTTCTATGTCCTGGTTCTTGTTTTACAGTCAGCTGCAGATCAAAATCACAGAAATCAGCACAAAATGCAATGGTTGATACTTTTAAGGTTTTTCAGTGGTAACAACTGTTTCTTATAATTACAGAGCTGTTATCATCAGCCCAGCAGGGTGTCCTGGGAGTTTGCACTACAGGAAACACAGTGCTGAGAACACGACCCTTTCTTTGTACACCACTCTCACACTTGTTCCTGTTATAATCACAGAATCACAGAATGGTTTGGATTGAAAGGAACCTTAAAGATCCTCTAGTTCCAACCCCCTGCCATGCCAGGGACACCTTCCACTATCCCAGGTTGCTCCAAGCCCCATCCAACCTTGCCTTGGACACTTCCAGGGATCCAGGAGCAGCCACAGCTTCTCTGGGCACCCTGTGCCAGGGCCTCTCCACCCTCACAGCCAAGAATTTCTTCCCAATACCCCACCTAATTCTGCTCTCTGGCAGGGGGCAGCCATTCCCCCTTGTCTTGTCCCTCCAGGCCCTTGTCCAAGGTCCCTTCCAGCTCTCTTGGAGCTTCTTTAGGCACTGGAAGGAGCTCTAAGGTTTTCCTGGAGCCTTCCCTTCTCCAGGCCGAACACTCCCAACTCTCTCATCCTGGCTCCAGAGCAGAGGTGTTCCAGCCCTCCACCCATTCCCCATGGATGCATTTATTGGAAGGCACGTTGGGGTTAGTGGCACAAACTTGCCATTAAATCCACGCAATTACTTAATATCAACCTTACAAAACATCATTTTTCTGCAGGATTAAAAAAGGGAACACCCCTCTTTATTGTAACCCAGGGCAACTGCTCAGCCAGATTATTCCATTACAGAGCTCTTCTCTCCTAAAGATCACAGGTGCCCTGCAGCTATTTGGGCATTATCTGTCAGTGCTTTTACCATGAAGCCTTCTGCTCATCTGAGATTCTTTCTCCGTGTGTCATATTGTGTACTGAACTTTGGTTTTTACTCTTGGAAATCACTCAAACATTCAGAAAACAGAGGAGCAGACTTAAAGATATTATTTACTCTCAAACTACTCCTTCATGCTCCAAATTATTTTGGTTTAGCATCCATTCAGGCAGCTCATTTAGGCAGCCTTTAAAAGGCTGCATGTTTTTTATCCTCAGCCATTCAAACAAATTAACCTGCAGAAACAACTTGTCCCAAAGATAACCAAATAATATTTATTAAGGGCAGGTAAAAACTCATTTGTTCGTCTGCTAGAGACTGACTTTCCTGTAGAAGACAAATTTCAGTGTGTTACAAACACTGCACTTAATATTTTTCAATTTCAATTTTGCAATTAGTTGTAATAAACTTAGATAACTTTACTTATAAGCTATGAGAAAAAATAATACACCGGTATGGAGAATCCCTTTGTCTGTCTTCTGAGAAGTGATGTTCAAGGGCAAAACACACGAGGTATTAAAAACTCCAGACTTTTTGTTGTCTGACTATGTTCTTTAAAGAAACCCCCTCATGAAAGTCCCATCTTCCCAACCCCAAAGCTGCCAGGCTCTCAGGAACCTACACCAACAATAAAACACAAGGCAATCAAGTTTTGCTTTCAAAAAACCCCAGCTATTTTTAGCACACATATTTCACTCCGTCCTACCCAGAGCACTGCAAAGACGTCACACGAAGGCAAAGAGCCAGGCCACCACATCATGTTCTGCGCTGTGCTGAGATGGAGAAGAGGCTGGGGAAGAGGCTTTCCTGGAACCAGGGATGCTTTTTGGCCATTTTTTTTTTAAGGAGAAGCAGAACAGTGTCAACAACCCTGGCACAGGAAGGAGGTTGCCTGTGCTAGGTCGTGCTCAGCAATCGCGCGCAGGAAGTGGCGCAACTCTTCCCCGTACACAGCGGCTGCTGAGACCGCAGCACCCTGGTTTTGGTTGGGGATTGACACCAGCCCCCTGAAGCAGCTGTATGGGATCCTTCCCTTGGAGCAGAAAAGCTCTTTCTCTTTGCCCTGAGCCACTCTGGCCAGCAAGAGTTTCGCTGGCAAAGCACGATGGTGTGCACTCAACTTGTGAACGCAGGCGAAATTCTTTATGAGAAATGTCAGGGTTGGTCTTCCTTTGGCTTGTCTCAGCTGTTATGAACAACACCCCTCTGGCTGCAGGATGGGAGCCAGGGTTTCCTGAGCTCTGACCTCAGCTTTCACAGAGACTTGCCAAAAGACCATTGCAAACTCCTAAATCCTCTGCCTCAGCCTCCCTACCTCAATATGACCGACATGAAACACTTGGGAACTTGTGTGTGTCCCAAATGGCACAGCAGATTATTCTAGAAAAGACATTTAGTCCATCACCAACCTCCAGAACAGCTCAATCCAGAGTACACCATTCCTGGCAGCTGCCCGGCCCTTCTACTCATAAAAAATTGTTTATTGTAGACTCCACCACATGCCTGGGCAGCACATCCTTACCTGCATTACCTAACTGCATTGGCTGCCCTTCCTGCTGGATTATTATTTCATTTTTATCGTAAATCCTAAATGTGTTACTGACATTACTGAAAGGCTGATTTAATGTTCGGTCCATCAGCACATCAAGGAGGAGGAGGAGGAGGAGGAGGAGGAGGAGGAGGTCAGCATTATTATAAAATTATTTAGGTTTGAAAAGCCTTCTAAGATCACCGAGTCTGAACACTAACCCAGCACTGCCAAGGCTACCACAAAACCACATCCCCAAATGCCACATTTACATAACTTTCAAATCCCTCCAGGGATGGTGACTCCACCACTGCTCTGGACAGCCTGTTCCAACACTTGACAACCCTTTCAGTGAATAAATTTTTGCTAATATCCAATCTAAACCTCCCCAGGCACAAATTGAGGCCATTTCCTTTACTACAATTGGTGATTCAGGACAGCTTTCAATATTTGAAAAGATTTTTTACACAAGTCAGGCAAAAGGGGAAATAACCCACAAATTCACCCTTTATTTTAGGTCCTGAAATCTGCTCTTTCCCTTAGTCAACAATTCTATGACTAACCATCATTTTTGTTCTTTAAAAGTGTTTTGGAAGAGTTTTGAAATTCAGATTTGCAAATGCTTGTAGCTGAACACACGTGTGCCTGTCCTCTTGGCTCGCTCCTAATTTAAAATAAACTATAATGAGATCTCTAGGTCAAAGTTCTCTAAAGTGAAGGAAAGAAGCATCACTAGAGGTCAGATAAATCTCAAGCTCTTCACTGACCTCAGCTTCAGGAGGTGGCATAAAGCAGAAACCAGGTCAGCTTCAAAGAGATGATCCTCCTTATGCTGAGCATGCAGGGACTAAATGAGAAAGGCCAAACATAGCTCACACACCTGATCTGGGGCAATGGAAAATCCCTTTTTAGGTGCTCTGACCATCACCATATCACCAGGTGGATCTCTGAATGTGCTGCTCAGTGCACAGGGTGGTTTTTCATGGGGACATCTACAAAGTACCCAGGAGTGGGAGATGCCTTCACCTTGCCTGCTGATCCTGCACTTCTATGATGGGTGTTGAAGAAAGAGACTCATTTCTTATCTGGTTCCTGGGAAGGGTGAAGGGCGTGGAAGGGCTGTTTTCTTTCCAAAAGAGACACACTGCTCATGCTTGTCTTTTTGAGGAATCATAGAATCACAGAATGGTTTGGGCTGGAAGGGACCTTAAAGAACATCTGGTTACAACTCCTCTGCCATGGGCAGGGACACCTTCCACTATCCCAGGTTGTTTCAAGCCCTGTCCAACCTGGCCTTGGACATTTCCAACAATCAGGCAGCCACAGCTTCTCTGGGCACCCTGTGCCTCGCTACCTTCACAGTAAAGAATTTATTTCTAACACCAGATCTAACCCTGTCCTCTCTCATTTTTCCCCCTTGTCTTGACATTCCATGCTCTTGTAAAGGGCTCCTCTCCCCATGTTGCTCAGGGAGGAGGAGGAGGAGGAAAATGGCATTGCAGCCATCCATTTTCTGCAGACTCTCCTAGAAATTGTCCTCAAAGCACCACCAGCAGCACCAAGTGCCATTTCACAGCGGGAGCCCTCATACACAGGGAGGAGAAGGGGTTTACAATTCAATCCCCTAAATGTCTCACACCCCACTGATTCCCAAAGCACGCCTCAAGGCTGGCCACCTCCAGGTATTACAGAACCACGACAGAGATGAGCCTCTGACCAGCTGACAGGACACCAAGCTGAAACTTGTGCATGGGGGAAGAAATTTGACAATATTTGTCAAACACACTGTCCCTGCTGCCCTGCCTCAGGAGGGTTCTGACTCTGAAACCTGAACTCCTGTTGATGATCAGTGGGTAACACAACTCCCCAGAGCAAAGACTGGCCAAGGATGGGAAGTGGAGGGAAGTTTTCTTCCTTGTGTTTTCTGCACTGGAAGGAGCTTTGGTCATGAATGGGAAACTTGGTGACCGGGAGCATGTGGGGTCACCAGCACGAATGCTTACCAGGCGAAAGTGAAAAGCAGAACTTCAGAAGGTCAGATTTCTTACAATTTAGTTTAAAGGAATTTTTCCTTTTAAATAGATGTCCAGCTGCAGCCAGCGTCCAGGAGCAGGATGGTGCCTCAGTCAAGTGTTCTCCAGACTGGGCAGCATTCCCAGTCACTTCCTACAAGACAGAGCCCTGCTTGGTGTGGGGTGAGGTCAGGAGAGGGCTTTGCCAGGCTGCTCCAAGTCCCTAATCCCTCTTGGGGGCAATCTCACTGTGATCCTGTCCCTTTGAAGGGATACCACCAAAGGGAGAGAACAGCAATTTTATGTGGGCACCGTGGGGTGGATGAAGCGCTGTGGGATCAGATAAAAAAGCCATAATTCCTGGAGAAGGGAGATGAACTGGAAAGCATTAGTCCTGCAGCCCCTTTGGCATGCTGAGGGTTGTTTTCTATCATTACCTATCAGCTTTTTCCTCCAGCAGTGCCAGTGATAAGCAAAACCATGCAACACCTACAACAACTCCCCAGCTGGGCCCACTGGCCAGCCCCAAAGAGACATCTCCCCTCCAAACACCTCTCTGGACAGAAATTTGCTTCCTTTCATGAGAGCTGGCAGAGAAGAAGGGCTGGCTGAATACCTGCCCTCATGTTTTGCCCCAGAGTGCTCAGCACTGCATCCTCTGGACCCCACAGAGGTACCAGGGGATGCCTGGGGGTCCTGGGGCCAGGGCAGGATCGGGGGCTGGTTGTCCATGGTCATCCATGTCCATACCTTGAGTCTGTAGGTTTCTGTCTGGCTGCATGGTGTGTGTTTAAATCCAAAGGACTGTAACTGCAGCTACCAACACAAACCAGGACCCTGTGCATGGAAGAGCATCAACTGCAGCTCTTCAGCTGGAAAATAACCCACTGCACTAATTTTCCTTGCTCTTTCCCCCATGTGAAAATAATGTTGGAGCAGACTTGCTGTCCCAGTGGAGCTACTTTGCACTACGTCCATCACCACAGTCCTGGCTGAATTTTCACATTTTCTTACAGAATCACAGAATCTTTAATGATGGAAGGGAGGTCTTGAGATCAACCCCCCTGCCTCCCTACAGCAGGTTACCTAGAAACACATCCAGGTGGGTTGGAATGTCTCTAGAGAGAGAGAGACTCCACACCCTCCCTGGGCAGTCTTTTCCAGTGCAACCCTCACTGTAAAGAAGTTCTTCCTCATATTGAGGTGGAATTTCTTGTGTTTTAGTTTATGGCTATTGCTCCTTGTCTGTCACTGGGCACCACTGAGAAGAGTCTGGCACCATGCCCTTGACACCCACCTTTCTATTTCTATGTATGGATGAGACCTTAGGCTTGCAAGGCCCTCCTGATCCCCTCTGGGTAACAGGAGACAAGGGTAGGAGCAGAACCCAGGTGTCCTGACAAAGAGCAGAGGATAAAAAAAACCCCATTCCTAAATCCAGCACTTACAGCTGCCAGTGAAACCTATCCCATTAACATTTCACTGCTTGGATTGAAGTGTGTTCCCTTCAGTTCAGAGCTGCTGTTGCAGGTTGGGGTCCCAGCAACGAAACAAAACAGTGGAGCTGAACATGTGAAGGCAGATATTTAATTCTGCTGCTAATGGCAGCCCAGAAACCTTGGTAAAAAAGAGGAAAACAGCCAACAAAACAAGTTACTGCATCAGACGAGTGGGAAACCCAACGAGTCGATGTCAGGAGTGAACCTGTGCCCTTTAAACTCACAGAATGTTCTGTACCTGGGGGAATGTCATTAAGGAGCAGCTCCAGAGGCACCATAAAAATGGAGAAAATGTCCCAGGGTACAGCTTGTGGGTGCAGAGGATGTGTTATCACCCAAATTCTGAGCTCTGTCTCTTGGCTGAACTCAATGCAAAAGTTGTCCCTAACAACTCTGCTGGGCTGCCCCGTGGCCCACAGCCTCGGAAGGAACAGGTGACCAGTGACACAGCCAGCACAAGCTGCTCTCCCTGGCTTTTAGGGCCAATTATAGGTTGATTTAACCTTTACTGAGAGCTCCAGCTACAAGGGAACACAAAACCATGGGTGGTGCTGGAAGTATCCATAGACATGGCATTCCATGGCACTGATTTCCACAGTGTGGGACTTTGAGGTTTGGTAGGAACCTTAAGCACTGATTTCCTCTTTCCAGACCTCAATTTAGACTTCAAGTGTTTGGTTTGGCTGGTGACTGGCCCCACTTAACCAGGCTGAAGCAGCCCTTGCCACGTGCCTGTCTGCCCAGGGGTTTGTCAGCTCATAGGGTGCTGCAGAACCAGTTTTCAACCAGCTCCTCAAACAGCAAATCTGAAAGAAAGAAATTAAAAAAAAAAAAAAAAAAAAACAAAAAAAACAAGGGAGCAGCTGCACTTGTTTTTGCTGCAGGAAGTTCTCTGATGGGGAGAAAACTTCCTTTTAAAAACAAGGCATTCGTTAGCACTTCTTGTTCTTCGCTTCGCAGTTGACTTTGGGTCATCGCAATATTGCAGCCTTTTTGCACCCGTCATCCAGCCTGCTGTTGCTCCAGTGGACAATAATCCCCTCTGGAGTTCCAGCAGCCTCCACTTCTCAGGAAAAAAATAAACTACTATTTTTTTCTTGCAGTCTTTTTTTTATTCCCCCTTTGTCTTCCCAGGTGAGCCATTTTGCCTACATGTCTCTCCCTCTTCACCCAAATCGCACCTGCTGGCACTAATTTTTAGCTGTTGAGCTCAAGATCTAATACCAGCTAATATCTTATCTCCTGCTTCCAAACCAGCACTTCACAGCAGACAAACAAACCTGTTTCCTCATTGCAATGATTTTTTAAGTACCATAAACCTGCTATCACCTCCCCTTTGCTGAGGATATTCCTTCCCCCCCAAGTTTGGCTGAGCTCTTTACTACCTCTACCACACATTTGAAAATGCTACCAGAAATGGTCAGTTTGGGTGCCTCTGATGCAGATTTACCACCTTGGGCTAAAATGCCTGGACTGTTTTCCAGTTCTTCTCACCTGTGGCATCACCACTGTCAACTCAAGAATAACAAAAATCCAGCACTGAACATTCTTTTCAGCTACTAATGAGCTGAGCAAACACCAGCTCTGACAATGACCTGTAAGAGAAAGATCTGGAGGTATAAAACCCCAAGCCACATTTTTTTGTGGGCAACCTGGTGTTGTGGAAGGTGTCCCTTCCTGTGGCAGGGAGTTTGGAACTAGAGGACTTTTCAGATCCCTTCCAACACAGACCCTTCTATGGCTTTGTGATTTCACAGCATGGCAGAACTGAGGTTTCTGATGTTGTAAGGTTTCCATCAGGTATTTAACCTGGCAGCATGGGAATGGTGCATGGGAATGACTTGCTGGTGGCTCTCAGTGGAAATCCCTTAAGTTGCATCCATGGATGCACCTACCCCATGGCTTACACAAAAACTGCTGTGCTGGGACCAGAGGAAGTGTCTCCTCCTCCCATTACCTGAGAAACATCATTTTGGATCGTCCAGGTGGCCATTGTCAACTTGTGTCTTCTCCTGACATCCTGCCTTCCCCCAGAAACCCAGAGGCACCACCCAGATCCTCCTGCCCTGTCTCCTGCCAAGGGATCAATGCAGTTTTCCATGACTGGCATGGCTGAGCTACCAAAATGCCATGAAATTTCTCTGCAGGAGAGAAAGCATTGAGAAAAACAGCAAAATAACCTGTGTTCTGTGTGGTTGGCACAGAGATGCAGCCCTGTGCTGGCCAAAGCAGCAAGTCCTGGCATTTCCTGGCTCCATGACCTGCACTGGGAGAACCACAGTGATTGAGGCTTGTACTGACACGGGCAGAGTTCTGGCAGCAAGAGTTGTTACTGAACTAAATCCCTGGCAGCTGCTGGTGAATGGGTCGACTTTGCATCAAAAATCTCTCAGGAGCAGTATACAAGGCAAGAAATTTACAGGATGCGTTTGTTTCCAAATATGCCGGGAAATTATCCTGAACTGCAGCTGACAAATGCTTGGGGGAAGTTTTCCCCAGAGATGTGGATGGGCTGAAGGTGGATTGTGGCCAAGGCTGCCCCATGGGAGAGCTCAGGGTGTAAATGGAGCCAAGCCCAGAGTGCAAGGAGAGGAGGGGAATCCTCCACATCTCCAGGGGCAAAGGGGGAAATGACTATTTTGGCTGCTCATCTGCATAAAGGAGAAAACCTCCAGATCCCAGAGCAGCTGGTTTGGAGATCAGCCTTGGCTGTGGGTGGTGTGGCTTCCATGAGTGTGTGCTGCACATTCCCCAGGGTCCACAGACCAGCAGAACTGCCAGCACAACGTGGTCACCCCCTCATCATCATCCTTCCATGGTCATCTCCCCATGGTCATCCCTCCAGGGTCATCCTTACCTGGTCATCCCTCCAAGGGCAGTCTGGGGCCCTGTTCCCTTCCTGCCACCTCGTGCCTCCCCGACCCTTTTCCCCAGACTCCCAGTCCCTCCCGTTAACCCATCCCAGGAGGGTCACGGCTCCCTGCAGGGTGGTGGCAGAGTGATGCCCCACCCCCTGAGCTGTCCCCACTGTCCCCAGGAGCCGTGACATCCCATGAGCTGTCCCCACTGTCCCCAGGAGCAGTGCTATCCCATGAGCTGTCCCCAGGAGCAGTGCTATCCCATGAGCTGTCCCCAGGAGCAGTGTCATCCCATGAGCTGTCCCCACTGTCCCCAGGAGCCGTGACATCCCATGAGCTGTCCCCACTGTCCCCAGGAGCAGTGCTATCCCATGAGCTGTCCCCAGGAGCAGTGTCATCCCATGAGCTGTCTCCGCTGTCCCCAGGAGCTGTGACATCCCATGAGCTGTCCCCACTGTCCCCAGGAGCAGTGCTATCCCATGAGCTGTCTCCGCTGTCCCCAGGAGCCGTGACATCCCATGAGCTGTCCCCACTGTCCCCAGGAGCAGTGCTATCCCATGAGCTGTCCCCAGGAGCAGTGCTATCCCATGAGCTGTCCCCAGGAGCAGTGTCATCCCATGAGCTGTCCCCGCTGTCCCCAGGAGCAGTGCCACCTCCTCAGCAGAGCCCATGGTGCTCAGAGTCCCCAGTCAGCCCTGCTGGCCGCGACCCCGCATTATGGGGTGCCCCTGAACCCCATTTCAGCCCCCAGTGTCAGCTTCCCAGCAGTGAGAGGCATCGCAGAGAGGGGACAAGGACCTGGGTGTGACCCTGGAAAGTCCAGCATCACTTCAGCTGCTCCTTTCCCTTTGGCTTTCACCCACTGCCCTTCGCTGGCACCCTGCCCAACCCAAGCTGATGAAGGTGTCCCCTTTCTTCACCTCAAAGCCGCTCTGGGTGTCTCTGTACATTGTCCCCTCGCTGCCACAGCAGCTGTGGAGGTGCCAGCAGTGCCAGCCCAGCCCCGTGCTCATGGCTCTGCTTCCCTCTAGTGACAGCACGGCCTCACATCAGCAGGATGACTGCTCTTCCCTGGAGCCTGTGGGGACAGAATCCTTGGGACTGGAGCCCTCACTGCAAGCCCCATGGATGGGGTGTGGGAGCATCTCCATCCCCACCGAGTTGTGTAGAGCTTGACATGAAAGATTCTTTGTCCACTTGAATAATCTTCATTTCTCTGTCCATGTCCTCTGCCTGCACCTGTTCATGGGCATTCCCTTCCCCAGCACAGTGCTGGGATGCTCCAGACCTTTGGGAAGGTGAACTGGGAAAGGCTGATTTGGAGAGGAGGAAGTTGGTGGGAGACGTGACCCCTTCCCACAAACAAACGAGCCCAGCTCCAAAGTCCTTCCAGCATTCACACCCACCTTCCTCATGGAGCAGCAATGAGGATGGGTGAGGATGGAACAGGGACAGGGCTGGACTCCAGTCCAGTGTCTGGGGCACTCAGCTTGGGAAAAAGCAGCCCCAAATCCTTTCTTTTCTATTAAAACACCTCTCAATGTAATCTCATTTACAAATCATGGTTCATTTCTCTTTTGGTTCCTCTACACAGGGTCTCTCCTGTGGTGGCCAAAAGCAGCCATGTCCTAATAACAAACCCATGCTTTCTGCAAGATGCAATCTCTCTGATCTCTCAGTACAGGTTATTTTTTTTAATCCCAAAGCTTCTGTACACGAAGCATTTTCTTCAAGAAACCTGTTTCTCTCCACAATTTTTCTAGGCTCTCCTCATCGCTATTTAACAGCTAGACTGCTCCTTGAGGAGCTTTGAATGTACTTTCTATTCAATTTTAGCCCCCCTCCAAGGTTGTTCCATGATCCAAACCATGATCCCAATGTCTGTGATGTTCCAAGTGCCTCATCCCATGCCCCAAAAATGTGTTCTGGAGCTTAGGGGGCTTTGCATCCTGGTCCCTAGGACCCACCACCCATGCCATGGCAGTGCTCAACATCCCCTCCTCTGCTCAGCTCAACATTTCCAGCCCACTTTCCCTTGCCTGAGACTCCTTGATCTCCCATCACTCAGGGATTGGCACCATCTCTGGAGGGGCATCTCCAGGTGCTCCATGTCCCCATGGCAGCCCTGCTGTCCCTTTGCTGGGAGGACCCATTGAGGGATCATCGCTCCAGGAGCCTCTGGCAGCCAGGCCCCACCACCGTGGCTTGTTCACTCGGATTTGTCCCCTCACTGATTGACCCCCTGACTCCTGGCCAGCCAATCCTGAATGTTTATTCACTGGGGGAAAACTTCCCTTTGCCTCATAATTGATTGTTTCTGTCTCTGCCATTTTCTGCTTCATCACCGCCTTGTTTCGGGAAGAGGGGCTTTTTGGGGAGGTGAATCATTGTTCTGTGGATTTTCCTGCATGCTCAGTTCATCAGCTGCCCCATCCTCTCCCCCTTGCTGCTGCTTCCCCCGATTCACCCATTCCCCAGAGCGAATTGATTCACCGTTGAGGTTTATTTTTGGCTTCCAGCTGTTGGTTCCTCGCAGCTGCCTTGAGCTGGTGTGCTCCTCTCTGCTCCCCCAGAGTCTCTCCTCCTCCTCCTCCTCACTTTCCTCCTGCTGCTACTCCTGGCTATATTCCTCCATCCTATTCCCCTGCTGCCTCCTCCATGCAGTGTTTGGCTGTTTTTAATGGTCTGAGTGTGCCCCACTGATAACAACCAGAAGCTGGAGGGCAGCAGGAGTGTGGAGAGAGAACATGTGGGGTGAGCAGGGCTTCAGGGTAAAATGCCACCAACCTCTGAAGGCTACCAGGTTGAAGGGCTGCCACTCAGTCCCTGATTCAGGCTGAGCACACACAACAGCGGGATCAAGCCTATTCCTTCACTCCTACATGTTTAAAAGGAATAAAATTCAGTAGCTGTGATTTACCTGAGCTGATGCTACAAGCACAAGATGTCCAGGGTGCCTTTAACCACTGGTCCCCACCAGATCCAAGGGAGCTGCTGCCTGTGAGTCAGTGAAGCCACAGAGACATGGAGAGGGGGGATTTAGGCAGCTTGATGCCAACTGCAGCACCTAAAGCCAAGCCCTGGGTCTGTAAATGCCCCAGCTCAGCTGTTCTTTAATCCCGGAGGCGTCTCAGTTCTGCAGTGCCCTCGGCACAAGGGGGATCCTGGCCAGGCAGGGGCTGGGTCCCAGGGAGCTTCCCCTGACCCTGCCCTTGTGTCAAACCTTCCTCGATGTACAAACTCCTGCGGGGTTTCAGCACAGGGGTTTAGCCCTGGGTGCTCTCCCACCACAGGAACCAAGGACTTGGGGTCTCTTGGACACAGGACACGGTGGTGGTGAGCTGAAATCCACCCCCCTCATTTGGGTAACACACTGAGCTCAGCTTCATTCCTCTGAGAGTTTTTTTCCAACTTTTCCTCACTCCTGGGACACTCCTATGAAATCCTTCCCATTTTCAAGTCCCCTTTTTGCTGCCTGGGGATCCCTGTGCCTTTCCCCACACACCCTCCCTGCCCTGATTTGGCATTCACTCACAGCAGCCCTTACCTCAGGTGGTGTTTGTGTCTCCCATTTGGGTGATTATTGACCCAAAACCTGTGATTTAGGCATTTTCCACTTCCTGAGTCCAGGTGCTCTGGCCTTGGATCCCATCCCAGGCCGTGCCAAGCTCAGGTTTACACAGCTGCAGGCACCAGGCAATTCATCTCACCAATGACTTGTTTTTCCCCTCATTTTTGCCCAGTAGTTTCTGCTCAAATTCCAGTTCCTTCTGGGGCTGGATGAAATAGCTGGGAGCACAGATCCAAGCCCAAGTGAAGCCTGCTGGGAGAAAACCTTTATCCACCCCATTTGCAGCCACACTGGTGCTGTGCTGGGTTTAACGTGGGGATGTTTGCAGCCTTTTCATGAGAATGGTTTGGGGTGGAAGGGACCTCAAAGACCATCTAGTTCCAACCCCCAGATCATTTGGGGCTAAGCTGAGCACCTCCTGGAAAACTGAACAGGCTACAAACCATGCTCTCAGGTGTGAAATGCTGTAAAAATAAGTTGCACTATCACAGCTTGCTGCGGTTCAACCTCCATCAGGCACAAATTCCACAAACTTCTGCCTTCCCCTTGCCTGAGACTCTGCACGTCTGGTTTTTCCCCACTAGGTCGCAGCATTAACTTCTATTTTCCTCTCCTTACCGAAGCAAGAAACTGGGGACTTTTTTTCAGCAGGCAGCTCTGCCTTGTCCCCCTCCGTCCCCTCCTGGCTCCTGCACGGGGTTCCCGGCGGCTGTGGTGACTCAGTGTGGGGTGGCCAGAGTGTCCCCTGGGGTCCCCCCAGAAGGGTCTGGGCTCCTATTTGCATCTGGGCTCGCCTGGTCATATTCATTGTGAAATTAAAAGTGAAAAAAGTATTAATCACTAATTACAACGCCAGCATGAAGCCTGGAGGAAGGGGACAATGAAGGACCACCAACGCACTCCTTATCTCTCCTCCCAGACAGCTCTTTCCTCTGGTGTTGATGACTGAGTTGTTCCTGCTGATTTACAGCTTCATCCTCGTGAACTGGCACGTAGGGAGGTTTCTAGCATGGGAAACACGAGTGATGTGTGCAACTCTTTCCCCTGGCCCAACCCTGCTGCCACCCCCTCCAAAGGCAGGACAGGATGCTCTGGATGTTCCCTCCTGGATGGGGTTGGGTCTAGCAGGAAACCTGGACCTGTTGCTTCCTGCAGGGGCTTCCCATCTCCCCAGTAGTGCAGTCTGGAGGTGTCTGCTGTGGGAGGAGTTGTAAGCTGCAGTCTGGACCCTCCACATGGACAGAAAGCCCCCAGCGTGGGAGATGGGGCTGGGTCCCATGGGAGATGCTGGTGCTGGTGACTCATCCCCCACAGGTGTGCCCACAGATGCTCTGGCAGCTGCCCTGGCTTTGGGGGAGCACAGCGGGGTTTGAAGGAGCGTTTCTGTGCTTTCACTATGAGCAAATGGTGCCAGCAGTGGGGAGAGAGCCCTGCACAGCCCTGAGAAGCTGATAGTGAGGTAAGAACCCACATGAAAGGTGGGTGTGAAGACAGCCAAATTCCTCCCTGTTGTGCTGGTCTGTGACAAAAGGCACCAGTGGGAAACTGGGACATGGGAGGCTCAGGCTGGATGCAAAAATCTCTAATTGGGAGACAGTGCTGCCCTGGGACACAGCTCACCAAAACTGTACCCCTTATATTTAGGGGATTTAGGGATTGGCCAGACCTTGGCTGACAGCCTGGCTGCACTCCTGCTCAGAGTGGGAGGCTGGACTTAAGATGTTCCTTGGAACCAACATTTCTATGCAAGTTTGATTAAAAATAATTGGTTTTCCTGCTTCTGTGTGTCCTCGAGCTGCTTTTGTGCTGTCTCTGCAGCCCTGAGCTCTCCAGCTTATGAAATGTTGGTGTTTCCAACAGCAACAGTGATGCAGAGCTCCAGAGGTGGAGGAAGCAGCGAGGAGGAGCACAGGAATCCCCTGCGGCAGCAGGAAATGCCTGGGCAGATGGGTGCCAGGTCCCCTTCGGAGCCATCCAGGCATTGTGCCACGGTGAATTACCATTCCTCCTGCTCCCAAGTCCTTCTCAGCTCTCTCCTACTCAAACCCACACCCCAGGGGCCTTCTGAGGTCTCGGCTCACTGGTGCTGTGCTCATCTCCCCAGCTCCTGTCCTGTGTTTGAGATAGATCCTTTGCAAACTCACCAGCTGGCAGCTAGAGCTAAAGCTAGAGCCTCACAAATCTCCCCTCACTGCCCCACTGCTTCCCTCTGCCAGAGCCAAGTGCAAGGTGCTGAGGCTGGAGGGTGTTTTCAGATGTGGGACACGGTCACTCCAAACCTCCTTGGCCAGAGGACTCTGCAGCAGAGATAAAAGGTGGATGAGCTGGAAGCTCCGGCTTGGAGGGAGCCCAGGACTCCTCACGTGTCCTCGTGCGGATGGATGTGGCTGTGCCTGAGGCAGCTGAGAGCACACAGTGTTCAGCACTGCTGTTCCCAAGGGCTCCAGGAGCTGGAACATCTCAAGAGGAGCACTGCAGCCTCACCCTTAGGGTTTTCCTGGCGTTTGACCAAGTCCCACAAGCACAAGCTATTCCCAACACAACAAACACAGAAACGCTCGGCACCGCTGGCTTCCCTCTGCCCTCCCACTCCTCCCGTGGTCTGCTCTGCTTCCCCAAACACAATTCCTCCATAGCTGCCTCCACTAAAGCAACGATGGACCCAAGATCTGAGCACCTGAGGTAACCCCCAGGTTTTTCTATCCCAGATCCAGCTTCTCTGTGCTGCCCTTGCTCTGTGATGGGGCTCATGGGAGCCGCAGAGGGTAGGAGAGGTGAAGAGATCTCCACATTGCTCATGAGTACTCTGGCTTGAATGATATCCTGTTCTTTCCTTCCAGACCTGTGGCTTTTTACCTGCAGTGACCTTCCCTGACTTGTTGTTTACCTTGCGAGAAAGGGAACATTTGCTGCCTAGTGGAGCTCAGCTACAGCTTTTCAGTCAGCGATCAAAACACTCGAAAGCCAAGAGCAGCATTTGAATTTAAAAATCATAATTACAGCGCCCAAGAGGCAGAAGTTGGAAGAGGGCAATGAACAAAGCAGGGGGTTGGAAGAAAACAAAGAAAGGCATGAGAGGAATCTGAGCTTTGAACAGAGAGTCCTGAATATCTTGCACTGGCTACTTCAAATTGGGCACCCGAAATTAATAGATTCTTTGACCTTCGTTTCTCTGTGCTCTGGTTCTTTGTTTGTAAAGCAGAAACCACAATAGAGCCTCACCAAGAAAAAAAAGATCACAGCAACTGCTCCAGCCAAAGCACTCAGATGCTGCAGAGAGGAGGATGAAGAAGGAAAAAAAAATCCCAACCCTGTATGGCTTTTCAGCAAGTGAGTACCAGCATCACGTGTGGGGAGTGGGGCAGTGTCCTCTGGAATAAAAAATATCTCCCACTTGTGTAATTAAGGATGAACCACACACGCCCACGGGGGTTCTGTGGGCACCCTGAAGGCAGGAGTCTCTTAACTTTTAAATGCTTTCTCAACCTTGTCACTTCTGGTGTTATTTTGATGGGTTTTACGCACAAGACTCTGCTATATTAAGAGCACTTCTATGAATCTCACATGTAACTGCCTGCAGAGGAAAGCCTGGCACAAACAAACAGAGCCTCGAGGCTGCTCCCTCTGGTCTAAGGAGCTGGATATTGCAGTTGGGCAATTCCAAGAACAGGTACAGAGAAAGGATGGGGAGCAGCCCCGGGGAGAAGGACTTGGGGGTGTTGGTGGATGAGAAGCTCAACATGACCCAGCAGTGGCTGATGGCAGCCCGGACATCCTCCAAGTCCTGGGCTACATCGCAAGTGTGGGCAGGAGGTCAGGGAGGGGATTCTGCCCTCTGCTCTGTTCAGGTAAGATCTCACATGCAGAGCTGCCTCCAGCCCTGGAGCTCACAGCACAGGAAAAATAGGGGTGTGTTGGAGTGAGTCAGGAGGAGGCCACAAAGATGCTCCAAGGGATGCAGCCCCTCTGCTCTGGAACCAAGCTGGGACAGCTGGGGAGAAAAAAAGGCTCCAGGAAAACCTGAGCCCCTTCCACTGCCTAAAGGGGCTCCAAGAGAAATGGAGAGGGACTTTGGAAAAGGGCATGGAGTGACAAGTAGAAATAGCTTCCCACTGCCAGAGGGCAGGGTTAGATGGGATATTAGGAAGGAATTGTTCCCTTTGAAGCTGGTGAGGCCCTGGCACAGGGCTTGGAGCAACCTGGGACAGTGGAAGGTGTCCCTGCCCTTGGCAGGAAGGTTGGAACTGGAGGATTTTTAGGTCCTTTCCAACCCAAACCATTCTGTGATTGTTCTGGTTATCATCACCGACCCCACCATCACGTTACTTCACTGGATCTCACTACAGGATCCCATCAGACTTATTACACTTGAGTCTCTGCAGTGGCTGCAAGAGAAAGGATAAAATCCACATGCCCTAATTCTAGAGTCCTGCTCCTTTAAACAGATGTGGGAGAGAGGGTTGGTAAATCCTTGGACAGTTTTTCATCTTGCCTCGACTGGGCTGGGCTTCGGGCTCAGTCTGTTGTCTGGTCCCCTGTCATAGCTGCTGTTGTAATGATTCATCCATCTGGTTTTCTGGGAAAAGAAAATGAGCTAGGGAAATGTTTTTTGGTTTTGCTTTTTTTTTGGCTGTATCTTTCCTGAAACAGTTACAACTTTGCACCCACTGGAGCTGACGGGGGGAGAAGGAGTTCTACGCATCACTTTTCGCTTGCTGGAGCAGAGACAGGAGTGCTGAGAATCCCATTCCTCAAACTCAGACCGTGACAGTTTTGTCCTGAACTGCGTTTCCAAGGAACAAAAAGGATCCAACAAGCCCCAGCAGAAGATCCAGGCAATCTCCAGCGGGTGCACTGGACAAAATCTCATGTTGATCATTCTGGGGACACCCGCTCCTTCTGCTGGCTCCTCTCCTGCCTGAGCTCTCCAGAAATGATGTGGGATGAGCTGCAGGGAGGCAGCTTGGACACAAATCCAGATGGAAAACAAGGACACTGAAGGTCTTCTCATCGGATTGAAACAGCTACTCTCATGAGTGGTGTAATTTACCATAAATCAGATAATTATGGGGAAGAAAAAAATCAGAGGAGTTCTCACTGGGCCATGTTCAGTCTCAGAGTGTGACAGGAAGCCACACCGGACTTTTTCCTTGTTGATTTGCACACTAAGGATGAGACAATGTGCCCATCCAGCTGGGGACACCAAGGCAGCCAACCTCCTGGTCAAGGAAAGTGGCACTGCAAAGTCCCTTTTTCAGCAGCTCTTAAAAACAGGTTATAAGCTAGCCAGCTCCAGAGGAGACCCCTTGTCCTCGCTCCAGGAATGCATCTTCTTGGTCCAAGCTTGGTTAGAGGTTAGACTGGGAAAGCAGCAGGCTGCCTGGGAGAAATCACTCCTCCATTCAGACTCATTAATGAATTTCCATCAACGGGGTCAGGTATCAAAGTTCTTTTCTATGCTACAGGAGCAAACCTTCCTGTGACAAATTCCTGCCCTTATTCTGGCTCCGTGTCTGTTACAAGTGACTCCTGTGAGAACCAGATCCTCCTCGAACCCACCAGCACAGGAACTGCCCCTCCTTGCTGGTCCAGCATCCTTCCTCTCCCGTTCCCCCTTTTTCTTTAGGTCTCCTTCTCCTCACCAGCCTTCCCTCGCACTTGCCCATTCCATGATTTCATCCGAGGTGGGTGGTGAGCTTGCTCTCCCCCGCGCAGCCTCTTCCCAGCGGCTCCCGGGATCGCTGCCAGCTCCTCTCCACCCACGGCCTCTCCCGAGAGCCGAACTGCGCGGCTCCCGCTGCTGCCCGTGCCAAGGCAGCATCTCACATCTGCTGGGCTGCCTCGGCCAGGGGAAAGGGGGACAAGGAGCTCCTCAGATATCCCCCTGCACCAGCGCCTTCCAGGGGTTGGCATCTCCACCTCTGCATCCCATGGGATCTCAAGCTTTCCTCCCAGGACACGGCGATGGAGCGCTGAAGTGACACTTGAATGTTCAAAAACTGCAAACCCAAATCTGAGTTTAGAAAAACAGTTTTGTGGGGCAAAAACCAAATGAAAACTGCCCCTTTTTAACCCTTTTCTTCTGAGTGGAATCTCCGCGTGGATTTAAGCATTCTCAGCCTGGCTGATGCAGGAGCACCAGGCAGTGAAGTCAACTGGTCCCATGGCTTCAGAGATTGTACAGCTGAACATGGCAAATCAAATTTTGAATTTGTCAAACCAAAGTGTTAAAACTGAAAACAAAACACAGGACAGCTTCTCAAACCTCTCTGGTTATTCCCTCCGCTCTCTTGCCATGATTTTAAAAAATTAATCTTTTGACTGTTCCTCCTGATGCCATTTCTGTGAGTCCATGAAACCATTTTCTCCTTGTCAGAGAATTCCGACGCCGGTGATTTATAGGCTTTGCTTGGAACGCAGCACACAAGTACTTCACTTTTTCATTCGCCCTTTCTAAACGTTTTTAACGATCTGCTTCCTCAGATCTGTTTACATTTGGGACATTAAAAGCTAAGCAACAACTCCATTATGAGCAAGAACACCATAAAAATTCCACCATTGCCAGGAAACATCTCAATACAGTGACAAACGTAGCCACTCTCGTCCTGCTGCTCATCCGTGGGAAGACTGGTTTATAAATTATTCATGAATGCCTTAAAATTTCCAGGCTAATCTCAACTAAAAAGTGGGGGTTTTTACACCATTGTTTCGCTCCAAAGTTCTCCAACTGGAATTTTGATTTGCATAGCGAAATCTGAAAATTTACTTGCAGTGAATTTCTCTTAAAGTTGTGATTTCAGTTCTCACACTGGAAACATAGTGGAAAGTCTTTACGTGACAACTTATTTGTAAGCCTGGAAATCCGTGATAATTCTCATGAATTTCCTGAGAAATTTAAGTTTTCCCGGAGGTGATTTTTGAGAAGGCTCAGATTAACAAGGATTTTGGCTCCAATCCCATCACCCCATGGCATTTTTAGTAATGATGAACTATCGGGGGGACTGTCAGGCCATTCTCTTCCCAGTCTGTTCCACAGTGAGGACAGGCAAAGACTGAAGATTTAATCATGGCAAAATTTAACAGAGAAAATCGCTCTGTGGTCCTCTGGAGGCTATTAACAGACCAGCTCACTCACCTGTGCTCGTGGATTTTACAGCTGTCAGTCTGTTCTGGGATTTAATCCACACGGTGACATTGGAGTATCTCCCAGGTAAAATCATCAATTATAAATAAATCCCGTTGGGTTTTTATGCAGTAATTTTATAGAAGAACAGACAGGCATGGTATTTGAAGCAATGAAGTTAAAAGAGTTGCCTTACATCCTTCTTGATGTCCATGCATTGCTTGGAAAATTGTTGCCACAGCCAGCTCCTCCACACAGCACTTTGATGCCTCTTCCCAGCCACTTCATCCCAGGCCGTGCTGCTCCAAATGAGGGTCAGTGTCCTGCTTTCCAGGCTGAAATCCAGCCAGAGATACACAGGGCTTGACACACTGATTGATTTAGGAAAGTAGAGACCAAAAAAGACTTCCCCCTGCAGCAATATGTGAATAATTTTCCCTGTGAGGGTGGTGAGGCCTTGGCACAGGTTGCCCAGAGAAGCTGTGGCTGCCCCTGGATCCCTGGAAGTGTCCATGGCCAGGCTGGACAGGGCTTGGAGCAATCTGAGATAGTGGAAGGTGTCCCTGCCCATGGCAGGGGGATGGAACTGGATGGTCTTTAAGGTCCCTTCCAACCCAAACCATTCTGTGACTCTGAATTCCACCAGCACCAAAATACTCAACTCTACTTTGTGATCCCAAGGCTCTCCTCTCCTTTTCAGGCCAAGGGGGCTAAAAAAACTTCTCTGACATGGCGAAAATGGGTTTATTGACTTGCCCCCAGGACTGAAGACAGATCAGCTGCTTCCATGGCAGGTTCTCCAGAGAAGAATCCTTTGGGGGAGATGGACACGAATGCTGAGAAGGCAGCACAGACAGAAACTGCATTTAAGGGGACTTAAATACCCAACAATCCAGGCAGCAGAGCAGGCAGCCACACCTCTCCATGGATTGTTCTTGGAAAGTTCTTGGAAATCTAGTAGAGTGAGAATGACATCAGGAAAATCAATTTTTTTGCCTCCCACTTTAAGTAGCTGAATGGGAATAACTTCTGTAAGGGCCTGTAAGCATTGCACTGACCAGTACACACTGAACATCCTCTTGTCTGCTCAACAGCAGAGGTGGGAGCATGCAGCTCGTCCAGCTTTTCTCCTTGGAGCCCCAAAGTTCTGGATGTTTCCAGAGGAGATGCACCTGCAGCACCTGGAGAAGAGAACCCAGCAGTTGGGTGGACCATTTTCACAAACCAGGAGAGCAGAGCTGTCTTAGTGACACCTGAAAAGTGAGAGCCTCTCGTTGCAGGCAGCTTAACCCAGGTTGCTTCACTGGAGTTTGCTTCACTGCCCTCACTGGATCTGATTTACCAGATAGAAATTCTAACACTATTTTCATTAGGATTACCCAAACAAGGAAGAATTCGCTCTGCTGGCACCTTGACACTGCTGTGAGCTCTAACAGACTGTTTGACTGCACAGCAAAGCCCTGCCAACACAAGCCTCTGCTGTTTCATACTTAGCAAAGGTCCCAGCAGGACTCGACCAGCCCACAGTAAAAGCCACAATTCCCGAATTTATCCTCCTCGTACCTCTGCTGCCCATTCTGGCTCTGGAAATGTGTGCTGAGGACACAGCAGATCCCACACAAACAGGTTATTTTTGGTGAACAAATCCCAAACTGGCTTGAAGAAATCAGGGAGCATCTTGTAGAATATCACAATTTTGCTCGTTTACTGTTCCACTCTTTCATAAGCACCTCATGCATGGATGTTTCATCAATTAATGTTGAATATTGTATCAATTATAATGAAAATTAGAGTTCTGACCCTCGATTTATTTGCTGTGAAAACAAAGCAGTTTTTCATTATCACCCCAAGCCACTACTCAACATGATCAGGGGATTTTCCCCCCAGATTCCCAATATACAATGGATTTCACAGAACATCCTTAGGTAGAAGCCTGACATTTTGAGACTGTGATGCAAGATCACACAAATTTCAGACAAATTAATTGCAACAATTGAAATTTAGGCTTGATGAATTAGAATGAAGTGGTCTCAAGACTCATTAATAAAAACTGTGTACACTGAGACATTTCCAAAATGCTTATGCATTAAAAATTTCCCAACAGACATCATCCTTCTCTCCCTCTCATCCCACCATCCAGCATATTTTGTATTAATCCCGAAGTGAGAGGGTTTTTTTGGGAGAAGCAGTTGACTTCCAGTGCTGCTTTTGGCTTAGTCCAGGCGTTGATTTCATTTTAACATCATTCCAGAACACCAGCAATGAGACAAACTTTTCTGGCCACGGAAACAATCCCCCTGCACGTTACATTTTGTGATGGTTGCAGGGTCTGTCAACAGGAGGACGGAGCTTCCAAACAAACGGTTTAAGTTATCCACTGACTGGTGTTTTGAGACTGGTGCAGGTTTTGTAGGCACCATTTTCCACCCAAATCTGTGTGACAGGGGAGACTGTCTTCCAGTAGAGTTTTTAAAAAGCCAGGAGCTGAGAGAAAAGAGGATAAATTTTAAAAAAACCCAAAAAACAAACAAACAAACAAAACACAAAAAAAAGAAAAGAAAAAAGAAACTCGTTATGAACGCTTCTCTCTTCCTCAGATGTATTTTACACTGAAATGCTTCTGTTTTCATCAAGCATTTTTCTTCCTTTTTTCATCCCTGTTGCTGTAAGGAAGATCCAGCATGAGCAGGGCACAATCCTGTGTGTGAGCACACAGTCACACCACCAGCAGTGCTCATGTCTGGAAATCGAGATCCAAGCACTTGGCAGCTCCATTTTCCTGACTATATGGTGCAAACAGAAGAAATTACTGCAGCTTCAGAACCTCTTGCCTTTCAGTAGAAGGAATGAAAATGTTATTGACTTCTTCACCTGTTTCTGCACCACTTTGTAACTGCTTCTAACCTTAAGATTAGTTTTTGTGTTAACAAGTCTCCTGCAAATCCAGACATTTCGATCCTACACGCACAGCACAAGCAGCAAAACTCCAAACAGATCCATCTGCTCCTTCAGGGACTTCCCACAAGAAATCATTTAAGCAACTGTCTGCATGGGAGCTACTTAGGCAGTGGATGTACTGAAAACTTGCAAGTGATTACTTGCAAGTCACGCTTCCAACACCACTTAATTCTGCACAGCTTTTAACCTCCACAAGAACATCTGTCAAACCCCCTGAAACATGGAGTGCTCTGCATCCTACTGCAAACTCCCCATGCTGCTAGCCAGTCTACATTTTCCATATTTTAATAATTTGTTGCATTAATTTAAGGGCTTAACCTACAGTCTTTTGTACTGAAACAGTACTCGCCACTTCTTAAAGCTCCATCTAAGGAGAGGCAGAGCATGGGGATCTCATGAATGGATGGAAGCAAAGAGACTTGAAAAAGGTCACAAAAGTTCCTTGTGGATTGTGGTTATTCTAATTGGAAATAAAGACCACCTCATTCCAACCCCCTGCCATGGGCAGGGACACCTTCCACTATCCCAGGTTGTTCCAAGTCCCATCCAACCTGGCCTTGGACACTTTCAGGGATCCAGGGGCAGCCACAGCTTCTCTGGGCAACCTGTGCCAAGGTCTCACCACCCTCACAGCCAAGAATTTCCTCCTAACATCTCATCTAACCTTGCTCTCCTGAAGCCATTCTCCCTTGGCCTGTCACTCCATCCCCTTGCCAAAATCCCTTCTCCAGCCTTCAATATACTTTCAATATGTTTTCATACATCTGAACAACTTGGAGGAGATAAAGGTAAATTTGCTTCCAACAACCAGCCACAACCTTAGAAATTCCTCTGGATCTTCTGAATATTCAAAAGCTGCTCCACTTGTTTACAAAATCCCTCTTTTTTTGTTTCCCCATATGAATAGTGGGAAAAGCAGTGCATTGCTGAATTCACCAAGACATCCAGGAAAACATCTCCTGCTATGCCTTGCTGCAGGTTGGTGCGTCCTATGTTGCTGTTGTCCTAGGTTGGCTGATGGTATTAACTCCCAAAAAGCCGGATGCAGAATGACCAGCTGATGGAAGGATGATTTTCAGAGATTATCTTCATGGATAATGAGATTCTACAAGGAACTGGGGACATGATCCACCTTCCACTCTGCCTCCAGCCAGTTGTGTCTGTGAAGAGCTGAAATTTCACAGAAAAATTCTTATATAATAAACACCCTTGGAGAGGTGACTCAGGTTTTTTATGGCTTACTCTGTAAGGAGAGTACGAGAGGAGAATGCAAGAAGCTCTCAAGGCTGGCAGGGAAAACCTCCATGAGATCTTGCTTTCAGCACGTCCTGAGTATGGGAACTGCAGACTGGAAGCTTTCCTGCTGCTCCTTTTATTTCCTCATACCTCACAGACAGATCATTAAACCAACAGGGTGGGGTTCTTCTTCTTTGATCCAAAGTCCACACTGGTTATTCTCTCTGGGAAAGCCATCTCCCTTGATCTTCCCTCTCAGCTTTCCAAACCATTCCAAGGATCACCTTCACACAGAGTACCTAAACCAAGACCTTGAGTTATACATTTCACAATCCCCCACCTCCCACAGTTTAAACTTGTAGCATTTCTGAATTCAGCAACTCCAATCACTAAAACACCACACTTCCCTGTTTCCAGTCCTGGATAATACCATTAAAGCTTCTCTCTGGAGCCTCTTGTGTAAAAATTCACGAGGTGCAATTCCCCAATCA
Source organism: Eopsaltria australis (assembly GCA_034509425.1). NCBI lineage: Eukaryota > Metazoa > Chordata > Aves > Passeriformes > Petroicidae > Eopsaltria > Eopsaltria australis. Next base: position 24,445 of record JAVTVJ010000861.1, on the reverse strand, counting down.
CTATAACCGATTTCAAATGGTGCTAGAAATTATTATTGACTCTGAACACCAAAAGAAATCAGTCATCCTCTAAAGGGGTTACGGAGATCTGCAAGGATGAAGAGTTAAGTGCTGGACAGTATTTCACACTGGAGAATCCCCGGACTCTTGATGTAATTATTATTAAAGCACTGATGAGAAAACAAAGGTTTGCACAGTGACAATTTTCCAAACCAACCATTAGGTACATACATTTTTTAATACAGTAAAATAGTTTAAAAAATATCATCTTGAAATACTTCTCCAGATTTCAGTAGACTTGGACAACGTGACCAACCACCTGTGGTCCGACTCTCAGTCATTAGCCATTTCCATGAGCACATCCAGCCACCAACCTGCACGCTGGCAAGTCCTGTTTCACAAAATAAATTACACATTCTGATCTGCCAAACGTGCCACAACAAAAACCCAAACACGCAGGAGGGATGCAAACAGCATCCAGAACTCCCAGTGCTTCAGTGCAGAACTACCCGTTTCAAATTCCATTGAGTGTCTTGTATGATGCATGTACAAAATGTTTGCAAGAGTGATGAAGTGGTAAGAAAAATGGGTCTAGGTAAGGCTGGAAACAGGTTTTGAGCTAAAAATTTAGAGCACATGTAGTTCCCTTCCTTATTCCTCACTGTGTTGTATGAACCAGTTGTAGTAGTTTTTATTAGTTGGGGCATTAAAATCAACATCCTCAATACTGAGTTGCAATTCTGAACTTTTTTGTCTTGTTTCTGTCTCAAAACCTTACTGAGTTTTGAAGTTGCTGTTCACCACTTACAAATATTATGAATATGCTGACAGCAGAATTTCTGCCTTTGAAATCACTCTGCATTGCTCTCCCAGGGGTCACCTGGGTCACAGACCCCCAGAGTCCCACCAAGGGACTTTGCCTGGTGGTGGAGGTAACTGGAATGGCAGAACCACACAAGGAAGATCTTGACTTTCTCTTCTTTTCCTCTGAGGCTCCCAAGGGTCCATTCCCCTGTTGAAGGCAGGCATTCTTCCTCCAAGAACACTGATTTCAAATGGTGCTAGACAATGAATAGTTAAATCTAAACCACCATATGAAACCAGCTTCCTGAGGGAGCTTGTGTCTAGCTGGGAGGATATTCCTGTAACAATAACTTGGAAATGCCACAGAAGAATACCTAGCCACGTCGGGTTTTTATTTTTCCTGTTAAACAGTTGATGCTTTTTTCTTATTCTTACCCTTGATTTTGGTTTGAGTCACTCAAATGCTCACTTCTGTTTTCTATTACAGTGCTACCAACAGCAAGAGAATTGCTTGCAGCAGTGTCATTCGGAGGAATTTTGTTAGTCAAGCCTGAACAACATGTACAAGGCTTTAACAAGGAATGAAGGACCTTCATCCTACTCGTGCTGCTGTCTTCTATTAACACATTCTGTCTGCTGAGCTCTGCCCACAGCACAACTACGTCCAGACACACCAGCAAGAGCGGCACTGCTGCAAAACTCCCTCTTGTGACAGCAGAACACGGAGTATGTTACAAAATCTTCATTTCAACAGCAGCAGCACAAGGACCAGCGGGTGACAGAAGCTGCATATCAGTGCCTAAAGGTTCAACATTCATCCCAAAGGTCATGCAGAGAGCCTGGAAAGCTGCCCACTTGTCACCTAGCTCTGGCTGAGGTGGGATTTGGAAATTAGGGAGAAAGTGTGCCTCCAAAACTAACATTAAGGACTGAGCTGATTACCGGCTATTCAGCCCTGGCACTTTGCACCTGGAGCCAGCACTGCTTCTCAGAAGTCTGACAGAGGGTTCTTTCCTGGAAATCTGCTACTGAAGTGTGTTCTAGACAATTTACTCCCTTTCAAACAGACTTTTTTTTCCCCATAACCTCTCTGCAGCTCCTCATCTCAGCTGGCAGAACAAACATCAGACCCGAAGCGCATCTGCAGAGCGATGTCGAGCAAGTCCTGAGTGTTTGCACAGCCCTGCTCTCGGTGAGATGTTCTGGGAAGCACTCGGGTACATCACAGCCTCTCAGAAAGGCGCAAATCACTCCGGGCAGTGGCACAGGAGGCACCATGAAGTGTCTGCATGGCAGAGGGAGGCACAAAGACACCGCATGCCCCATCCGGTGCAGAACAACAGTTTTAAGGAAAACAACCCATCAGAGCAGGCTGGGCCTCCCCAAGCAGGCAGTTCCTGCAGTTACTGGAAGAGCTGTCACCACGCCAGGCCACATCAGCACTGGATTTATTGTGCAGCTTTTCTGTCCAGAAAGTGCCTGTGTGGAGCAGAGCAGGCAGGAAGCAGCAGGACAGAGCTGTGCCCGTGTCCCTGGGCTCTGCCCTGAGCATGCAGCTGCCTGGGAATCTTCCACACAGGCTCTCAGAACACTAATGGGTAAAATAAAGCTGCTTTAAAATGCAGGCAGAACCAAACTGTTTGTCCTTCAGCTGTGCAGAAGTCCAGAATTTTGCCTTGCTGCAGTGTTTCCAAGAGTGAAGCGTCTTTATTTTTTTCCCCTCCTGGAGTTTATTACATCTGGGTGCTCTGTACCTGCCTCTGTAAGCCCTGGGAAAGCTGATTTTAGTTGATTAGAACCACAGAACCACTGAGGTTGGAGAAGACCTCCAAGATTATTGAGTTCAAGTTTTGTCTTAATACCACCACGCCCACTAAACCATACCATGAAGTGCCAGCTCCACCTGTTTTCTGAACACTTCCAGGGATGGTGACTCCACCACTGCCCTCAGCCTGTTCTAGTGCTTTAACCACTCTTCCAGTGAAGAAGTTTTTCCTAATATCCAACCTGAACCTCTGCTGGTGAAACTTGAGGCTGTCTGCCATTGTCCTGTCACTTGTTACCTGGGAGAAGAGGCTGATTCCCACCTCACCACAACCTCCTCTCAGGTAAATGCAGGTCTTCAGGAAAATAAGGTCTTCCTTGAGTCTCCTTTTCAACCCTCAAGCCAGTCCTCGTAGAACTGACATTCCAGACCCTAAACCACCATCCAAGATGAACCCATCTGTGGAGTCCTGAGGACAGGCAAATATTCTCAATCTCCTTCTCTTCAGGGGGAAGAAAACCATGAAAAAAAATGATTTCAACTGTTCCTCAAGTTTCATCACCTCCCTACACACAACTCTCTCTTCATTTACCACTAAGACAACAAACCCAGCTCAGACTAGGAATCCAACTCCTAGGTGGCTGAAGGAGGGAAAACAAACCAGTGTGGACAGTTCCCATGAGGGTGTCTTGTCAGCAGCACAGCTAACACACTCCTCTCCAAGAAAATCTTCATGAGAAAAGCCCAAGAAACCTGAGATCCATCTGTGAAACAAAGAAAGCAGTGGCACTTCACAATTATCTCCCCTGGACAAGGCTAATTCCTGCTGTAGCATCTTTTCCATGCAGTTGCATCCATGACATCCACGGATTTGAAGCTGAGGTCCAGCTGCCTGGCTTTGCCTTTACCACCAGCCCTGAGGATGGCTGCAGACCACAGCATCTCCATCTGGCTATCCAGAGAGCAAATTCTGCCATTTAATATCATTTGCACTTTTGAAGAAAGCATCTTTCAAAACTTGTAATAACTCTGCGTGTTTCTAGAGCAGCCTAATGAGAAACACGCCCGCACCAGGGCTGTAAACTGTCATTTCTAAATTGGAAAAGCAAATGAACTGCAGATAGAGAGCTATTGTGCTGCTCCAGGATGCCTCCTTCTAATTAGGTGCTGGAAGTTTTAAGACATTTTCAAATCTTGGACTTCTTTCCTTCACAAATTTAAGGTTCGGAAGAGCTGAGGGCGATTTCCTCGTTGAACTGGGAAGAAGAACAGAGGAGTTAATGTCTATATATTTGCAAGTAAGAACTCAGGAAACAGGGAAGAACAAACACAGAATTCAGTGACTTAAGATAAAAATTGTAGATTGAAGAGCACCTGATTACACTTAGGTTTCTGCAGTTACAAGTTAAGTGTTCTGTAATCCTCCAGAGGAAATTATGGGAATGACATGTCACTGAGTTTAAGCTCTAATCTTACAAGTTTCATAATTCATGTTTTTATTTGACATTGATGGGATCACTTGAATGAGTAAAGAATTAAAGCAGTGCAAGAATGAAGTTTATGAAGGCTTTGTTTTGCTGTTGAATTATTTTAGTCATTTACAGGTGGTTTAGCTGCACTTAAACACTTACCAGGGAGCCCTCTTTCTCCCAGTGATGAATTCCTGCAGAATTCCTGCACTTGGAATGACATGAGAACTGTCTGTGACTCCAAGTGACAACTGTGGGCACTTTACCCCATTAATCAGGGATAATCAGAGAGAACATGCCCTGGGTGGGACTTGGAAAGACTTTCATGGTGGACTAATGATCCTGTACAGGAAATTCATTAAAAAATAAGTTCTACTGCTTCCTTTCCATGCCCTGCCATAACAGGAGCTGTGCAAATGGATTTTGTGAGAGCTGCACTCACGACAGCTTTATGATCCATCTGAAAGGCAGAGTCAGCCTGGGATCTGCAGACAATGGCCTGTGAGAACATCACATCTGACAAACTGCTCAACTTACTGTAACTTTTTAAATCTCTTTTTTTTTTCTAAATAATAAAATGTGGAGCCAAGGGAAGATGACAAGTCTGCAGAAAGGCTCTGTCTGTACCATGGGAAGGGACTGTGTGAACTTCCTACTTAATGTCTGGCCATGGATCTCATTTATGAGCTGCTGCAGACACCCCGTGGCACGATGGAGATGGAGGAGCCACTGAGAAATTATCTGTCAACCGAAAAACCAATTAATACGAACTGCAGTGAGAAAGAACTTGTCTACCCAGATAGAAACTGGGATTCTGGAGTCAGTTACAGATGTCTTTAAGGGATTTTTTTTTTTTGTCATTTTCAACTTGAACTTAAACCACAGCTATTGGGGAAAAGCTGCTTCATCTTTTCTTTTTCTGCACCATCAATCCCCCAGCGTTTTCACCACCAGCTTAACGAATTCCAACTATCAAGAGAGCTCATCCGCTCTGTAATTTGTCTTTTTTTGTTCCCTTCACTAAACAAGCAGGAAAAATGTTTTTAATTTGCAAGGCTGAATAAATACCTCCTGTGTTTGCCAAGACTTTATTGACATTCATGGCTGTCCACAAAGCTGACTGACTTCTCACAGAGATGGTTTATCTCCTCAAGTAAAAAAAAAATAAACCTGCCCTAACAAGAAGATGTTAATCTTCCTTAATAAAATAAATGAAAAGCAGCAGTTCAATAAATAATCCTGTGGCTAGTGAAAGCCCTTCATTCAGGATATGGTCCCAGAGCAGATTTTTGTTGACAGCGAGATCACACAGCACTGGGACACCCTCCAGTGCTCACTGCTGCCTCTGATGCTGCATTTTTTGTCACCTTCAGCAGTACCAATACGACTGCCTGTGGGCCATGAAATTCATTCAAATGATTCTAATTCAAAGAACAAAATGAAGCGTTTCTTCTCTTGACTGGGTTGTTTTCAGTCCTCTGGTTTTCCACACGGTCAGGGGAGAGGTGGCACTGCATTGCTGCTGAGCTGGAAATGAATGGCTGGGAGTGGGCAGAAACTGATTAAGCTGGCACTAGCAAAAGACATGAACTGTGGAATTACACCTTGGATAGCATCAAATCCCATCTCTCTTGCTCAGCTGGTCATGAGGAGTTGAGATGAGTTTCAGCCTGCAAGGAAACACAGTTCTTGAACTTTCACAAGAAAATCAATACACTGAACTCTGAGGCTCTCACTCGGGTTTTACTGGATTTTTACACAAGGTTCAACTTTCCCCACAGGCCTGTTTGCCTGAATTCTTCCGTTTGAATCTCTCTCACTGAACAGTTCTGTCATCTTAAAATGAGCAACGTGCAAGAAACAATCAAAGCCTCCACAGCTGGAATTGAGTATCATCAGAAGGTCTGTGGTGGCTTGATATAAACAGTAAGGAAAAAAAAGCATCTGGGTCATTTGGGGGGAAATAATGACAAACCATTACTGGAAAGATTCCTACACTGATGACAATACTTCACATTCCTTCCTGTGCTTTGTTTAGCTGCACTGAGAAGTGCTATGAAGTAAAGAGATGTGGGGAACATTCCCCTGGAAAAGGCCAAGAGTCCTCAGATAAAGACAATTATCTCCCACTAGTGAAACATCCAATTTACCCATTAAGCAGGCAAACCATGCATTTATCTTTGTAATTTCAAAGCTCCTCAAAGCTTTGAGCAGGAAAGGTCTGATGGCTACAAGGTATTTACAACAACTGACAGCAAGGAGGGACACAGATGTGCTGGTACCTGAGAAAAAACAGCCTCCACCATGTACAGCTTTATTTGTGTACTTCTGGAACAATTCATTCCTGACAGGTTTGTCCTCAGAATCTGGAAGAAAAAAAAAACACACCAGAAGCTGTTTGAATCAGTCCCCTCTGTGCTGTTCTGCAAAGAGATGAATTAAAACACAACTTCAGAGTCATTTTTCTCTTCCTCCAGGTTTTACAGACTTTTAGCTACATTATGACTCCTCACAATCTGTACTTGTGTGAGTGCACTCACAGTCAGAGCAGGCAACCGAGGTGTGCCACTAACCCCATCACTAAATACAGGCAGCATCATGTTCCCTCTGGATAAGAGTAATTTTGGATTAGAGTTCCAAAATCCACCAAAAAAAAAAAAGTTGCTGTCTTTGTTTCGTAACAAAGTGTGTGAGTAGGCACTCCCTGTGAGATGAATCCAAAGATACACCCAACCCTCCTGGCAGAATCCCTCGAGCTGCAGTCCACTGGTGCCACAGGGAAGTCATCCTGTGTGGAGGCAGGACCCAGATATAGCAGGTGCCAGAGAATCACCTGCTGCACAGAGCAACATCCTTGACGTAGAAGTTGTCTCAGATTTACTCTGAACTCTGTTTTGAAACCTCTTCAGGCTGATTTGGGGGGATTAGCAGGGAAGGAAATTCTAAAAATACAAAAGCAGGCTTATCAAGCTGGGGGAAAGGCAGTAAGGTGTTTTTGTGACAAAGGCTTCAGGATATGAATTATGCATTACCAAAAACTGACTTCAGTCTGGATGGGAGGAGGGAGATTTCTGTGCATCCAAATCCCAGCACAACGGGCACAAGCTGCTCTGCAGGGAATCACATGCATCCTGTACAAACATTATCCATCTCACAATCTCACTCTCCTTTTTGCCTGAGTATTATTTTGTGCTAATTGTGAGAATCTGAGGCAGAAAACCACAAATAACCTGCAAAATCCTTGGAATCAGTCTCCATCCAATTCAGGGAGGGCTACTGAAACCATAAGGAAGCAGGAACAGTCTGGCTTCAGCCTCCCTCTATTTCTATCCACATTCCCACCCTGTGCCCATCACCATAGCAGCTGACTGCTCCTTCTGCAAAACACCAACCTTTGGGGCAGCAGAGGCAGGAAAACAGTGGGTTTTTTTTTCCCAAATGGATCACCATTTGCTGGGTAAAAACAGCTGATGTTGTATTTTAGAAATTGGACAGGACAGGCATAAAAAAAAAATGTAATTCCCTGTTGATTGCTGAGGTATGTTAATGAGGGTATGATAATGAAGCAGCCACCCACAACAAAACTCACTGTTGATTGTCCATGTCTTACTTTATAAAAACACTTATTTTCATTCCCACTGCTGCCTCACACATTTAAAATCATCTCAGTGGGGTCTGGGAGAAAAACAATGGCCATTAAGAATAAAAAAAAAAACCCAAAATATTTCTTCAGCTTAAAACAGTTCTCCTGACTTACAGCTTTTCGGGACGTAAGAGCGACGAGCATCATTTTTAGCAACCACCCTGGCACCGTGGCTGTTACATAAATTCCAATAGCAGCTCTAATCCCACCCCTGAGCAGAAACGCCCCTGTCATGAAGCACTCCAAAAGCTACACCTGCTGTTTGTATCCTCGTGCCACGAGCTGGATCACAGCCACTGCTGTCCCTACAAAGTGAGCTCTCAAAACCAGGCGCCCGCTCACGCTGCTGCCCCTCTGCTTATCTCCAGCACTGGATTAATTTGTGCTGCTCCACTCATCATCGTGGCACTTTGTCTGTCAGAGCATGAAAAGTGACCTGGAAACAACTGCTCTTATGTATCTTTTAAAAAAATAACAACGAACAGCACGAAAACATTTATTTGTCTGGTTTTTTTTTGTCTGATACAACACAAACTCAGACTACTCCATGATTACTCAAGGGGAAGTGAAATTAAAATTATCACACAGAAAGGAGATAACAATTAAGGAAAGATAGGAAGTTCAGTCAGACCACTTCAAGTTTTTAACCCCAGCTGAATTCCCATGCCTCAGGAACACACTGCAGAGGACCTTTCAGCCAAAGATAAATATTCTGTACTCCTCCCATCAAGTATGACACTGCAAAAAAACCCTGAAACCCAAGCCAGAAATACTTTCAGAGTGAAACAAACCACTTTAGAACCTCTCCTTTTTATGCTGAAGAAGCAGACAAGCTGGATGGGGCACTGAGCAACCTGGGACAGTGGAAGGTGTCCCTTCCCATGGCAGAGGGTTGGAACTAAATGGTCTTAAAGGTCCCTTCCAACCCAACCCATTCTGTGATTCTGTGATTCTATGAAGCAGAAATCAGTATTTTTTGAAGATATTCACTTCCTACATTCTGCTGCTGCACAGTGACAAATACATATGCCAGATACATTTATACACTGCATACTTCACAGCAGGAAAAATAACCAGTGCAGAGATCTTATTCCATCAATGTACTGGAAAGAGAAATTATTTACCTTTCAATTTGCACAGATTTATAAGCAGGCTTTCCCTCAAACAACATGTTCTTCCTCTGGCATACGCAAGATGCCCTCGTGAGATCAGCACCTGGAATTTATAAAATGCCTTATTTAAATGCGTGTTTGCATTTCCACTTCAGCCTCCCCTCATGAAATGCAGAGAAGTCACACAGTTATGGTAAAAATAAAGGTTTTAGGGATTGATCAATGCCCTGTGAGCCATGCTGGGGACTGGAAGAGCCAGGAGATGAGAGGGATCTTCACTGCATGCTGAGCAAGGATCATCGGGATCAACAGGTGAGCATCTGGCAGCGCTGGAATCAATTACATTTGCACAGCTTAGAATATTTACTGATCCTGAAGCCCTTTTACCACTCAAGTTTTTGCATGTGACTTCTGTGACAGGACAGTCACATCATGAGGATAAAAGCAGACACTGTGCTTCAATAATAAACACTGATGCTGGCACATGCCATGGAAATCACAGAGCTAATTAGAGGACAACATAATGCTCCATGTACTGAACACAGCCAGGCAAGGGATGGGAAAAGGGGCTGTTGGATTCTCAAAATAGGTTTGTTTTACTGACTACTTTTTGCTTTGATCTACAACAGCCATGAAATAACTTTAGTTGTATTAGAAAACTATGTCCCTGTCCATCAGAAAACATAATGTACATATATCCAAATTACTGGTGATCTTTTCAGTCTCCTCCCCATAGCTGGCTTCACCTTTTGAAGCTACAAACAAGGTCAGCATCTCATAACTGGAGCATTAAAGGATGGATCAGGCTCTGATTTTCTTTGGGACCTGAGAAATTCAGTTTATGCAGCAGGTATTTACATTCCCAGTGATTTCCAAGGAAGGCAACTACCGTAGCAGGGCAGAGTTCCTGCCATGGAACAAAGCACCCTGATCTAGAAGCTTCATATGAAAAACAGAATAAAATGAGCTTGGTTTCTTGTTTACTGCCTGAGGCAAGAAAGAGAGAAGAGACATTAAAAAAAGAGAAAGTATAAGGAATAATAAGACAACAGAACCTGATATAAAGGCAGACTAATAGCCTTTCTGCACTAGGTATCATAGGAAGATATAGTTTTAAAATAGAGGCTTAAATACAAAGGTGTTTTTGTGGCATTTGCAGAGGGTGGGCATAGGAGAAAGCTCCTTTCTGTTGACTCAGAACTGAGCTGCAGCAGATTGCTATCAATCCACGTGCACAGCCACACAAACATCCTGGAAGGAAAACAAAATGATGCACACAGGTGCAGGTCTGGAACATGACTACAGAGAGAGAGAGACAGAGAGTAATCAAATCCATTTTTGCAAAAGAAATGTGGGAAGAAAGAAGATGCAGAATGTGCACACAGGGAACATCACTGTGCACATTAAAAATATGGTTAAAAAAGATGACAAAACTCCCCAGAATCACAGACATCCAGTCAGGATGGAATTTCACATGGGAACATGACTGATGCTGTTGAAAGTTTGACCAGTGTAAAAAAGGAAGGATGAAGAACTAGTGTTAATATTTGGTTAAGAAAAAGCAACTAGAAACTTCAAAGTTTCCAGTGAATTCAAGAGGCAGATGTCAGTCTGGAAGTGGTGTAGGATGGAATCACAGAGGTGAACCCTAAATTGCAAATGACTGGTGTAACTTCCTACTTCTGAAAATGTGGCCATTACTAAACTAAGAAAAATAAACCTAAAAAAACCCCCTAGTGATTCAGAGATCTCACTGTTTATTCTGCCAGAATTCAAGTTCTCCTGTTTGTAACAGACATATTAAGTTAATTCATCAATTACTAAATGAGTTCAGTTAGGTCACAGCGTGTAATTAATTTATTCTCCTCTGTTAACAGGCACATCCTAACGTCACTTTGCACTATTTTGCAAATTCAATTTAATTTACTAGACACGATGAGAAAAAGGGAATTTTCAAGGCAGAAAATAAAACTGCAGCAAAGCCAGATGCAAAACCTATGGAGATAATGTACAACACAAACAGCATCTGGCAGCAAGGTCCTTTCCCTGCCCAGCAGGGCTGACTGTTCTGAATTAACTGTTCTGTGGTTGGAACAGGTCTGGGATGTCGGGTGCAGGAATGTGGCAGCTGCCAGCCCATGGTGGAGTCCCCACAGAAATTTCCCTGCTGCTGGACTGACTTCTCATTTCTCTCACCCCTTCCAGTCCTTTGCAAACAGTTTCATCAAGAGATCCCTTTTTTCATAGAACTGCTCTGGATTTCTTTGTGGTTTTAACAGTGGCCAAGGAAATTCACTCAAGATACTCACTCAAGAGGAAATTCACTCCCCATAATTCCTACTGTAGCCACTGTGAAGGTTAAAAGGATTAAACGGTTGAAGTGATGACTGGGATAATAAAGTATGTGCTGTGTAATGCCAGCTGCACAGGCCTTGACAGAGTAAAGCTTAAAAAAAAAATAGAAGAGGAAAGTCTTTAAATACAAAACCTGACAGTCCCTTGAATGTGTCTGCACTCCAAAGTCCACGTGTAAAGCAGGAGCTGGGAGGAGAGCTCCGGATGGGTGTTGGGATGGAGGTTTCAAGCAGCACCTGCAGCACTGCCAAGGTGGGAACAACCCCAGCTGGGCTGGATCTGCCTCTCACACTCACCAACCCTTCAGCAAAGATGAAAAATACTGGCAGGCACACCCTCAGCCAAGAAGGGAAATCAGCTGAGTGACTGCAATTACAGCTTCATTAACAGGAAAATTAAGCTAGGTTTCCATCAGTAACAAGCCATAGAATTTTTTTCTTGTGTTGGTGCAACACACACAAAGCTGGAGTCCCGGGAAGGGCAGTCCTGCCCCATGGGTGATGCAGCACCAGGCAGGGAGACACAGCTGTCCACAGCGTCCCTTGCCATGGGAATGGGAGTCTGCAGGCACCAGCCACATGGCCTGATTCAGTTCTGCCTGGATTTTGGCAGGATTTAGGTGCCTGGACTCTGGAGTGATAGAACTTTCTATGCAGCAGCTGTCAAAGGTGTCCCAGCTGGAGGGAGGGAATCTGCTTCTCACCTAGACTTTTCTGCAATCAAAAAGCAGCCTAAACACCACTAAGTCCCCTGGAAGAGCCTGAAATCCACCAAAATCCATGCCAACACCAGAGCTCTTTCCAGAACAAGGCTGCACAGGAGCCCTGGTGGTCACTACCTTCCACTGGACACTGAAGCATTGCCCAAAAAGCAGGACAGACCCTTTCCATGCCTGCTCAGCCTTCAGCTTCACACCACCCTGGAAAACTGGAGCAGCAGAGATCCCACATGTGAGGCTGAACACATCTCTGCATCGCTTGTGTGGCTCCTGGAACAGCCTGTGGTACCCAACAGGCTGTTCCAGAGGCAGCCTGAGCTTCCCTGTGCTCCCTCACATGCCCTCAGAGTAAATGATGCCCAAATCCTGGTCTAATGCATCATAAACAAGGTCCCTCTGGAGTGTCTCCCTCCACTTATTCCAAAATAAGATTATTCCTGAATTTATTCCAAAATTATGCTTATTCTGATTCCAAAATTACACGACATCCACACCCCTGCCCCCTTCTCAACACCCCAAGTGCCCCCCCAGCCTTTTCAGTCCCATTTTATCCCATTCTGGTGGAAACTGAGCTCTGCCCTGTGATCCAGGACTTTTTCACATCACATGGAGGAAGCATTTCCTAATTCTGGCCCAGGCAGTTGAGTTCCACACCCAAGGGCAAAAATCCAGCACAGAGACATGAACTGGGCATCTGTGTGCTCTAAAGGGATTTAAAACTAGCTCAGTACTGGGTATTTCTGAAGAGGGTGTGTGTGTTGCATGTACAGGGGGACACAGCTGAGCATCATTTTCATCTGAAACTTAAAATACACAATCCTTCCTGAACCATTTCTATATCTGCATGAAAAATGAGTAATATTCTTGATGAAAAATGAAAAGAATTTTTGGAAGTGCTTAAAAGGATAGTCACAGAGAGGAGACAAAACTGATCCAGACTACAGCACAGCTCTGCAGTGAGACAAGGAATGACTGTGATTATGTTTGAGGTGTTGTAATTTAAGAGAAACTGTAGCAGAACTGTTACAGCAGCTTGCTAATTCTATTACTAATCCTTACATCACACTTTCCAGACTCCTTATGGATTTCCCTCCTAACAACCTCTGCTTTATCAGCATTTTTTTTGGCAAAAGGAATTACAGTAACTTCTGCTACGAGGGAATAATTGTGTCAGGGGGTTGGTGAGGAATATTCCCTTGCACTTCCAGACCAGAGCAGCACTCTGCTTGCTGTGCTCTCTACAACACCAAACTGGAACAACTCTCATCCTGCCCTCAGGGCCATGAAAATTGTATTAGGTTTCCAGGTAAGGTGAGGATAATGTGTATCCTGTGTGGATGTGAAAAGATAGGCTAAGCCAGCTAAAATAATAGAAGCAAACATGCAAACTGGACTGTAAAGCACAGTACAGATCTATAAAATAATGCAGACTCAAAGCAAAAAGTCAGAAGTTGACAGACCACAGAAATACAGATTATGAAACCATAAAAATTCATTTAAATTTGGATAATTGAGCCAACATAACAAATACTTCTTTCTCTTCTCCTTAAATACAATATCCCTCATTGCACATGTCAGTATTATTAATATTTTGCCTTGTACCATTGCCCATGGGTACAAACCTCTTTCTTTGAACACCCCAGTCCCAGATATTTTCAGATGCAAAAGAATGGAGGGGAAGGATTGGCTACAACGCCCCAATCAAACTTGTATTTTTTTTTTTTTTTCTGCCCAAATCCATAGTTCTGCATCCTGAAAGACAGATGCTGAGCACATCTGCTGCATCACTTCCCTGAATCCCTGCCAGCTCTATCTGCTCCCTGAAATCCCCTGCGGAGATTTCCAACACACCGTGAGCCCTGCACAGCTCCGCCTCCAACCCTTCCTGTTAGGGACTCCTGAGCAATGGGTTTTATCTCATTAATTCAGTGTTTTTTAGGAAACTACTTCTCCCTGCCAGTTTTTAAACCCAGAGGAATTTTCTAGATGTGCAGTGACAGCGCATGAGTAATAGCTCCCTCATTAAACTACCAGGGAGTCATAAAACAAAACAAATTGTTCAGCTTCCCAGTGTTTTTCCGATTTGCTTTCCCTTTCCAAGTCCTGTAGTGCTCACAAACATCCAAACTATCTCAGTGACGTCATTTCTAGTCAGAATTCTTAAAGGAAACAACATGTCCTTTGCCTGTTGCTCAATCCTCTGGTATTCTTGCAGTCTTTATTTGTGCCCCTGAGTAGTTTCAAGTAATTTTATTTATTTTTTTTTTAATCAAGAGCTCGTCGTGCCCATGTGAAACACGTACTTTCAGAACACACCATGAAAAGCTTGTCTGGCATGGGAGAGGAGCTGTGCTGTGTTTGCTGCTGCTGGGGAAAGGTTCTTTATTTCATGTATCTCAACTACACAACTATACAGAGCAGTGATTCAAGGAATATTTTGAAAGGCCACAATTTCTGCACTGGTTTGTGAGAATGAGACAAGATCTCAGTCTCCTGTGTTTCTGTTCAAGATGAAGAACAAGATACCAGAAGAAGATACCAAACAACCCTGGGAGGTGAAATGGCTTAACAATATTTGCATTTAATATGTATTTTGGCAAGCTTGCAGAAGTGCCAACTACCATCGTTTTCAGAACAATCCTTTAAGGTGCTCTTGCAATCCTCACCAAAGGAAGGATTGAGTAGAGTCAGTCTGAGGTGACCTGAATTCAGTGTTCAGTGTTTTTACTGAAAAATGTGGCTTTCTTCAGGAAAACTTCTGCTCCTTTCGCCTGAACAAAATCTGGGAGCCACAGAATGAAAACCATTTCAGACAGCCCAAACATCTCACACCACTGAGATTTTAATTCTTTATAAATCTTTTAATGAGCAGCAGAAAGCAAAGGAATGAGATAAACTGGGAGCTCCAGACCACAGTCCCCAACACATTTGGCAGCTATGAGGAGACCCATTACACACGCCAGGCTCACTGACCTTGCAGATTTCCCCAGGATTAGAAAACAAACCAGCTGAAAGCTTATTCCTTTACAGGGAGCTGTGCTCTCTGTATCTACAACTCAGTGTTTTGATGCTGATGAATGATCAGCAGCTTTAAATACACATCTGAGTCAGGCAGAGAAGCGATGAAAGTCAGGGAAAAACTACTCGAGCAAAAGGTGAGCAGATACCTCAGCCCAGAGCTTCAGGGATGCTCAGGAGCCTCACTGCTGATGAATTCACCACAAGTTAGGTATTCAAACACCTCCAAGGACACAGGCTGTCAAGAATTTGCCTCTTTACACTCCTTTATAATTGGCAACAAAGGTGGGAACAACTTGCCAGCTTTGCTTGTCACATCATCCTTACGACAGCGTGCGGAGGTACCGCTGAGGAAGGGGGATTTCGTCAGGACTGAAATACATCGCAGACACCGCGGCAGATGGCACGGGGTGAACCGAAATGGAATTGAAAAGTTCGGGGTATTTTAGAGAAGGTTCATTTAAGATGAAACGAGGTAACAGCTTCAGAAAATACAGAACAGTGAAGGGAGACAAAAAACGGATCCTCTTCATCCTTCTCCTGACATACGGAGACGCTCAATGAACTAAAATGATTGTAAATATTTTGGCATCTACATCACGGCCACAACTGAATGCTGACTTGTCTTGATGCACTGGAACCTCCCCAGATACACAGCCCCCACTGCCCTGCATGGTTTGCACTCCAAAGGGTCAGAAATCTCTCTTGGCATCTCTTTTAATGCAAAGCACAGGAGAAGTGGGGACCTCACAAGAATATACCAAAGCCAAGACTGAATAAGGGTAAAGAAACCAAACCTTTGGATAGATAATGGGAACACCCAAGATTATCAGATTAGGATGAAAGAGCAGAACTAACCCTTTGAATCTTTAATAATTGTCCTCCATATGGACTCCATCACCTCTCCCTGAAGTCTTTGTACTGACTGCTGCCAGAGATGTTACTGGAATGGGCACATCACAGGTCGGAGACTCTGGTGATGCGCTAAGACACAACTCAGTTTAGCATTTCAGGAACAAGCCTGCTACTGAAGCAGAGTTTGGACAGCATTCCCAAAGCCACAGAGCCCATCAGGCCCTGTGGATAGCTCCTCATTAAAAGAAGCAACAAGGAACAAAACCCCAACCTCTTTTCCAGGCGGTGAATGACACCAGCATGAGACTGACAACTTTCAGGATGAGGTCACCTCCGTTTCCCTTCAGAAATGAAGCTGGCAAGTACAATTAACAATAATTAAAAACTCCTTTCACAAAGGGACACTACACTTTTATTATCTCTGTTGAAGCCTAATGAAAAGCATCACAATGGGCTTGTTGATTTTTTATTTTTTTTTTTAAACCAAGGCATGATGAAAGACAGAAAGAAAACTGGCAATTAAGAACAGAAACCCTATTTTCTTAGGTGCTGAAGCATGTTTGCTCAAAATACGTATTGTCCCCCTGCTTCCCTAAAAGAAACTCAGTACTTACTAGATAGCCACGGGAAAACAAACCCAAAAATTTAATTTACCAAAAAAAGAAGCTTAATGGATAAATAAAAGTGCTCATGACACTGCAAGTTATATGGGAAGTGCAAGTAACAAGCTGTAATCACAGTCATGAAAAGTTCCTGGCGTTGGATCTAATAATTTTCTTCAGCACAGAGTTCCAGCTGCATTAAGCTCCTTTGCATCCCAATTTACTATTAAAAAATGTAATTATATGAGAGCCAAACCCCATCCATGCATTCTGCTGCACATCTGCAGTGTAATAATAACTTTATAAACTCTTTAAAATGTTTTTATTTTCGCTGTGGACATTGAAGGTCCCACTGCTCTTTATGAGGGAAGGTATTCTGCTATCGCTGTCTCCCCCCACATGCAAGGCAGAACTGCCAGATCAGATTTACCAGCAGAGCTTTAGGCTGCAGATTAAACCTTGACAATTGGCTTTCACCCAGACACTTGAGTGCTTAAATCACTTCTAAAAGTGTGATTACTTTTGAAAGATTTAGTGTTACAACCCCAAAATGACCCCGCTGCTGTGCAGAACACGCTGCGCTCCCGAGCGATCCGAGCGGCATTGGGCACCTGGATCCCCCTCTTCCAGGAGTGTGAGTGGATGATTTTCCCAAGACTGAGCCAATTTCAGGACAGAAGGGTAAGCCCAGGGACTGAGAAGTGAGAGGGTTAAGTGGGAGGCAGGCAGAGTGGAGGGTGAGCCAGCAGCAGGAAGCCCACCTGCCCCTGGAGCGATGCCCGCCGGATGGGGAGCAGTGCCAGCCCACAGCCCGGAATAGCAGCGGGGCTGGCGGAAAGGAAGGAAATGTACAGTCTTAGGCAAGAGGTCACCCCAGTCTGAACACATCAGCACTTCAAGCATGGTTTTCCAAGGGCCTGACTCCTCAAATCCCCACTGGTACCAAGGGTCATGACTCGAGAGGCCAAGGACGCCGTGACACGATCCGGTCACTCTGTCACTTCACAGACACGAGCTGAGTGTAAACAGGGAAGTCACGTGGCATCCATGGTGTCATGTAGTGACTTCCTGAGTGCCACCCGGGCTCAGAACATCGCCTGCAGCATCTCCTAGCCCACACAGTGTCTGCAAAAATGGGAACCTTTAGGCACCTCCTATTACCGACAGCCATCCCCGCCATCCTCCGTGACTCAGGAATCCGTTTCTGGATGCTGGCGTGCATTTCCCACTTCCTTTCCCTGCAGTGCACAGAACAGAAACGGAGCCGAGTGCTGACACAGTAAGTAGATTGATTGCAGTATTTTGCTTTTTGGACCGAGTCCCAATTTCAGTCTGATCTGGTTCTCAGATAGGAGGCTGTACATTGTCACAGCGTTTGTAAGAGCGGTTGCTACACTGATTCCACGAGATAGGCGAGGCCGTGCATCTGCATATCAGAAAACCAGATCGTGCATGCTGCAGATGCACCGAATTTTCTCAGAATAATAAAGTGGAGAGACACTGAAAACACCATGGAAATTATTTGATGGGCTTCTTCCAAACACGCTGATGGTAAATACAGGTCGAATTTGCAGACTGTTCGAATCTGCATCGTTATGTTTTTAAAGCCGTTTGAAAAGCAAAGATTTTGTACCAGTTGAGACAACAAGCCTGGGAGACAGCAGATTTGGACTGGTTTGTCCTATTACTGCAACAGTGACCATGGATCATGCCAGGGAAAAACTCAACTTTCAATCAACTACTCAAATAACAGGTGAAATTTCCCCAGTGCTCAGCATCCAGAAGATGTCACCATAACCTGGAATTAAGCACACAGGTGCTTCCTGCTGCCTGGCACATTGAAAATCCCTCCTCTCTAAGGATGGTTATACACTTCAAAATGCAGATTTATTAACCAGTCTATACCACTAAATATATGTGAACCAGCTCCTAAACTCCCTTCCTACATTCTAGAATCCCAACAGATCCCTGTCCCTTTTCTTTGGTGCTATTTTATTAAGTTTACTCAAGAAAGAATGCAGTCTTGCTAATCCACACAGCACTACAACCATTAGCTTTTAACAGCTCTACCATTTTGAGACAAATTTTGACAGGAATTCACATGCTATGATACCTAGTGGATTTGATCTACACATATTTTAGACCAAAACTTCTGAAGGACTGAAGGAAGGTACATCTTCAGACCCCTCACTTTGCTCAGCATTTCTTCTGGTAAATGAACCGTAACTTTTTTAAGCAGACAAATTGCCTCTCACAAACGTATTGGTTCTACCAGACTGAGTAAGACAGACAAACAGTGAAAACTTATTTTCTGGCAATAAATAACAAGCTGCTTTGAACTACTTTTCAGCCCAGAATTGCAAATTAACAAGTCCGTGCACAGTCTCCATCACAAAGCACTGTAATATGTAAAAAGGGTGCTATGAATTTTAATACAAAGGTGTGTGATGTATCTTCCAGATGGGAAGCATTAGAGAAATTGTTATTACACACACATATTTTTAATATTAGGCAAATGAGACATCTTGCATGCAGCCACGTTCTTGGGGCAGCGATCACAACTGAAATGCGTGGCTGATTGTAGGGAATTAAAAAAAAAAAAAATTCAGACAAAACCACGAAATCACAAGGGATGGGTGATGTATTTTTTTATCACCCTCCTTGCCCTACGCCTTTGCAGCAATTTAAATGGTTACAACATGTTAAAAAAAAAAAGAAATATTACTTCTTGAAGCTGTCTGGGTGTTTTCCTACAGACACTATCTCAGCATTACGCAGCCACTACAGCCATCAACTGCTGCTTTCTGGATTGCTGACATCAAATGAGTGGCTCCCCTCACTTTCTCTTGAGCAACAAACAGAAAAACTCTGGGTCATGAAAGCATTAGAAGATAGAATCTCCAGTAATAAAATCTATTTTACAACGGCAGGAAACAAGTTGAAGATAATATGTAGGGACTTCAAGGAGACCTTG
This sequence comes from Eopsaltria australis, assembly GCA_034509425.1. Taxonomy (NCBI): domain Eukaryota; kingdom Metazoa; phylum Chordata; class Aves; order Passeriformes; family Petroicidae; genus Eopsaltria; species Eopsaltria australis. Next base: position 5,130 of record JAVTVJ010000861.1, on the reverse strand, counting down.
TAACAGCCTTCTACCTCCTAAAGGAGCTCTAAGAGAGCTGGAAAGGGACTTTGGTCAAGGACATGGAGTGACAGGACACAGGGAATTGCATCCCACTGGCAGAGGGCAGCATTAGATGGGATATTGGGAAGGAATTCTTTAAGGATAGGAGACACTAGAACAGCTTTCCCAGAGAAGATGCCCCCATCCCTGAAGAGTTCAAGGCCAGGTTGGACACGGCTTGGAGCAACCTGGGACAGATGAAGGCATCCCTGCCCATGGCAGGGGGATGGAGGTCCCTTCCAACCCAAGCCATGCTGTGATCCTGTAACTTCCTGTCATTGTGGTGTTTAAAATATGAACTGAAAGGTTCAGAGCTCTCTGGGCCAGAAAGAAGTGAAAGAAGCCAAGCCAAAGGGTTTTATTTCTCATCAGCAGATCTTTCAACGATGTTGTTCACAACTTTCTCTGCAGTGTCTGGAAAGTACTGATCCCTTATGTAACCCAAACCTTGGAAAAGTCAGTAACCTCCCCTCCTGCAGCAGCTTCCTGCACCTGCCCCTGCAGGTAATAAAGGATTACACGGATCAGGACTGCGGTGTTTATGAAACTTTGTTTTTTTTTCTGCTCAGCAAGCAGCTTGTTTATTCTTAAAATAAAAGGAGTGGCTGTGCTAGGGATTAAAAAAAAAAAAAGGAAAGAAAAACAACATATTGAAAAGGAAGGACACACCCATATGGAAAAAAAATGGCCAAAGACAAAGCAGGCTTATTGCAAATGCTGTGCAACCCTGTCCCTGACAAAAACAAACTATTAATTAGCCAGAAGGGAAACTTCAAGGTTCTCATTCCTGTGTGCACTCAGAATCTGTCCACACTTCCACAGAGGTCCCACACTGCTCTTATGATTGTTGTGGTAAGTTTTAACATCAAGCAGAACAATGAACAAACCTCGTGTTAGACCTGCCACTGTAAATATTTCAACTGTGTCCCTGCAAACCCACAGGTGGCAATTGGGAGCAGAGCTTTTTGACAGAGCAGTTCAGCTCCTGCAGTTCCCAAAGCACATGTAAACACCACCAGGATCTCTGCTTATGTAAGGAATGCAAATTTGAGGCTTTGACAGATCTACAACCCAACAGGCTTGTATTAAACATACCCCCATGTTCCTCTGGATTTGATTTTGCACAGTTACTACAGCATTTGCACATCAGCAAGAGATTTGGGCTGTTTTAATGGCAAGAAACATCTGCTTAAGTACAGCAAATTGTTTCTGGATTTGTCTGGGATTAAAAAAATGAGTAAACACTGACTACTGTACAAGCTGTCTTGGCTGCAGTTCCAAGCTTTATAGGAAATTAACTCTGCAACAGGTGACCACGTTCAAGATGAGGAAGATTTCACTAAAATGCTCCAAAATCTGGAGCATGTAAGGAAAGGCTGAGAGAGTTGGGTTTGTTCAGACTGGAGAGGGCTCCAGGAAGTCCTCAGAGCCCCTTCCAGTGTCTAAAGGGGCTCTAAGAGTGCTGGAGAGGGACTGGGGACAAGGGCCTGGAGTGACAGGACAAGAAGGAATGGCTTCACACCCCCAGAGCGCAGGGTTAGATTTCATATTTTTGAGAATCTGCAGGGACTGGTGTTTTCAGAACACTGCATATGAAGTTTTTCCTTAGTAAATACCTGTTTGGCAGCTAAGGTAAGACCTGTCACTTCCTGCAGTCACTCACCTCTATCTGGGCTTCCAAAGGACTTCTCTATTACAGTAAATATTGAGAATGTACTGTGTACAAGTTAATACAGCAGAGACCTTACCTTGGACAACAGAATGACTGCACCTGACTACAGAGAGGTCACAGCTGAGGCTGTAACCCTGCCACAGTAATTAATAAAAACAGGTACAGATTACTCACAATGAGCTACATCCAACCTTACAGCAATTCCAGTAGAATATCTTAATAAAAACCTTGTCAGGCAGGGTCTGATAATGATTTAAAGTTACCTTACTTTCCCACTTCCTTCACTAAAATTAGAGGAACTTCAAGTTTAGGAGATGTCTTTATGCTGAGGCATTGCAGGTTTGTAATTCCAGCATATCCCTCATCTTCACACCTTTTAATGGTCAGGTAACTCCTTCTCCCTGCATCTCTTGGGTCATTTCAGCTCCTGAGAATGCCCACTACAAACTGCAATAAACCAGATGGACTGAAAGTCTCTGTCTGTGACTTTGTTAGAGCCCAAAAAATCTGTAAATGCATATTTATGGTCTGACACCTTTCTACAGGAACAGCAGCAGCATGCACCCAGCTGACCAGGATGAGGATTAGTGATTACTGCATGCCCAGACACAGTGAAGTTCAGGCAGAGTAAATCAGGTGCCATCCAAAGCAGCTGGGAAGCAGCAGAGGTCAGGAGGGTCTGTGCGCTGCCCTGCACACCCCAGAGCCCCTGGGGCAGCTCTCCATCCCCTCTGTCTCAAGGAGGGTGGTTGTTCCCAGGATTTCAAGTATCCACAGAGCCAGCCCATCATGCTACTCCAACTTTTTGCTCCCTCCCCATGCACTCACCCCCTCCCACCTCCTCTCTCACTTGCCAGTCTCGTTGCCCGCCCACTCACACTTTCCCTTACTCACTCCTTAACCCACCCATCTACACATTCCTCATTCATCTCCCTATTCAGCTACACAACCTGAGCCTCCAACTCCCCCAATCCACTCAGGGAGAGGAACTTTGCCTCCCAAGAAGACCCACCTGTCCACACTTCTCTCATCAACATCCCTGTGCCCTGCATCCAGCATCCTGGAGTTTGAGGGAAGGCAGCTTACTGCTCCGTGCTCCCCACGTCCGTGAGGCTCCATAAAATCAATCTCTCCACTGCTGATCTTCTCCTGCCATTCCTTCTGGATGAACCAAAAGCTATTTTTGGACAGAGTGAGGATGGATGGTGGGAGGATGGATGGTGGGATAAGGACTGGGCAGTGCTGGCCCTGCCTCTGCCACATCCATGCGTGCTGTGCCTCCCAACACAACCCCCACCCTGCGAAAACCCCGTTCCTGGAGGCTTCCAACCCAACCCTCTCAACCTCTGGGATACTCTGGAAAGAAAAACAGAGGTAATGCTTCAGGAACGAGCAGAGGACTGGGTTAAAGGTGCTGGACCACGACCAGAGGGCAGCTCTAAAGGGACAGGCTCAAGCCAGCGTGGCCGCACGCCAGCTCACACCAACCACCCCATCTTTCTCTCAGGGGGTGACTGCAAAAAAAGAAGTCCATTTGTCCTTTTTATAGCCACTGAATGTTTTTTTTTTTTTTTTAAGGGGGGGATACTGATCTAGCTCTTAGTAGTCAAGACAAAGGAAAACTTTCGAGACAACCCTCCTTGAGCTTTTGGTAGCGAAGAGCAAGCCCTGAGGAAGAAACAACAAACAAGCAAACCCTAAATCCCACAGAAACAAGTAAAACTATAAAAAGAAACAATAGTTATGAAGAACTTGAATGGAAAGCTGGGATGGGGGGTTGGGGAAGACTCCAGTAACTGAAGTGCAACTTCCACTAATTCTGTCACTAATAGAAAACTAGTTTTTTTGGTTTCCCTGCAATGCCCTCTGCAGACTTGCCTGCACACATAGCTTCCCCACAGTTTAAATGACACAATGGAGTTAAAAATCACTTAAATTTTATCTCCTCCATACAAAAACATCTTCATTTCCAATTCAAATTGGCCTTTCCAGGTAATTTTCAACAGTTTCTCAACTGACACCAAACAGACCACTCTAATACTGTAATAAAATATGTGTCTGAGAAATTATACTATTAGCAGTTCAATTTAAAACCTATCTTCAATCAGAAGAATTTTCCTAAATCCTGAAAAACTGAACATGCAGCACTTAAGATAAGTGATACATTTAATATTCAAGTGCACATAATACTATTCCACTCATATTTACAGGCTGTTAACACCAGAGAGAATTACTGAAAGATGAGAACGTAGACTTGAAATCAAATGAAATATTATGAAATAAAGGAATGGAAAAATTTAGGGCACGTATTAGGCAAAGAAAAATCTTGCCATCAAACTTCGTGGGAAGGATTCCAGAGGATCAAAGTGGAAGGCCAAGTTCTTAGAGTATCTCCAGCCATGAAGTGCAGGGAGGGGAAAAAAAAAAAACCCAAACCAACAACCACCCAAAACCGCGCAGCAGGAAACATGTACTGGCAAGACGACGGCCTGGATGATCTAATGCACTTTCCATCTCTAATATCTCTGATTCTGTAATTCCATAGGAGCTCTTAGCACAGGGCTGGCCAACTTTCTGCAGCAACTCAATCATCTGATCCGTGTGTGATAATCACAGCACTCAATTAAAAGGAGGCCCTTGTAGCTGGGTGTTGTAGCTACTCCCCATCAAAGGCGTGCCAGTAGGGATGTGACTGGCAGGGGCTCAGTAATGACAGGGTTGTGGGGAGCTCTCCTGAACAGGCACAACAGAATTTATATCATTAAAGAGACAATCATCATCATCTCCCTTGCGAAACGCCCGGGGGTCAGATTTTGACAGTGGATTTGATAACGCAGAGTTCAACTGTGTCAACATTTATGCATGCAAATCACTCCGCTCCTATGTGCGAGCGAGCCTCACTGAGGCTGGATCCATATTATACAGCATTTTAAACTATTTACTCTTGATTTGTGCGCCGAGAAAATCTTCCCTTAGGGTAAAATACCAGCTTGTTTCTCAGATCACGTGCTTTGTTTGCTGTTTTCAAGTTGTTAGGTAAGCACACATGCAGGAAGAGGACGGCGCAGAAGGACGTAAGGCATGAGAGCACCTCTGGTGTTTTAAAGGAGGTTGTATGAGAAAAATGGATTATGGCAACAGCGGTAAGAATCAACCAGGAAAATCGAGAGGAAAATGCAGAAGAAGAGAAAAAACTCCAAAGCAGAAGAGTAGAATGCAGAGGCATGTGGAAAGATAATCCTTCCCAACAAGGAGAACTCTGCTGTGCCTGCTGGAAGCTGAATGCCCAAACTATTGCTGCCCCAAAAACTTGTGCAGAGAGATGGGTTTGGGGGTAATCTGCCTTTTTTTTTATTTTTTGGCCAATGGAAATTCTACCCTGACTCTGATTATGACAGGATGTGACTTGTGGAAGA
>JAVTVJ010000860.1:0-21009 GCA_034509425.1 Eopsaltria australis | reverse complement strand
ATGTGCTGGCCAGGTCAATGTCAGCCTCTTGTGCCTCCAGTGAGTAGAGCTCCGCCACGAGCTCTCGGCAGAGGGCATTGACCCAGGTGCTGGTGTTCTTCTTCTTCTGCCTGTTCTTCTTCTGTGTTCTTCTTTGTATGTACTTTTGGGCCTTGCTGCCATGGGACACTGACTGAGCTGTGTCACGCAGAAACCTCTGGAGTTGTCCTGGTCTTCTGTAATGCTCTGGTTCATTGGAGTCATAAGAACCAGAGTCTGAGAGGCTCTCTTCCTCATCACTCCCTGACTGGTAATCCTTGGACCAGTGCTGCTCCTCACTCTGGGGCTCTTGGAGGAGAGCCATGGCTGCTGGGCCTGCCCACTGCCCGAGATCTTCCAGCTGGCCAGGCAATGGTCTGGGGCTGCGGCAGGGGCTGTGCGGGGCAGCTGCCCGACTCTCTGGCCCTGCTGCGGGGGCTGTGGCCCTGCTGTCGCCCTGCTGCCAGCCGCATGGCCGGATCACAGCCGCCACCCTGCTCAGGATGGCACGGGAGCCGCGCCGCAGCGACTGCAGCAGAGCCAGGCCGCGGGCCCTGGGGCTGTGCGGGGCCGCTGCCCGGCTCTCTGCTGCTGCCGCCTGCGGGCCAGGGCCAGCACAGGAGTCACGGTGCTCCTCAGCTTCCTGCGGGGCTGCCCGTGACTCGCACTTGCACTTCTGTACAGGGAACGAGAAGGATGAGGATGAGGTGTCCCTGTGACCCACCCCGGCACAGCAGCTCCCTCCGTGCCAGCAAGCCCGGCAAGCCCGGCCCCGAGGCAGCTGCGTGCTGCCCATCGCTCACCTTCTGCCTCCTCCAAAACTTCGGCCACTTCTTCTTTTGCTGCACATCAGTGCTTTTCTTCTCCTCGTCTGTAGCCATCTCTGACTCGCAGTGACGCTACAGTATCCCAGGATCTGCTCTCTCCTGACGGAGCTGCTCACCTGGGAATGGGCACCCCCGGGCTCTGGGTGCCCTTTTATACCCTCCTGCTCAGGGCGTGGCCCCTGTGTCACAATGGGCTCTGGGCACACGTGGCCCCTGTGTCACAATGGGCTGTGGGCACACTCTTTGTCCAGCTTATAGAACATTTCCTACTCACATTTTGAAAGACTGAAATAAACTTCTAGCATGAGAAGTATTTCTCTTCCTGCATTTAATTTAATTTTTCACCTATAATGCAGCCATATCTATTCACAAAGGTGTGATATTTCAATCACACAGGTGACACATCTGGCATTTAGATTCCTTAGTTACTTTTGTTGCCTTCTCCCTGTCAGCTGAAGGTCTTAAACTGACACCGTATCATTGATAATTTTTGATGGGAGATTTGTCTGCTTGTAGGAGGCTGGGGAGTTTTGTGTTTTGGGTGGTTTTGGGGTTTTTTTGGCTATGTTTGTTTATCCATTTGGTTTGGTTTGGGTTTTGTTCTTGTTGTTGGGCTTTTTTTCTTTAAAAAAGGAAATGTACAAATTTATGCACAAATCTTTTGGGAAAAATGGTCTGACTGGAACTGCAACTTCCTTAAGGGAAAATTCTGTCCTGTGTAATCCTCCTGGTGAGGTTATGTGTGATATAATCACTGTGGAGAAAAAAAAAAGAGAAAAGGCAAATTGTTTTTGTGGAAAGGTGGGCTTAATCCATAATGAAAAGTGGATCTTCTACCAGATTCATTCCTTTTCTACAACGAACATGAATTTTAAAAATTCAGCTGGAAGTTGATTAACAAGCCACGTAATTATTATCGGAACCTGTTTACCTTTCTATTGATATTTTTAGAAACCTATTGTTTGCAGAGTTTCAAATCTTTTCTTTCTTTTCTTTTCTTTTCTTTTCTTTTCTTTTCTTTTCTTTTCTTTTCTTTTCTTTTCTTTTCTTTTCTTTTCTTTTCTTTTCTTTTTCTTTTCTTTTTCTTTTCTTTTTCTTTTCCCTTCCTTCCTTCCTTCCTTCCTTCCTTCCTTCCTTCCTTCCTTCCTTCCTTCCTTCCTTCCGAAATTCCTTCCTTCCGAAATTCCTTCCTTCCGAAATTCCTTCCTTCCGAAATTCCTTCCTTCCTTCCGAAATTCCTTCCTTCCTTCCTTCCGAAATTCCTTCCGAAATTCCTTCCGAAATTCCTTCCGAAATTCCTTCCTTCCTTCCGAAATTCCTTCCTTCCGAAATTCCTTCCTTCCTTCCGAAATTCCTTCCTTCCGAAATTCCTTCCTTCCTTCCGAAATTCCTTCCTTCCGAAATTCCTTCCTTCTGAAATTCCTTCCTTCCTTCCGAAATTCCTTCCTTCCGAAATTCCTTCCTTCCTTCCTTCCTTCCGAAATTCCTTCCTTCCGAAATTCCTTCCTTCCGAAATTCCTTCCTTCCGAAATTCCTTCTGAAATTCCTTCCTTCCTTCCGAAATTCCTTCCGAAATTCCATCCGAAATTCCCTCCGAAATTCCTTCCTTCCTTCCGAAATTCCTTCCTTCCTTCCGAAATTCCTTCCGAAATTCCTCTCTTTCTCTCTTTCTCTCTTTCTCTCTTTCTCTCTCTCTTTCTCTCTCTCTTTCTCTCTCTCTTTCTATCTCTTTTCCTCTCCTTCTTTCTCTTTAAAAAAAACCCAAACCCTAAAATTTTCCATTATTTTATATCTTTTTATTTTGGATGGCATTTGGGGGCTCAGTTAGAATGAAATCTTCATGAAAAACTACTGGAATCAAATGATTGTGTCTTATTCCCTAAAGGTTTTTGTTTGGTTTTTTCCCCCCAAAAGATTACTTGACATTTCTAATCAAACAAACCTTAAAATGTTTAAAAAAATCCAACAAAACTCCCCAAAAAGTAAGGTTTTCCTAATTTAGGATGGTTGCTTTTAAAATTCACATCTGCATATTGATGATCTAAAAATTATTTGTGAAAGAAAAGGAATAGGAGGTAGTAAACAATGAGGATTGACAGGTTTTGATTGTATTTAATTTTGTTTTGACATATCTGGAATGCACAAAAGATTTTAAATGTCTAGAGCATGAAAGAACAAATTCCATTAATAGAACACCGGGAAGAGAGAAAATAGCAGGCAAGACTTTAATCTTAATGAAGACATTTATTTTATTTTACTATTTTATTTTATTTACATTATTTTTAGCACAGCCCATAAAAGATTATATTCTAGTCTGCACTACTTTCCACATAAGAGAATTCCCATATCTGAACTCAATACTTTGCCAGGCAAACATGAACAAACAGATCTTTTTGAATGTTATGGGAGTGTGGGCAAACAATTCCTAGAGAATTATTGCCAAGTCACTTTGCTGCCAAATGTTAATCTCAGCCAAAGAGATGTGATTAAGAAAAGGCAATTAAAAAATCCAGCAATGTGGGTTAACATTAATAGGAAAAGTGCTAATTTGGCTGTAAAAACTTGGTGAAGCTTTTCACGTATTGTATCTGGTGGGGGAGGAAAAATCCCAGGAAAATGTGCCGTCTTTTCCTAAACAACTGTCAGGAGTGTGCTGGCAGGGCTTTAAAGATCAATAATATAATTGTACATCTAGAGCAAGATTCTTGTGCAACGGCTGATAAGGAGAGAGGTGAAACAATAGGTGCAATAGGTGTAATACCACTCATGTATCAGAGGCAGTGTTCCCTCAAAAAATATGGGGAGGGAACAGAAACCACCAGGACCAACCTGGTCATCCCCCAGCAGGATCAAGGAGCTGTCACCAGAGCCTGGAGCTCTGAGGTCCCTCCACTGGCAGCACCCTCTGCAGAGCCCAGCGTAGGGAAGGAGGTTTACAGACGGCACCAAAAGTAGGGAATCTCCAGCCTCCTACACCTCAGGAGTTTCCCTTTTTCTCCTGTCCCCTTTCTTTGCTCCTCTGTAGGATCATCTGTTCAGGTTCTTGGCCCTGCTGTGGATCTGCAGACCCCGCTGATCCCCTCGTTCATCCCCCCACAATCACCACTTCCCAGAGAAGTCCCTGCAGATGAAGCCTGGAAGCTCTGCACCAACCCCTTCTGCTCTGTGTGCTGCTCCCAGACTTAATAATCAGACTTAATGATCTTCCTAAAATATTGCATGTGAGATGCCTGTGACATTAATCAATGTTTAACAAAGGCAGGAGTGCTGCTCGCTGAATATAAATACTTGCTCAGAAAGATTTAGCATTTGTTTAGTGAGCTTAATTAAAAAGCTCTACTTGATGTGAGCAGTGCCCTTTGGAGGATCTAAACTCCTTGATGAAGAAATAAACTGTTTTCCCTCACTTAGAGCTTTCCTTTCTTCCTAAATGATGAGTGGTTTCAAAGATCAGAAGATAAATTCTCATCTGCTATCTTAATTTAAAAGCTATTTTAACATTCTGATAAGCCCAGGAGTTTTGGAAGGCTTCAGTTTGTTTGTCTCAGTTGTCGATGAACAAACCTAAGGTAATTACTGACGTTAGATATCTCAGAAACATCCACAGTCTTTGTATTTAGCACAATAATGGGAAAATTTAGGTAGGAAACCCCACATCCACTAGTGATTAAACTGCTTTATCACCTGTTTAATGCAACTGCCTAATTCCAGAGAAGGTCAAGGTTGAGACATTGTGCTGCATTTAATCCTGTAGAACTATACAAATGGAAAGCATAATCAATAATCAAAAGATGTGGAATTAAACTCTCCAGATAAAAGAGAATTTGATAATGTTTTTTTCCACCACTGCAGCTAAGGTAGATCCTGAACTGCTTGGAAAAAAACTCAATTGATTACACTGAGCCAAAAGTTTCTGACTCTTTCTGACCTTGTTGTTTCTATGTATGTATTATAGACCTAAATACAAAACCTACACAGCTCTATACCTGTGCATAGGCATTAAAAAAAGAAAGAAACAAAAATTCATTTCATTTCATGTGGTTGAATTTTCCCAAGTTTCAGTTGTCTGCCTATTTTATTCCATGAAAAAAATTATAGGTTATTAATGACCAGGATTAAAGGAAACAATGTACTTAGCATAAAAAAATTCAAAAGTTATTGGTAATGAAAAAAATTCCTAAAATTATGTGATAAACGAGAAAATAAAACTTAGAAAGATTTCCATCAGCCAAGGGTTTTCCCATGACTTCACACAACAGACATGGCTGTAAGTCCTACATCCCATTATAAATATTTCCAAAATCCTCCTTGGAGACACTGATGCTTCTCTAAGGTGAAAGAAAGTAAAAAATCTGGTCCTGTAAATTGTACAGAGTGAAAATTGCAAAAGAAGTTAGACCTTTAAAATGTCCTAAATATTGACCTGGATATTACTAGACTATCATAATCAAATAATTATATATTACTGCAGAAAATCAATCCATTGAAATCTATATAAATACCTTATCTTTCAAAATTATTGAGAGAAAATTTGATTTATCAGACTTTGTCTTTTCCGCACTGTTTATATACTTTTATATTATGGAATCTTTCTATGAAAAAAACCCCAACAAACAAACCTTTGAATTCTCAGATTTTCCTGGAATGGAAAATTATTTTAATCTGAGCTTAATTGGTTTTCTTTTTTTAGCTGGTGCTGCCAGCAGCATTTGGGGCTTACCTCTCTTCATTAGAAAAAGGGATTTCTGACAGTCAGGATTTTGGCATGAGTCCATTCAATTAAAAATAATGCAGAAATTTCTATTTACCTTACCAGATACCTTACCTTATGGATAGTTCTTCTGTGGAAATGCAAAGACCTTGTCAAAGTCCTTGTTATTCCATCATTTACCTCCATGGAGCTGACTACCAACCCAAAAGGATTTTATGACCCAGTGGTCCCATTCAAGTTTGCTTAATGTGAACTTGTGAAAGTCAAACTCAGGGACTAAAACCTTGAGCCAAAGCCAGCTGAAGACTCAGCAATTCCCACCTCCGTGGTGGACCTGAGAAATGCTTCCTATAATTTCCTAGAACTGGATGAGATTCTTAAGATCTTGTGTTTAAACCAGTTTTTACCAAAGAAAACACTAGAGAACTGTGAGCAAGTCAGAGGCTTCATTTTCTTAATGGATGTGCCCTGGCAGCTACAAAATCCCCGAGATTCCCTTTTCCAAAGAATTTCATTGGGATGTTCACACTGAACTGAAACAGAGGCATCATGAATATAATTTTTGCATCTGTAAAAATGGGCCCTGGTTACATTTCTTCAGGAATTTCATCCAAGCTTATACTGGAATCTGAAGCAATCACTATAATTTTTCACCAATATTTTTGTCCCATGAGCAGAGTCCTTCCCTAACAGTTATTTCAGATGACAGGGAGTATTGTGAAGACATTCAAATTACTGAAAATCAGGAATTATTCCCAGTTTTACTGATTACAGCAGCTTTAATTTTTCCATTTTCCCCCTGCTCTTGAAAATGTAACTTCCCTCTCACAGCAGCATGCTCAGACTAATTTCTGTATTTTATCGTCAGGTTTCATTCTTGCTGATGAATGTTTTTTTTCCCTGTAAGATTCCTGAGCAAAAAGCTGGATAAAAAGGGATGGATATATTCTCTTGGTGCTATCTTTATTCCCAATGTTGTACTGAAGAATAAGAAATTTCAAACATAGACAGTTAACTCGTCCTGTCACCTTAAAGACAACCATACAGAGACTGGTCAAGCTTGGATTTGCATTGGATTAACAATGATGAATCAAAATGCAGACAGCTCTAACCCTCTGCAGTCTCAGCTGCAATTGGAAAAGCCTTTCCTGACTAAAGCAGATTGTTTCAGTCCATTGTTGTGGAAAAACAACAAAAAGGAAATCATTAACAATCTTGCAGCTTTGGCCACAGATTTTGGGATGGGAGGGAGCCCATGGAGGAGTTGTGGGAGTCAGCACCTCAGGCCCTCAGGTCAAATACAGCATGTGGCACTCAGAGTTTATGTTTATGTGCTTGGTCTCATAGCTAACAAATACCAATTTATCCTTATCTTATTCCAGTGGATCTCAAATGCCACCCAGCATGACAATATCTTCCTTCTTGCATCATAGCAGGAGATCTGTAAAAATCCATGGACTCCAGCCCACCCACAGAACACAGATGTTCACTCCTTCTTGTGGGCCAGATCCCAGGCAGCCTCTGCAGTACAAATCCTAACACAGTCCTACTTCCCAAAATAGCACCAACAATTTTTTTTGCATTACAAGTTAGATTTTTATGCCTTCTTCCCATCTGCTCCCTAATAATTTGCTTACTGCTCTCCATTCCTGTATCAAAAGAAATACATTTTTCTCTTTTATAATCTGTTTCTTTATTGGTTTGGTTTGGGCTGTTTTTATGTGTGGCTTTTTTATTTTTATCCTATAATATTCTAATATTCCACCTTTTTCCCCCATTTTCTAACTGAAGAAGCAAGTATTACTGATTGCTCTCTATGGATATCAATCAATATATTGGAACAACATGGAAGGAGAGATTGGAATGAGATGATCTTTCAGGTCCCTTCCAACCCAAACCATTCTGTCTATCTATAGACACAGAAGAAATTCCACCCTGTGAGGGTGGGGAGGCCCTGGCACAGGGTGCCCAGAGAAGCTGTGGCTGCCCCTGGATCCCTGGCAGTGTCCAAGGCCAGGCTGGATGGGGCTTGGAGCAACCTGGGACAGTGGAAGGAGTCCCTGCCCATGGCAGGAGATGGACCTGGATGGGCTTTGAGGCCCTTTCCAACCCAAATGGTTCATGCTTGGTCCTGGACAGCCCTGCCAAGAGCAACCACAAACCCTGCTCACTGGGATGAAACAGGATAGTTCACTGCTCTACATTAATCCTACACCATTAGCAAAAGATTTGCTTCCTTTTTCAAATCATAGGAACACAAAATCCCAGACTGCTTTGGGTTGGAGGCGCCTTAAAGCCCATCCAGTCCCACCTCCAACCTACAGCTCCTCTGAGCACCCTGTGCCACCCTCACATGGAGGAATTTCTACCCCGTAGCCCATCTAAACCCTTCATCCTCCACTGGAATATTCACCATTATTTCATCTTGTAATTTCCCAGTTTAAAATGGAGCTGTGTGAACATTGCAGCCATTTTTGAAATTGTACCCCACTGGCTCATCTTTGGAGTTTTTTCCTTTGTCTCCAGAACCGTGTGAGTTCTCCTGTGTTTCACTCTCCATCCTCAAGGCAGAGATAATGGAATTTTTAAATGTGGTGGAAGGAAAACTTTTTCCCAATGAGCTCAGTATTTTCACACCAGAGTTCTTGATCCTAAACTTAGTGTTACACATGTCACATATGAAAGAGCCTCTGCATTTATCAGTGGGCCCTCTATCCTGATTTTCTAGGGGAATTCTCTGGTCAGTGTGTGTGTAACTGCAAATGAACCCTCTTTGCCTTCTCTGGCTCAGGGAAAGGTCTTTACACTTGTGTTCTTTGCTTTCCAGCAGCTGTGGGAACTGATCCTTTATCATATTTTATTTATCTGATGCATCCAGATGGAGTTCTCTGATCATGAAAGCCTTGGGGAATGATTTGTAACCCAATCAAATATTAAAGACATTAAACCTAATTTTTTTCTGGGAATTTGCAGAAGGTGCTTCCTTTCTCATGCTGCTTTTGCTGCTGGAAGTAGAAAATGGTACAAGCCATAGCAGAAAATGTCATCTCTATGGAAACTTCCAAACCCAATGGAGGATGATGGGATCAAGTTCAAAGAATGATCAATATTTTATTCTGAGTTCATTTCTAAGGATAAATTAAACTCCTGGTTGAACAAGCGATGCTTGATTCCTGATAGAGGTGGAAACTCCTGAAGTGGACTGAATTGAGGGGTGGAGTGGAGTGTCTGGGCTGGAATCCTCATGCCAAAGAGGGACTGGAACAAAATGCACTGGGATGAGTACCATGGAATGGTGACTGGCAGGAGGAAAAAGGAGCAGCATCACCTCTGGACAGCTTTTAAAAGTTCATAGGGGTACATGAACTGTTTATTTTCTCTGTTGGCTTGAGTGTCTAAACAACACAGGATTGTGTTTTTCCCCTCTCTCCAGGGAACTTAATTTCTGTTCCTTTAGCCTCACCTCCGCTTTTTTGATCAGTTGTCTCCTATTTCTATATTGCTCCCCAATCCTGAGGTCTCACTCTTGGGAAGATATTTATTTTTTTTTCCCAGACATGCCTAGGCTTATCTTCCCACCTGGAACCCAGTGTGACTCATGACCAACAGATGGATTTCTTGACATTCTTATTCACTTCTAACCTACAATCCAATTTTCTCTTATTTATCTGTATCCCAAACCGATTTGGTTTCCCAGTCCAGTCCAGTCCAGTCCTCTTTCCTTCCTTTTCCCTACACTCTGTGTAAGTGTTTGCTTTCAGAACTGGGCCAGCTCTTGTACTCTGCTGGAAAACTGGTCCTTGGTCAGAGGGAACAAGAGTAGGAAGAGGATGGAGCAATCTTCCCTTTCAACCTGTGGTAATACCCTTGTAATTTAGGAACATCCATGATACTATTGCAATTATCACACTTAACAGACACCAATAAAATGAGGCTTTTGGATTTATTTTTTTTTAACGTTTTTCAAAATTCTTTATCATTTATGATTATTTAATAAATAAATTTTTACCCTGCAGAGATGCCTTCTACAACTTTTACAGCCGTGCATGCTGTGAAAAGACACTTTTTGAAAGCTGGAGCCCATGCACTGCTTTCAATTGCACTCATTGATCTGTCACTGCCAGAAGCTGTGACAGCTCTGTCACCGCACTCCTGACACACTCCTGACACACTCCTGTCCCAGCCGCTTCCAGCCGCTTTGCAGCTGGTTCTGAGCCCCAGCCCCGCTGTCCGTGGGGTGCTGGGGAGTGGCCCGTGGGGACAGCAGCGCGTTCCAGGCTCCTTTGTGATGTGGGGCCGCGTGTGCCCAGAGCCCATTGTGACACAGGGGCCACGTGTGCCCGCCCATTGTGCCAAGAGCCCATTGTGACACAGGGGCCACGTGTGCCCAGAGCCCATTGTGACACAGGGGCCACGTGTGTCCAGAGCCCATTGTGACACAGGGGCCACGCCCTGAGCAGGAGGGTATAAAAGGGCACCCAGAGCCCGGGGGTGCCCATTCCCAGGAGAGCAGCTCCGTCAGGAGAGAGCAGATCCTGGGATAGCTCAGCGTCAACGCGACGCAGCGATGGCTACAGAGAAGAAAAGCACGGGCGTGCAGCCCAAGAAGAAGTGGCCGAAGTTTTGGAGGAGGCAGAAGGTGAGCGATGGGCAGCACGCAGCTGCCTCGGGGCCGGGCTTGCCGGGCTTGCCGGCACGGAGGGAGCTGCTGTGCCGGGGGGGGTCACAGGGACACCTCGTCCTCATCCTTCTCGTTCCCTGTACAGAAGTGCAAGTGTGAGTCACGGGCAGCCCCGCAGGAAGCTGAGGAGCACCGTGACTCCTGTGCTGGCCCTGGCCCGCAGGCGGCAGCAGCAGAGAGCCGGGCAGCGGCCCCGCACAGCCCCAGGGCCCGCGGCCTGGCTCTGCTGCAGTCGCTGCGGCGCGGCTCCCGTGCCATCCTGAGCAGGGTGGCGGCTGTGATCCGGCCATGCGGCTGGCAGCAGGGCGACAGCAGGGCCACAGCCCCCGCAGCAGGGCCAGAGAGTCGGGCAGCTGCCCCGCACAGCCCCTGCCGCAGCCCCAGACCATTGCCTGGCCAGCTGGAAGATCTCGGGCAGTGGGCAGGCCCAGCAGCCATGGCTCTCCTCCAAGAGCCCCAGAGTGAGGAGCAGCACTGGTCCAAGGATTACCAGTCAGGGAGTGATGAGGAAGAGAGCCTCTCAGACTCTGGTTCTTATGACTCCAATGAACCAGAGCATTACAGAAGACCAGGACAACTCGAGAGGTTTCTGCGTGACACAGCTCAGTCAGTGTCCCATGGCAGCAAGGCCCAAAAGTATATACAAAGAAGAACACAGAAGAAGAACAGGCAGAAGAAGAAGAGCACCAGCACCTGGGTCAATGCCCTCTGCCGAGAGCTCGTGGCGGAGCTCTACTCACTGGAGGCACAAGAGGCTGACATTGACCTGGCCAGCACATCTCCTGCCCCAGCGGCTCCCAGGGACACCCAGCCAGCAGCTGCTGCCCTGCCTGCAGCTGCAGAGGATGAGGAGCAGCACGTGAGGAGCAGCCCCTGCTGCAGCCCCAGAGCCTTGCCCAGCCAGCAGGAAGGTCTCAGGCAGTGGGCAGGGCCAGCAGCCATGGCTGTCCTGGAAGAGTTGTGGGACGAGGAGGACGGGTCCTGCTGTGAGGAGCTCAGCTCTGGCCCCTCCACAGGGTGGGCAGAAGAGTCAGAGCTGAGCTGGAGCACTGAGGAGGAGAGCGCCTCAGGGTCCCTCCTGTCTGAGGCATGGTCAGTAGACACAGATCCATCAGTGCCCCACGGGAAACACAGCAAAGCCCGAGAACGCTGGCTGGAGATCAACGACATCAGCATCAACAGCATCTGTGTCAGTCCCCTCTGCCCAGAGCTCATGGTGGAGCCCAGCTCGCTGGGGGCAGAAGAGGCCAACACTGACCTGGCCTCCTGCACATCTCCTGAGGAGGAGAGCACCTCAGGGTCCCTCTTGTCTGAGGCTTGGCCAGAAGACACAGAGGCAAGCAGGATGAGCAGGGAAGAGAGCGGCTTAATGCCCCTCCCACGCGAGGCTTGGGCCCAAGAGCAGGAGCTAAGCCAGAGCAGAGAGGAAGAGAGGCCCTCAGAGTTCCTGCTGTCGGACTCATGTGCAGAGATCTGGGCCTCTGAAGTCTGCAGAGCCACGGAGGATGGTGTGGATCAGCCACAGGAAGCCCTGATCTGCCCAGATCACACAAAAGCCCTGCTCTTGCACATGGGCACAGGCACGGAGTCAGAAGAACAAAGCCTGTCCCAAATGGAAAATGCAGGGAGGGCTTGCAGGGAACTGGAGGCTGCCATGGCCACCGCTTGGTGGCAGGAACAGTTGCTGGAGTGGGACAGGTGCACATGTGAGCATCTGCAGCGCCTGCGCTCAGCTGCAGCTGTCCCCGTGCGGCGGCCGTCCCTCTTCAGGAGGGCGCTCAGGGCTCCGTGCGGGGCCTTCAGGAGCCTCCGACGCCTCATCCCAGTGCTCCGCTCCTAGAGGCCATCCCACCATGGCTCCACGCTGCCAGGGACACAACACCAACGGAGGCAAAGCAAGAGCCACAGCAAGGCAGGGCTCTGCTCGCTGGAACCCTGACCGTGGCATGGACATCTCCTGCAGTGACCTGGACCAGGCGATTGAGGCCACCCTCAGTGGTTTTGGAGATGACACCAAGCTCAGGGGCAGTGTCGCTCTGCTGGAGGGCCACGAGGCTCCTGACTGAGGGGCCTTTGCAGCTGCTGCCTCAAGAACTGGAGGAGCAAAGCTAGAAGAATCAACAGAGTTGAATTCAGTAGATTAGAGTAGGGGTAGATGTTAGTATAGGACGCTGCTTGAAGATAAATTAACACGCTCTTAGCTGTTTCTTAGTTAGAATAGGTTAGATAAGAAGCTTTTCATTGCAATAAAATGATTGATCAAAGAGAAGTGCTTGTTGATTTCATGGCGCTGTAGCCGTTGATTTGGGGGGGAATCCTGCAGGCCAAAGCCTTTTGGTGGCTGGGGCGCTGCAGTGTGTGCTGTGTGGGGCAGAGGAGCAAGGCGCTGCCTGGGCCGGGAGGGATGCGGGGACACCAAGTCCTTGTGGCTTGTGGCACAGGGCGTTTGTTTGATGCAGAAGCCCCTTTATTTGTGTGCAGTTCTCCTCCTCGAGAGCTGCCCTGGTGCAGGGATCATTGTGGAGGATCTCAGAGGGAAGGAGTGCTCTGAGCCACGCCAAGTAGATTTTGCAGCACTCCCTGTTCTGCAGGGGAGCAGCTGCCAGGCTGTTTTGTGGAACTCCTTGGGAGGCACAGGGTGATTTTCCTGCCAGGAGATTGTTCGTAGCAATGTGGAACAAAGAGACACGGACCTCCCAATAACACCAAAGAAGATCCTTTGATTGTAGCAAACCAGGTCTTTTTGCAGTTCCAAGTCAACAGAAATGAACTGAACCTTAACAGAACTTCACTGAAACCCAAGTGAAGGCAGCACTCATTGGCTGCTGCAGCTGCAGTGTCATTGCTCACTCATCCCTTTATCCAGCCAGCTCTCTGTTCAGATGGTCCTCGCATCTCCCCAGCCAATCACTGTCTCACTACCAACCAACATTCAACTGGCTCTCAACCAACTCTCAACCGACCACCGGATCTGCAGCTGAGCCTTTCCCAGAATGCCTTTCAGTGAACAGAATTTAACTATTTTACTCTATTTAACAGAGATAAAAGATATTATTCTTCTTATCTCCTACAATTGGATGCCACTGGCTGTGTCGGGAGCCCCCAGAGGTGCTGCAGCTCTAAAATGCATTTGCAAATGCAGCTCTTGCTGCCTCGCTGAAAATCTCCTGAGACAAGGAGCGTGAGAGGACATGTGCTCGGCAACACCCATTCTCCAGCTGAAAACTGCAGGATCCCAGAGGGTGCCACGCTGGACACTGCCTGTCCTTGGGGTTCCTAGCAAAGCAGGTGCTTGGTTTGCCTTTGCAGTGTCAGGCTCCTTCTTGCTCCCAAATGAGCAATTGCCAGGAGATGTGTGCAGAGCTGCCTGGGCTCCCTGAGCAGGCCTGGCAGGAGCTGCAGCACATGGGATGGCAGCCCAGCCGTGAGAGGCTGTGAATCTCTGGGTGCTGGCACAGAGGGGAAGGGTGTGGGCTGAAAGGCTCCGTGTTTGCCAGGGTGTTCAAAAGGAAAAGGGAAAATCCTCCTGAACTCAGGCAAAGGGGACCTGCAGCTCACTGAGGCGGGTGCTGAGCACCTCCAGCACCAATCCTTCATTCCTGTGCATTTCCCAGCCTCCTCCCCATCTGCAGAGTTTTGCATATGAGGCAGAGAGTCCTGTCAGTCTCACAAGTGCTCCTCCTTTTAAACTGCCTGCCCTGCCTGTGGCTCCTGGCTGAGGCATTCATCCAGTCAGCTGTGACAAACTGCAGGGAAGCCAAGCACCAGTGATGCTGCCTTTCTTACTCTCTGCTTCAATTATTTTGCTGATGTGGTGTCATTGCAGGGTTCTGACAGTGCTGGGCCCTGGCTGGCACCAGCCTTTGTGCTTGGTTTCTCTGGAGCAGTTGGTGTGGAAGGTGTAAGTTGTGTAAGGGAGGTTGCCAGTGCAGATTCCTGAACACAGGGATGGTGCAGAGATGGAACTGAAGTGCCACAGAAGTGGCTGAAGCAGTTTGGATTGATGTCAATTATTATTTTAAAGGAATTCTGTGTAGTGGGCATCTTTCTGATTTCAGAAGCTTAGAAGAGTACTGTTGGAGCTTAAATTAGAAAACAGGATTATGTGGGTGCAGCCTGCAATCCTGAAAAAAGGCACCTTACCATGAACTCTCAAGCCCTGAGCCCCTCTTGGCTTTTGGAAAGTTCCAGTGTATGCAGAACAAAGCGGCTTAATTTGGTCCTTTTTTATTAAACTATAGTAAGTTTTATTCTAGAGTTATCATGGAGTAGTGGAATGGTTTGGGGTGAAAAGAACCTTAAAGCTCATCCTGTGCCATGGGTGGGACACCTTCCACTATCCCAGGTTGCTCCAAACCCCATCCAGCCTGGCCTTGGACACTTCCAGGGATCCAGGGGCAGCCACAGCTTCTCTGGGCACCCTGTGCCAGGGCCTACCCACCCTCACAGGGATGGATTTCTTCCCAGTGAATGAAGAGCAAACAGCAGATATTTCAGGGTGGTTCCTTGGTGGACTTCATTGATAACCTGTTATATTACAGAATCCTCTCTCTGTTTTGTCTGAAACCTCTGTAAAATTCATTCGATGAGTTTCTTGCAAGTTTAATGGCTTTTTTTTCCTCATCACTCAAGGCTTGATTGAAATGGATGGCCTGAGACTCTATGTGGTTAACAAATATAAAGCTCTATCATTTTCAGATATTTAAAATAGATCTGCCAGATCCATAGGCAAAGATTTGATTTAGGGAATAACATATAGAATTTTTTCATCTAAAACTTCAATGCCAATGTATTTCAGAGCCCTTTTACTCTTTTTAGCCCTTTAGTAGAGAGCATGATCTCTCTTAAGTGAAACCTATTATCTCTTAAACAAAGGCAATAGACTTTAATTGGGTTACTGCATATCACAAAGAGGTTAAGGAAAAGAGATTGAAGCTCTTCAGCAAAAATATACTTTAGAAATATGTAAGGAGGTTGAATCTCCTGAGATTGGCTTGTATTTTAAGGAAACTTGGAGAGCACTTTATCTGAATTGTCGCAGTAGAGACGGACACACAACACGCGAGTAGTCCAAGGACAAAGAAGAAGTGCTTTATTAGTCTATGTTAACATCTTTATACTTCTTTTTCTTAGTTACTGTCACATGCTATTATCGATTGTATGGAAAACAACACTAAAGCTATTTTCATAACAAGAACTTTTTCAGCACGTTAACAAGTTATACAAGTAGTCAACTACACACTATAAATCTTCTACTACATTCTTGGTGCTTTTCTGCAAGGCTATCTTTGGGTGTAAAACATTTTTCTTGGTTATTTTCTTGGCTGTTCTCTACTGTGGTTGTAGGTGCTCATACTATTGTTTTTTCACAGGGTTCTCTCACGGGTAAATTCTGATCGCTTTCAATTCTATGTCCGAGAGGCTTTCAGGCCTGCTGTGAGCCTCATCCATCCCCACAAATTCTATTTTAAAATGCTCTCAGAGGTTGGAAAGTTTTACTGCTACTGAAGATTAAATTAATTAACAAATAATGACAACTCTCACAAAGGATCCTTCATTCAGCAATGGACCTTGATTTTATTAACATGTCAATGGGAATGGCTGGAGCTGTTCCAGGGCAGGGTCAGGCTGGAGCTCAGGGAAAGGTTCTTCCCCCAGAGGGTGCTGGGCACTGCCCAGGCTCCCCAGGGAATGGGCACAGCCCCAAGGCTGCCAGAGCTCCAGAGTGCTCTGGACAATGCTCTCAGGGATGCACAGGGTGGGATTGCTGGGGTGTCTGTGCAGGGCCAGGGGTTGGACTGGATGATCCTCGTGGGTCCCTTCCCACACAGGATATTCTGTGGTTCCATGGAACACACAAGACATAACATTTATCCAATGTTATTTTTAATTCTTCTCTGTCCAGAGCTGTAACGGACCTGTCAACCTTTACTCAAGATAGAGCCAGAACCTCGAGCCCTGAAAATCTTAGAAACTACCCTTATAGACACATCAACCCCCTGAATTAGCATTGTCAATGTGGTTCTGCCAAGGCAGATTTGGAAAAAAAAAAACCAACCCAAATTACAAGGATTTAAATTTTGTTGCTATGTAACCACTTTGCTCTCCTTATTAGAAAATTAAAATTATTGCCAAGCTATTCTTACAGTGATGAAAAAAGTATAGCTGCTAATCTGAGTGGTCCTTTTTCTTCTTTCTAAAGAAAGCAATAATTATATAGAAGACAAAACTGTAAGAAAATCGAGTAATTGGGATCTTTAGACTTTCAAAAAAGGTGAACAAACTTGAGGACGTGAACTGAAGTTCTGTACACACATTGGAAGTCAGACTTGTTTGCAAACAGGTCCAGGTTTACACATCTTGTACTATATGCAAGCATAAGATATAGTTCTCTACACACCTTTCGAAAGAAATTAAGGAGGAAATTTTTTTTACACCCTTTGTTCTGAAAAAATGTATTTTGCATAATTCTCTAAAAAATTCTGGTGTTTAGACAAGGAGAAAATGTTAGTAATAACTAAATATGTAGACATTATTTTATGATTTAAAATAGTCAGCTCCGAAGTTTACAGCAAAAGTCAAGGCCAGTTTTCTCTTCTTACCTGAGGTACAAGTTTCTTAGTAGAGCTCTCTTTTTTTTTAGAGATCTAAAAGAGATAAATTTATTTTTTAAATTAAAAGATCACGAGCAACTTCCAAGAGGAGGACTTTGAAGCTTTAGTTAGAGTTAAAAAAAAAAAAAAGGTGAAGGTTTCCATTTATCCTGTTGTCTTCAGCACTCAGCACTGCTCCTGAATCCTGACTTCTCAGATCCATCACCCTCTCCACCAGCATATAAAAATAGTGTGGTGCTACTCTTTAATGCTGTTCCCTACTCAACCCAAAGAAGTAGCATGTTTTACTATTTATTTCCAGCAGAAGGAAAAGTGATGCTATAGATTTATTCCTTTTATGTGCTCTTTATAGCACTACAGCTGCACCACTAAAACACTGCGTTCTCCCTCTCCCCACAACACCAGGCCCCAAGAGGATTGGTTATTAACTCTAAATGAGTACTGCAGGACTGCCTTAAAAAGATTTCTGCTCTTGAATGTTGAGATGGAATGAAAATGGAGTGCTCCTGGGTGCCAAGAATTCCCACACAGCTGTGCTGCGACCGGAGCAATGAGCAAATTAGCCAGGAAGGTTTATGGGGGGGGGTGCTATGTCTCCATTTTGGCTTCAGTTCCCACAGTGACTATTCCCTGAGTCAGTAACATTACCTGCAATAACCACATTTGCTTTTCATTTGAAGACTGAGATGATGAAAAAAAAATCCCATTGTAATTTTCACTCCAAATCACATATTCGTCCCTAGTAAAGTTGGAGGGAAGTGAGCAAAAGTCTATAAACTTTGAAACTCATTTCATGCCTGCTGAAAAATTGATAGATAATCTTGTAGCTTTGAAATCAGTATAGAGCACACTTGGTGTTTATTGCATGACCTTAAATTAAATTCATTTTTGAAAGTTTTATGACAAAAAAAATTATGCACTGCTATTTACAATACAATTGCTAGAAATTCCTGGGAATAACAGATTGCCATTCCCCAAGATTTTCTGCAAAGGCAGTGGCAGCAGCAAAGCTCTGCGTGGGGCACAGCATCACTGCAGTCTGTAAATGTGCAAGAATGGAGATGGAAATCAGAGCTCTGGCTCCCACAGAATGCAAATGCTTTGTGTTCTCCTCGCAGGATCTGCAAATCCACACGGCCCTGGGCGTGCACTTCAGCCTGGTTCACAAACCACTTGTTCCTCAGTCTTTGTTAATGATGTTTTTCCCTTTTTGTCCCAAAAAGGCCAGACATTTTACTTGGATTATACAATTTACCTCCAAGCTCTACTCCAGGAGGCAGAGATCTTAACCTCAATAATATTATTGCAAATACTGGTGGTAGCTAATGGAGGAAAACAATAAAACATGGATATCCGCTCAGAAGGACATTGGAGGGATCATTAAACATTTCATTAGAAACAGCCATTTTAGCTACTCTTTATCAGATTATAAAAACAAGATATAGAGTTATTATATCCATACACAATCTAATGAAAGGGACCCAAACAACACAGCAAGAGAATCCAGAGCGCTCTTCAAAAGGAATGCTTTGACCTTTCCCTAGTCACTGAAGGGTCACTGAAAGCAGCACACTCTATTCTTTGACCAAAATATCAGTGTAATTAAACCTTGTGGATCACAAGTACTTTGAGCAGCTCTCAGCCCTATCAGGGCTCTACCCCAGTGTCATTAGGTCTCACAGTCATGGACAGATGCAGTAAAACATTGGATATGACTTAAACTGAAAAGAAATTTCACAACTGCATTTTCTTCTCTTTGCTTCCATGATTTTTTCTTTATTAGCTACTCCTTTTTGTGAGTATTATATGATTTTATAGTGCAAACATGCTCTTGTCTCATGTATAATCCCTCCTTAGCACTGGCTGCCAATTGCAATCATGGAATTATTGGGAAATCCAGGTAATTCTTTCCTCTCCTTGGATAGCAAAGCTGACATCACCTTGTCCCAGTCCACATATTTTCCATTTAGTTCTTGAACTTTATAATTCATCTTCATGCTTTATCAAAAATATCAAGTGAGCAGCCAAGTATAGAATCACAGAATCATTGAGAGTGGAAAAAGCCTCCAAGGCCATCGAGCCCAACTTGATCCTGACCCCCACCTTGTCCCCAGCCCAGAGCACTGAGTGCGACATCCAGGACTTCCTTGGACACCTCCAGGGATGGGGACTCCAAACCTCCCTGGGCAGCTCCTTCTACTGCCTGACCACCCTTTCCAGGAAGAAATTCCTCCTGATATTCTACCTGAACCTCCCCCAAAGAGTATCATGAAAGCTGATAACTAAAAACCACAACTAATTTCTGTTCATGGTTACAAGACCCTGTGGAAACATTTCAGCTGATGCTTTCAGAAAACTGCATTTTGGCATCTCTGTTCCTCTGTGTTCTCAGCAGAATGCTGACAATTTCAAACAGGAAAAGGTGATAAAATAATAAATGAAACATGCAGAGTTACTCTCACACGTAAAAACCCCAACCCAACCTACCAAAGCAATGAGTATGTGCAATTTAAGACTGCAACTCTGTCCCTGCAGGTGAGGCCAGCCACCTCGGCCAGTTCCATGTTCCAGGTGGAACAAATGGAGTGAAAAATAGAAAATGTAGCACAGAAGTCCTGACTTACGAACTGAAAGAGTTTCTTTATGTCTTATTAGACAAAACATGGGAGTTTTTCCGAGTGGTTAAGCGTCTCTGTCACTGAGAGTGGCAGGACTGAAGGAATCTGAGAGCTTCCAATTACTGGAAACTGAGAGAATGTCTTATTAACTGAAAATGGCATCGTTGCCAATTCAGACCTTTCTACCACATGCTCCAGGTTTCTTTCATCAGGAAGAGGCAAATCCTATGATCAGAGCCTTAAAAAATTGGTGTCAGAGCAATTTTGAGTCAAAAGTGCCTTCCAGGTTGAACATACATGTGATTAATTACTCCTATTTATAGTTTTTGCTGCATTTGATTTGGAGAGGGTTTTTTTTTAATATCTGCTTTTGTAGTTTGTCTATTGACTACACAAACAGAAAACATTGATTTTCAAGCTAGATCATTTATTTTACTTAAAGAAAACAAGAACCCAATAGTAATAGGAGCAGAAAAAGAGAGCTGAAGTGTGACTATGCATGTTGGCAGTCACAAAACCATTCCAACACTGCTCTTGCTTTTTAGTGACTTCATACAGTCAGGAGAAAGCTTGTTAATTGAGATTCCCAGGATCTGAGGGTCAGGTGTTGGATTTGATCAGGAAAAAATACATTTCAGCCTCTCCTGCTTATATTTTTCTTGCTGGTGAATTAAAAGATACATCTTCCATCTATGTATTTTCACTATAAGGAAAAGGCATCTCTTGAATGCTGCTTAAAGTAGAAAGATTAAGGAGGAGAGAATTTATTATCTTAGCTGGGGAAGACATGAGCAAAAACAGAGAAACAAATAGAAGGAGAGAAAAGAGAATTAGAAATAAAAGGAAATACTAAGAGGACAAAATTCAAACATTTATTAGGTCTTGAAGAGTCATAGAAGAAAAATTCTAAGTTGACAACATGTCTGAGAGAAATTAAGACAGGATCAAACACTTTCCCCTTCACATTTCATGCAGGGGAGATGTGAGCTCCAAGGTACTCCAGGAAGGGGGAGAATCTCTTTGGACTACCTGATTGTCTTGGTGATGTTTTTTATCCCATACCATTTTTTGGTTTTTTGGGTTTTTTTTGTGTCCGGGGTGGTCGCTGCCCCGCCATCCCTCCAGCCCTGGGTGTACGGTGATGAGTGAGAGCCAGACCGGGGTTTCCCGTGAGAGCTCCTTCCTTCCTTCCTTCCTTCCTTCCTTCCTTCCTTCCTTCCTTCCTTCCTTCCTTCCTTCCTTCCTTCCTTCCTTCCTTCCTTCCTTCCTTCCAGAATTCCAGAATTCCAGAATTCCAGAATTCCAGAATTCCTTCCTTCCAGAATTCCTTCCTTCCTTCCAGAAATCCTTCCTTCCAGAATTCCTTCCTTCCAGAATTCCTTCCAGAATTCCTTCCAGAATTCCTTCCTTCCAGAATTCCTTCCTTCCAGAATTCCTTCCAGAATTCCTTCCTTCCAGAATTCCTTCCAGAATTCCTTCCAGAATTCCTTCCAGAATTCCTTCCAAAATTCCTTCCTTCCTTCCAAAATTCCTTCCTTCC